>JAHRHJ020001233.1:0-600000 GCA_019776745.2 Taxus chinensis | reverse complement strand
CCTCTCAACTCATTATCAACATTCTCAACTACATTTTGATGTAAAAATTGTTTGTAAATATAACCTTGTAAACTACATCATATCGACTAATGCGCCCACGTCTTTCTCACAAATTTTACACATGGATGGGAGACTTGAATCACATATTTCTCACAAAGCTATTGTCTATTGTAATGAACTATCTCCATGGAATGATATTCCTAACCATTTGCAAGGAAATTATTCCATTAAATATGACATTTTTTACAATTATTATACTTTTGGATAAAAGAATCAGCATATTAGCTGCCATTTTCGCAAGAAAGCTTATTGAACAAGTGTTGCAAACAAAACCCACCTAAAAATATTGGCCTCTCAACTCATTATCATGAAGATTTTGTGTGTTCTTGTTTGGCTATTTAGAAGTGTTGTTGAATTAGTGGTATGGAAACAACCTATTTTGGCACTACCATGCTATAAATAAATTATAAATTTACCCTATTGAATAAATAAAATAAGAAAAAGAACCTAAGATTAAAACCATACAAGTGCCCGGAAGGCCTCTATGGTAATCACCCTCAAGTTCCTTATTACATTTGCACACCTTATATCTTGGCATGTCAATAACATGAAATCTAGCAATGTTCTTGGAGAGGATAATATTACTAGTTTGTTTGGATATTGAACAAATATCAATTTCGATAACCTAATCAATCTTTAGACCATAAATACTAACCCTAGTTATCCTTTAATACTTTATCAGATAATTGTACCTTGATGGTCATGGAATAGAGTATGGTAGAAAACATGCATTCACTAGACAAGGGCAACCAATAGGGTTGTGCCTCAGGATTAACTCTTCTCCAATTCTCCATGAAGATCGGCACGTAAGAATGGATGGTTTAATGTGTATGGTATGAAAAAAAAACATGTTAAAAGTTGCAAATGGTGGCTTCTTAATTTTTGTAGTTCAATAATGAACATATATTGATGAACAAATTGTGACTCTTAATCAATTTCGATAGCCTAATCAATCTTTAGACCATAAATACTAACCCTAGTTATCCTTTAATACTTTATCAAATAATTGTACCTTGACAATCATGGAATAGAGATGGTAGAAAAAACACACTCACTAGACAAGGGCAACAAATAGGGTTGTGCCTTAGGATAAACTCTTCTCCAAATCTCCATGAAGATCGGCACATAAGAATGGATGGTTTAAAGTGCATGGTATGAAAAAAAAAACATGTTGAAAGTCCCAAATGGTGGCTTCTTAATTTTCGTTGTTCAATAACGAAAATATATTGATGAACAAAGTGTGACTCTGAAGGTGCATAGGGTGGTGCCTCAAGATCAACTCTTCTATAATTATACATGAAGGTTATTACATAGGAATGCATAATTAAATGGTATGAAAAGAAATATAATTAAATGGTCGCAAAGAGAGGCTTCTTAATTTTAAAAGTTCAATAATGAAGATAGATTAACGAACAACTTATGACTATAAAGCATTATATAACCCTAAAGAAGTTAATAAATGAAAACTTTATAGACTCTGAAAGTTTAACTATAAAGGCAAATGACAATGCCCTATAAAATTTTCATGGTAAAAAATGCGTTAGATACATACAAAGGATGGACAACAGTTTAAAGCTTCATAAAACTTCAATGAAGATATGGGTACTTAATACTATTTCACAATTTTCCAAAGAATATGGAAAAAGTATTGCACAAATAAAATCATATGGACTATGGATAAAGACCTTGCATATGGAAAACCACCTCGATGCTTACTTGATAGGGTATTTCACTACAAGCCTCCTCTATAAGGATATGCAAGAGTATTCTCGTGGTTTCTTCAAGGACTACAACAATGAGTTTCTTGAATGGATGTTGTGTAAAAAAATTATGGTGTTAGGCTTGATAACATAATGAGCCCAGCAGCAGTCTTCTTTCTAAGTGGACAAGAAAATAACTACCATACTCATAAAATAAATTTCTTTGTGTTTTAAAGGTAGTGGGTTTTTGAAATATACATCAAGGCATAAAAAAGCACTCGAACATTAACCTGACGATCATCACTTGTTGATACAAAAATAATGTTGCAAAGCATGTGCTGATGCAATGCAAGGTATTGCAAATGATTTGAGGGCAGTATGGGCAAATAAAAAATTAAACGTGTGCGCAAAATGTCAACATAAAGGATTATGAGAGAAATGTACAAGAGAAAGAATTTAGAGGATCAACACCAACAAGTAACATATGTTTATTTAGAGAGATGGCAATGTTAGAATTCAAGCTAGTAGTTTGGTAAACAAACAATAAGTGACATAAATAAGAAACCCTAGATGAATGTGGGGGCGATGTGCACTGAATACCTTTACCTAGAAAACCCACTATGGGCTCCCTCCAAAATTAAGATTAAGATTTTACACAACTCTCCCCTATGTGCAAATTAAGATTTATAGTACAACTACATATCCATTATTTTAATACTTCAATTATGTACCTCCATATGGTTAAATCCAACTAAGCTTTAGTCAAGGACCAAATTAAAGAATAATATACCATTCATATGCAACCAATCTTCACATGATTGTCCGTCTAAATCCCACACATGACCCATGAAACCAAATAATACATACACCCTTAACACAAAATACTAAATAACAAACTACTAGGACATTACATTAACCCCTACAAATAATTATCGAAACCCTGTCTAAAACAAAAAAACTACTTAGCATGCAGTAGATAACAATAATTAAATCCTGGACCTGTAAATTATCTACTAAAACCATACAAACCTAAAAACGTGTAAAGCATAGAAATTAGATATATATAAAAAAGTAGAAAAACTCAACACTGCAGAACAAGTGAAGTTGAAGAATGAATACAGCAAACGACAAACTCCTAAACTCCACCTCCTTCATCTAAGTATTCTACACTAGTTAATTGGAACAGTAGTAATCCTGGTTATTGCAAATAAAATATTTGGGAGGCAAAAGAAATAACAATACAAAAATATCACCTAGGAAAGAAAAAAAATAACAAAATCTCTAAAAGCTTTAAAAAAGAGGATCCAAACCTTGTTAAAACCTGATGTAGAACAGTTTTATATACAATTAATTCCTAATGTGCAAATCCTAAACTATGATTCAAAATATTATAGAATGAATGAATAAGCCCTACAAATTCACACAATACAACTTCCTTCCTAAAAAAATAATGGATAAGAAAAAGATGGAAGCAACATTGACTAACATAAAGCTTGAAAAAAGACCAGTAAACTTCCTAATTCTGAATGTTGTAGTTTGAAAAGAAAAAGCAGAAGAATATAGGCAGATTCTAAATGTATGTGTGCAATTGCAGTAGAAGAAAGGTTTTAATTAGTAGCCAAAACTTTGGTTTGATTGCTAATGAAAAAATATACAAAACTAGTGAACACTTCTTCAAGGTTCTTTGACATAACTATTGCAGACTTATTATGACATTTCAAGCAATTGCTTCTATAAACAAAAGTTTGTTCGATCTGAAAAATGTGTTACTAATGTGTACAATACAATGTAAATTAAATCCCTGAATATTTCAAATAGGCTCTCAAATCTAGGTGCAGAAACAATTTAAAATCCCTGATCAAGAGCCCTAAACCCTAAACAGTTTTATAAACCCTAAAATCTTTGTAAAACTAAGGGAGAGCTACTATGGTATGGGCATAATTGCTGCAGAAGGAAGATTATAATAGTGTACCAAACAAATTTCATGTACAGCTGCAAAAAAAACATCTTTGCTAAGAATCAATTTTGTTTTCCGAGGAAAAAAGATACAAATCTAGATCAACTTCTTCAAGGTTCCTCGACATAATTCTTGTGGACTTGTGACATTTCCAGCAATTACTAGCACTAGCATGTACAATAGAATTAAAATTTCTGGTTCAGGCACCTCTACCTTTGTTATGCCCGTGTATGTCATTTTAATGTGTTCAGGTTTGATCATATACCAACCGAAAAACCTATTACCACCTCTCTAGACTCTCTGCCCCTAAATCAAATTCATACTTAACATGCAGGACTATAATTTTGGTTTTTCCTAATTAATATCTCATCAGATATTCAGAGGGTGTACTCCCTAGCCAGACATCTAAGTCAAACACAATCAAAATCGGTGATATACCTGGAAATTGTCTTCTCCTCGCCTTGAGGACTGAGTTAAATATTGTAGATGTATGTGAATAGTCATCAAACTAGTGTCTATACTGGTGCCTGTCCCTTGTTTATGCCCTTCGATGGTATCTTACTGTGTTCAGATTTGATTATATACAAACCACAAACTCTCTTACTACCACCTCTCTAAACTATCTGTGGTTGAAGGCGATTGGCATTTAACCTCATAATCTGTCCTTAAACTGTAGAATTATAGTTTTTGGTTTACCCTTATTAATATCTCATGAGATTAATTTGGATTGGCTTTCTGTATCCTATACGAGTGAAATAATACATATGCATTTTTCGTTTTTCATCTTTCATGAATATGGTTTTCACTCTTAACGAATGAGCTAAAATACAAATGATAGAATACGAATATCCACTGACCTGTCTGTGGCAATGTCTCTGTCTCTGGCTTCATCTTGGTGAATAATGCATTTAATCGGCTAAAAACAAGCACAGTAACAATAATGAGAAATCTCCAAATCAAAAAAGGTACACAAAAAATAACAGAATGCAAAGCCCTAACTTACCTGAGTAAATATTATGATCGGTCAGAAGCCTACTCCATGTTTCTCTGAGATGATATTGATGGCGGTCGCAGAGAAAACAACAGAAAAAAAAAAACAACGAAAACAACGGCAACTTTAAAAAAAGACAACAACAAAGAAAACCCTAACGCGCGCAGAACAGGGCCCTGAACAACACTACAGAAGAGAATTGAACACAAAACACAAAACAGACCGCGCATCAATATACATTCTCATTCTCATTCTCCGCGCATCCCATCAACATTTCCTCTCTGCCCTTTATTAGCAACCAAACACCCTGCAACGTTCTTTTCCCACCGCCACATCGTGCTTTCGCTGTCGAAAATTGCTTTTGCAACGGTCCCAATGGTCTCGTGGACACCGTTTAAAACCATACTATTTCATTTCATTACCTTTTTCTGTTTTTCCATCCGCTCCTCTCTTCTAATTAATTCCATTTTAAGTCCGTCCCATTGCTTTTTTTTTCGAATTAATGATAGATCGCCGTTTACATTATATTTGTCTAATATCTTTAAATATGCAATGGGTGCAATGGAGATGTTGAAATGGATGTGTTAAAGAAGTTGAATTCGAGGGAGTGAAACATTACATGATGAAGAGGGGCGATGAAGAAGGGGAATAAGGGACGAGCGGTCTAGGAGTTGGGAAAATGTTGGGGCGAACGTATGCAAAACTCTTCTTTCTTATGGCAAGACACATATGAACCACAGCCTGGTTTTATTAGTTGTTTGAAGGAGAAAGGGGGTGTGGTGCACAGATAATTGAGGCAACATACTTTTGAGATATTAGACAAAGCAAGGCCTTATCAATCAATACTTTCAATGTTAACAGTTATTTTTTGCAACGTCAACCTTTGTGTTTTGTGGGTAGTTAGAACACGACAATTTTAGGGTAATTCGCTTGTGCGTATTGTGGGACACTTGAGAGATGATGACATGTGAAGGGGAATTAGCATCTTGTGTCGACCCGATGTAGTAGTTGAATTTGATAACCACAAAACATGGCATGTCGGGTGATTAAATATTATTTTCTAATAATATATACATATTTTAATTATCATGTAATGTTTTCATGACTGTCATGTTTTTGTCGACCTCTTTGCTACTACTTTAATGTTATTATCAACGTTTTAACACATGACCTAGAATTGCTCTTATTATTTTTGTGTTTCTTAGTTAAAGACATGGCTTTGTTTGCCTTCATCCCACCTGATTATTTTTTCCGTGAATGTAAACCACCAATATCATATGGTTTGCTATGTGAGACACAATAATAAGAGGGTTTAGAAGAAAGAGTTACAAGAATATTTGATTCCACGTTGCTTTTATTTTTGGCATTTATGGTGCGGATGCAATGAAGGGTTGCTTACACAAAGAAACGACATATGGAAAATGTTTCGAGTACATATACACTAAGGGATGTGGAAAAATATGTTAATCTTAATATCAACGATCCATAGATCTTGTACACCATCACTCTTCCTTCCAACAATAAATGACAAAATTACATTCATTATTATTGTGGCTATTCATGACACTAGGCATCATTCAAACATGGGACATGAAACCATATGGAGCTATTTTTTATAAGGAACTGGAATTGTATGGTGTTGATATTTTGATTTGGGACCTCAAATTGTATGGTAGAGTTTTTAAACAAGTATTGTTTACCTGAAATTTCGATAAAAAGAATGTTTGGTCAACTTTTTATGTTTGGAAAGAACATAACAAGCTTTGGGAGCCATCTTTGCATCTCCAATTATATTTCTAATTTAGGCTCTCACACATTTTAATTCTTACATGTACGTGTTTTAATAACTCGAGCGTTGAAAATAGAAAATACCTCAAAACTAATAAACCATTATATATTAAAAATACATTTTGATGCATATTGGAAGGGGTGCAATAAATTCAAAAACTTTAAATAATATTAATAAAGTATAGTGTTGCATACATTGGAATATAGGGGACATTAACTTTGTATCACACAATCAATCACAAAAATGCTCTAGTTATTACAAAAGTAAAAATGTCAAAATATCATAGCAGTATTTATATTAATGAATCTTCAACGTTGCTCAAAGATTAAGAAGGAAAATCATGTGTGTGTATTAATTTCTCCAAGAGCTTACATAAGTATTATTTTAGAAAACGTAAGTATTGTTAAATGTAGACAAAACATTATAGATATATACGTTCCTTTGTAAGAGTAATAAAAACATGACACGGAGGATAGTGCCAATTTTAAGCCACATAAGATCCGATATGCCCATTCCTCCATGGAGCTTTAACTTTTGGGTTAAATTTGCAAATTGGACAACACCATTTGATAAATGATCAGGTAAAAGTATACATATAACCAACAATGACACGTACTCTTTGTGTCTTACATGTAAAATATGCCAATCAACAATGCACATGGGAATGTATAAAATAAATACCCCAGTTTTCTACCACATGTCCTTCCCTTTCACTTAATTATTAGTTACATGGATCTTCCATGTATGCATGGCCATACCCCATGTCAATGTCATCTTAGAGGATAGTTTGAGGACTTCAGACAAATCATGTTGTAAATGAGGCAATGGGGGAAAATGGTGTAACAAAGAATTTTGGGGTCACACACAAGATGTGTCATGGTCCATTTTAGAGCGCCTTAATTGTGGTGTGGGTGTCATTGCTAAAGAACTTAGAACACATCATCACCACTTATTCATCTATGAGCTTGTGACCACCCTCCAATTTCAATATAAAGAGGGAGTCCACATGAGTGATGGAGGAGCTTCCTTGGCTCAACTATCTTTATCACTTGTTTTTGAGGGAGGTTTGCATATTAACCATCTACAACTTGTGCACCTCCTTCACATAGGTCTATTGATTGAAGAAGAAAGATAAGAGATCCATAATGGGTATGAAATCATCCATGAGTGAATTGGGTGAAAGCATTGCATTGTGATAGCTTTGGTAGTGGTGAAATATTTGCATGATCTATGTCAAAATGATTTTGGAGAATCAATGGTGCGAACTAATAAAAGAGAATCATATTCTCCAATACTGATATCTTCAATAACTCTTGTGATGTTATCCATTTCATTGAACCCAAATGAAAATGATGATATTATTTTTAATTATTTCGAATAAGTTAGGATAGATTTTGTAAAAATACCTTCTTAATATTAAATTATCAAATATTAAACTATACACTTATATGTTTGTATTCTAAGAGTAAAGGACAACATTATAGGCCTGGTTTGTAATGCAATGAATAATATACTTTTGGTGATTTAGGCATATACAGGTTATTTTTCTTGTTAATCATTAGGAATCGAGTATTGTGGATTGTCATTCTTCATGTATATATGTTTACGTGTATGGATGAGTCTTGATGTATTTCCCTAGTGGATTCTGCCACTTTTGGTGAGGTGAAAAAGGAACTGAGACGAGGAAATGATTAACTAATTATGATGAGATACACATATGACTTGTAGTATCATCGAGGAATTCTAATTTGGCATTACTGGTATGGAAATAATAGGGCACTATTTAATGCTAGAGATGAGTTGAAACCAAACAATATTCTAAGAATTTACCTCTTAGATGTGGAAAATTACGATGAGGTCATATGTAAACCATCCTTAAGATGTTGCAATCACATTAGGAAAATGTGATTGTGGATGTCAATAAAGGAGGTGAGATTTTTTCTTAGAAATAAATAATGCAAGGCTTGAATTGAGTCCTACATGGATTTTATGATTGCAGGATCACCTAAAGACTTGTTTGATCACTTTATAGGTAGTTGTCAAATTTAAGGATCCTTTCATTCGATGGTTATGCCCACAATTGATAAACATAATAACTTGGCAGGATGCCATAACACTAAGCCATAATAGATGATTGTTTTTGCAGAAGGATTCAAATCATGACTGATCACGAGTGGGGTTCACATAATGTTTAGAGGATCTAGTTTTATATGCCTAACCGATTCATTGCAATCGTGGCAATTAAATGAATAGTAGTCCAATGATTCAATATCATCATTTTACCTAATAAAATTGGAAGCTATAAATTATGACAACTACTTGCATAAAGTGTCTAACAACTTGGGTATGTTTCATTGATGATTCCGGAGGTGTAGAACTAAGTTAAAGTTGGGAAATCTGAAGTGCAGACTATTACAATAAAACCTAAAAAAATGCAGGAGTTAGAATATGTATTGGGGTGCTCGAAGGATTCAGGGGTTGTGGGCACTACAGTGAATTACCTCCACCAGGTCTTTATTTCATCAAATGGAACCCTCATAAAACCATATGTTGGCTGACGTCCTGGTTGAGGTCAATTTGGGTGTTCCTACTTGCTTGACTAGTTCCTCCTTTTGCAGCGATTTCGTTCTATAAATCGCTGATAACCTGCATCCCCATCTCCTGAAAAGTGGATCCTCTAAAATCCATAAATCTCTTCAAAAAGAAAAGTAATCATCTCAGGCAGATTGGTCATGACTCCATCCATTGTCCACTGTAAGTCCTTGCCAAACATTCAGATCTCTAAGATAACCTGCACTAAAGATGGGTAAAGTCAACCTGCAAAACGCCATCAACATTGCATGCAAATCCTGACTTTGCAATGCTGAAGTCTATGCAAATAAGGGGTCAGACTATCCTTGGTGCATTAATCAATCATTGATCTTCCACGACTCAGTGGTACACGGGTCCAACCTAGAAGCCATCAACTTTATTTATCAAAGTGGGTTAAACGGCCGCCGTATTAATGGTGATATGGCCTATCGCCAACATGGTTTCCACAAGTTACACTACAAGTCTCTTGCCACCACTGATATCGAATTCACTCTTTATTTATCAGATGTACACAATTGCGATCGATACATAGTGCCATTATCTGTTTCGATACCACTTGGTAATTATGCGTCAAATAATTAGGAGACCCATGGTAAAAAGTCCTGCGGTACATTGCACGTATGCGAAACAAGCGTGCGACCTTGCTAGTCTAACTTATATATGTTAAACATTAGTTAAACCGCAATTCCCATGGTCCTCCGGTCCTCCTCCATACCCACTATAAATATGTGACCAAGGGGTTTGTATGACGTTTTTGCCATGTGCTTAAATTTGACAGACCACGTGTAGATGTTTTTTGTGTAGCTGTCGAACTTGATTCTGCGGTCATCAATCGAGAGTCTTGGGAGTTTAACCATGGGCTCGCTTAAAAACAAGATTATGCATGAAATATTTTTTTGTTTTCTCCACTCTGCTTGGACCTTTCTGATTTGCCCTCTATTTTAATCTATTCGTGGTTGGTATGGCACTCCTGGATGCCTCTATTTTTTTTGTCTGGCCTCTCCTCGTTGTGTTTGGACTTTGTGGAGGGTTGTTTTGTGCAGGATTTGCGTAAATCCCATCTCAAACCGATCCACCCAAATGCGCATTTTTATCCTGCAAAATTGCATACAGGGTACGAGGTTGCTTTCAAAATTAGGCCTAAGATAATATTATGTGCATTTTTCACTTCCATGAATATAAGTAGTTCCTCCTTTCATTTTCCTTCACAAATGTCCAAGCTTATTGAACTTTGTTACAGCAAAAACCCTTGCATTTTTTCTTCAAAATATTTAACTTTTGTCTTGTCAATTTTGTCCTTCACAACGGTATGGAGTAGTTCGGGTTTGTATCGAGCCAATGGAGGAAAAATTGTCATGGATGGAGTTGTCTTTGACATTGGCAATGTCAACACATATGTGTTTATCAAAAGTAGACATACAACACAGTCATGGAAACTATTGAGCCATAGAAGTTGTAGCAAACTGCAGGGATCTTGGGATTATGTGAGAAAAATCTTCCAATTGTCCTTACTTTGCACCAAGAAACAACTTGGTTTCTATTCGACCCACCATGGAATTTTCCATGAAGTTTTCAGAGCTTTCGTATACGGATCATCAAAGAAGATTAAGCTAGATTCACCCTTGACACTCGGCTAAAGATTGCTCATTAAGTGAGTCAAGGTAGAGATTCCATGTGGTGTTTTAGTCACAATGTTTGATGAAACTGTTGACAATGGTTTTGATCTAGTGGAATTACTATGTTGTAACCCGGAGACGTAGGCAATTGAGGAACTCCGTGATCAATTTTGTGGAAATTGTCATTATTGTCTTAGCATTTATTTTAAATTGGTTACTTTAAAAGGAGGAGAATTCATCGGCATGGGATAGATTTCAAGCCTGCAAGGGTCCGAGATCAAAGTTCGGTAGTAATACAACATTTGATAAGTATTGCTTTTTGGATCAGGTTTGTTATCTTGGGGAATCTATCAAAATGATCTTATTCCCACATTGTGTATCTTAAAGAGAAAATGCATTACTTTATGAACTTGGAATGCTATAAGAAAATACATTGGTTCTCTAAATGGACCCCTCCCCACTTAGATTTTATATTAGGTAACTAATTGAAATGGTTCAACCTATTTCTTTAATGTTGGCTAGAGATGAGGCAAATGTGTTAATTTAGGGTTATGGTATGTCTGCATTTAGGCACGTTGTTCTTCCCTTGTAGAATGATCGTTGAGAAGAAAACAGTCTCGTGTCATTGTATGTTGATTACATTGTGAAAATGTTACTCACAATATTCTTGAAATAAGTGCAAGTCATACTTCCTCGTTAGCTATTTTTTCCAATGAGAAGGTGTCTTCTTTAAGAATGGTTGGGAGGAGAGTGTTACACGAGGAAAACCCCTTCATCATGGCAATTTATTAAAGATGTTGCATGAATTTGATTTAGAGGGAAAATTATTGCTTGTAGCTGATGTTTTGACTAACTAGTGTGAATCACATGTAAATACAATGCAATGTGAATGAATTGCATCGCCGTACAATTTATGTTATTTGTTTTTAGAGGGATAATTATTAAATCTTTTGTAGTTGATGTTGATAAGGGGTGTGATTGATTTTATAAGTGTAGAAATATAGATGAAATATTACATTGAAAGGTTATCTCTACATTTCAAATTTGTTACAAATTCATACAAATACATTTGCAAATCTTATATCATGAGTGGTAGCCTTTTGCAGACTATTTTATTTGGAATTAAACATGAATACATGAAGACTTCTGTATATTTGCAGATTTTATGTCATTTTCGTTGGTAGCCTTTTGTGGCATTTTATTTGACTAAACATGAATACTTGCTTGACTGTTGCATATTAACTAAACATTGCAACCATTAATATGCAAATGTTTTATGTAGTTTGTAACTATAAAGTAAATAATATTGTGAAAATTGGTTACATGACTATTTAATAAACATACCATAGGCATACCTCTTGTATAAATTCAAACGAGTAATACATAATATTATGGAAAACTTGTTATGACTATTAATAACCATACCATAGGCATACACTCTTGTCTGAATTCAAAAGAATAACATAATTTCTATGGTTACCACACAAGTATTGTTTGAGGGATTACACCTTCAAATCAAATGTGAATTTCAATATTATGTTTGTAGGAAAATTTCAGATATTATGTATATACCTGGCAGGGAAAACATATAGGCATTAAATTACTAAACATAATTCTGAAAGAAAAATAAGTCTAGCACATGTTATCATTCATAATATACAAAACATAAAGGTTAGATGGTCCTCGATCAAAATGATGTTTAAACACATGTTTTGAAAATAGGTTTTTGAAGAATGGCACATAATTTATTTTAACATACAATACAAAATCAATAGAAATGTTCGTAAAGGCTTCAATCAATTGGTACCCTCCAAACAAAGAGCTATGATGTTCATTGCATATTTAAGGCACCATGAACATTCACCATAGACACTCTTTTAGAAGCTATTATTTCTCTTTATACCCGACAACAACAAATAATAACAACAAATAATGTATATCACATGCATCCAAACCTTTATTTTCACTCTCCTTCACCAATACTTAATGATATGGCGAAAAAAATCTAACCATGTTGAGAAACTTCAGTCAATCTTGACTAATGAATAAATTTTACGCACACACTAGAAGTATGAATGGCCGGTTGTACCATTCAATACAAAGAAAACATATGATATGATCGTCAATGTAGCCAAAGTGGATAATTCCTAAAAGAAGCTTAGTAATCTCCAGTTTGGCGAAGAATTAGAATATTGCATATAAAAACAAATAGAGTGCAAACAATCATGGAGTCAGATATACTCTGGCCGCCGATGGTAATCTTCACTACACAACTGGAAGTAGCAAAGAACAATAGTGATCTCGGCACAAGTGACAAGAAGGATAACAAATACAATGAATGGGAAATAAAGATATAGTAAAATTGGTTCAGCCATATAGAAGTCAAAATGAAAAACATGTAGAAAATAGTGCCAGGAAAAACAAAAAACAGTCTGTCTTTTGTATTTTTTTTCCATTTTGTGCCCTTTATGACATCTTATATATACGAGTTGAAGAGTAGCCAACAAAAAAACCCATGAACACCCACAATAAACCATAGTGGATTCACATTGAGCTAAACATCATGCACTATAATTGTACTTGCCACCACAATTTTTCCAATGTTTGTCACAACAAAATTTATTGGACTTACCTAAGAATGTAATATCTTTGTCAAATCCACAAAGTAAATTAAATAGTACGTATCCAATCAGACCATCTGACGTCTTTGCTGCCAGATAATCTAGGGGAATACTCAGAGGGCATTTTCCAGGAACATAGAATGTTCAACAAATACTGTGTTTTGGAAGCCACTTAAATTCAAGTTGATTGCACAAAACTGGTAGGAAAAAGCCAATGTGCAGAGTAGCTAAGAATGATTTACAGATTATGTCATAAGATAATTATGTAGTGGATAAAAATGAAAGATAAGTGCTAGTGAGTGCATTCAATTGAGGTAAACCATGGTCATAACTTGGACATTTGGTAAATTGTTAAACAAATAGAGAAAGCTCATAAAGAAGAGGTTGGGAAGAATATGGTTTTTCCTCCAATCCATGAGGACTTACAGAGAATCAAAATAAAAAAAACACGAGCCCAAGATGACTTGCAAATTGGGTTGAGAACATCTTAAAAGTTCACCTTGATAGATGAAGACACTTGTTAGAGGATGAGAAGACCACATTAATCTCCAATAAGAAGGCCCCAAGGAAGTAAACTATGAAATGCGGGTCAAATACATTTTCTGCCCCTAAGATGAGACTTAAAGTAAACCATGTCTGTGGATTCCAATGATGAATCTGAGAACCCTGTGGTAAGGAACAACAAACAAAGAGGGCTCAACAACAGATGGAGGCATAAGAATAAGATATTGTTCTAGTAGAAAATCTTGTTAAACCCACACATTCATAAGAAAACAAAAAACATGTCAGTCATAGACAATAAGAGTACCTATGCGTACTTGAAATGATTGAGGACTGTGAGGATATCAGGAGGATCTTGTAGATGTAAATCACTCAGACTGATCGTACATGACCATGCCTTGAATGTGTGTCCTGACTCCCAACAATCCCAAATCATTTTTTTCATTAAATGTTGGCAACAAAACTACCTACGCAGTACTTACCCCTTTACTTAAATCTCTTGTATCATGACCAGGCTTCACAAATTTTGGTGTTCATTGCGCATCACGAGTATGTTGTGGTCTTCTTTCAATGCGCTTATTAAGATGGCAATTACTATTTTTAGGAACCTAGCAACCAACCTACCGATTAAGTTATAATAAGATGTTCATAGAAAGAAATGCAAAAGGGAACAAATTGAAATTCAAGAACAATCTAATTCAATTTAATATATACCCACACCAGTCTTAAGTCACTTAAGAGTTCAATCCTACAACTAAGAAGAACTTTTAACATCCACGAGGCTAGTTGCACTTTTGCTCGAGTACTAACAAATTTAAAAAACTGGTTACAAATTTCACTTCAATCCCCAACTACTGTCATCCTTGACTTTACAAAATTAATACAATAATCAACTACTATACCTTTTTTTTATATCAGTTCAATCCTCCAACCAGTTATATCCTAGTTCAATCCTCCAACCAGGTGGAAGTTCATCACAAGATTAATACTGGACCTACATTTATGCTTTTCCATGTCAACATGACCTGGGATCATGCAAGCAAAACATTTAAAGAGAACACAAACCCAATAAGCATATTATTCTTGTCATTTATTTGTAATTATATCTACAATTAAGTTTATCTTGGTTTGAACTACACATGATGATCTTCGTCCAATGTAACAAAAAATATATCAACACGAGCTTGCTTGATGTCATTTGATCCAACTACTTTTATTGTGGAACCTTTATACAAATAGAGCAGGCAGCAACATAAGAGTATATACTACTATTAGTATTAGAAGTGGATTGATTTAGCTTCGACGAAAACATTCCTCTTGGGCAAGTGGAAAAGGAACAAAATTCCCAAAAGCCAATTTTTCCCTTTCAAAAAGGAATTTGGGCACACTCAAACAGTCATTCCAGTCAAACCGTGTTTTGTGAATTCACCTCACCAAATCTCACAAAAAAATACCCATCAGAAGTGTTGTTTGTGCTCCTTGTAACATCTTTGTGCTTACCATCTATATATTCATCCAAATACCTCCTGTAATTATTACTAAGGGTCAGTTGATTCATTTAGATACTAGGAACTTGCTTAGGAGTAAGCACTGACAACATCATAATATTATTGTTACCAGAGGGGTTATATAGAAGAAATACTTGAAACTCCTTTTTTGCAGCATCGTAATCCACCTAGGCGTCCCAATATTCCCCATTCTTTAGAGTTTCGTTTGCAGATGGGTTGGTTCCATTTTTAGCTAGCAAAACAGTTTTTTGAGAAATTATGTCATTGACATCGATTCCCACATGGTTGTCATCCAGGTCAAAATAGTTACCGTTCTTGTATGTGCCGAACTCGACGACAACTATTTGATTTGAAATATTTCCGTTGGTATTTTTGTTGAAGAGGCCAAGCCACTGGCTCGTAGCGCTATTTCTGGTTAGCTGTATTATAGGCCCAGGATGGATAAAAAACATCCGGGATTTTCGTGATATTGTCTTTAGGAGGGAAGGCCATTTCTAGGCTTGCAACCTGTGCCGCAAAAACGAAGGATGAAATGATGCACAGAGAAAACAAGACGAAGAGGTTTGCCATATGCGGCTCCCCTGCATTGTGCTGGTGGCCAATCATAGATAATTTAATGCAAAGAAGAGTTGACGAGGCAATGCGCTGGCCAACGGTAAATGCAACAAATTCTAAAAACACAAAAACGTCTAAACGTCCGTCAAATTTAACCCCTTGACGTTAACGACCGAAGACTCTTTCTCATAAGGGCAAGACCTTTCGGTGTAATAACTACAATCATTACAATCCATACGGCCACCTTTCTTCGAGACATTTGGTGGACTATAACTTCAAACAGAAATGTGTTGTCATTGTGTTGTGGTGGATGACCTTACCTTGTTGCAAACCTCTTACACGGGTTGGGAGTATGTTGGAGAAAGAAAACTGATTACCTAGGTTGGAAACCTGTTTGTACAATATGGTGAAATAGCCCACGTGTCCAATATAAGTATATGATATCAACCTTTGTCGAGTGAATGCCATTCAACCGATGCACGTGCAATAAGATATTAGTGCTAAAACCCCAAATTTTCCAGAATCCGAGGCTAGAAGAAAATGACGATTATACAGATCCTCATACTAATTCTATGCCTTGCGGTTTGCTCTCAGGCCGATACTCATGCCACCCAGTTTGTATACAAAGGCTTCCATCGCGGTGGCGGCTTGAAGCTGAGCAGTTTAACTGACATTCTCAACTCTAGGCTTTTGCAGCTCACAGACATCAAAACCAGAGTCCATCCCTCCCCGCTCTACTTCAAAAACCACACTTTTTCTTTCAGCACAACCTTCTTTATTCTCAATCAACCCGGAGTAACCAGACCTGGTAAGGCATGGTATGGTCTTGGTAATAACCCCACTGTCCAGTCTGTGCCCAGCGCCCCTCCGTATTAAATAAGATACCCTGTTCATTTTCATTGTCTTTTTGGACTTTTTATACAATTAGGCACGGGCAGCGCCATGCAGACATTATGCGGGCAAGCGTACGTAGCAAGAAAATACAACATGCTGGGAATATACTTGCAAAGATCGACAATTCTGCTAATGAAAACCTCTATCCATCTCATAGTCATCTACGTTCTCTGCAAAAATGCCTATGTTTTTTAGGTGAATCGGAAAAAATTACGGCTACTGTCACATTCCCCAAATCTCAGCTTACACTGGCAATTTCCCCATCCAAAAGTTCATGCAGGCGCAGAGCATCGTGGCGCCAATCACTTACATTTAGTATTTCATGATATTTATGAACCTGTTTCTGAGTTTGCTGGCGATTTACAAGCTCGGGTGAGGATTATTGGGTGTCGCCTTTGTTCAGAGATTATCTTGGTCGAAGTGTGGTCGAAGTGTGTCTGTGCAGCAAGCAGGACCGTTTGATTTTTCACTAATCATTCCCTGGATAGAATGCCTATCGGCGAAAAAATCACCATTTTCAACGTCTCTTGCATGTCAATAATGCCCAAACCTTCCTTCCCTTCCCTTACTCTAGTTGAGAGTTCACATGGCCTTAGAGAGATAGAGATAGAGATAGAGATAGAGACTTCAAATATATGGGCAGATAGGCCCCCCTCTGGATATATGGGATGGGGGGCTGTTAATCTTGCTTAGAAAACACCTTTTGGTATTATTATGTTTGAGTACTGACCAATATTAGAACCATGTGGTATCCACTAATATATTTCAATGTCGAATATGTGTCAATGGTTACACATAAAAAAGTGCATTTGAGTTTTTAATAACCAATTGTTCAATTTGGTTGTTAATAAAGTGTGGCATACACATCTCCCCCTCATTATAATCCAACACGTCTATGAAGACATTCAAATTTGGAAATTTACCTTTTGACATTACTAATTATAATTGTGCTTTTTAGATAAAACAAATACCCACATCCTATCCTCCGCTCAATGCATGTTGTTATCTCTTTCATAACTTACTCATTTAGATACACCTATGTGTCGAAAAACTCTAATTGTTAACATATAATATGTGTGCTCAAATTTTGCTTTCCATTATGGAAGTTTCAAAATTTGCTTACCTCTTTCTTATCCAAAACTATACAATCCGTTTAGGTTGTATAATCTGAACCTAGTCGAACTTTACGGTCCTGCACCAACATACTTTCCAGCTCTATTTTTGATGCAATGTCATTTGTTGGGTCTTTTCATCTTTGTGGGTCAGCCTTATCATAACAACTTACCTTCGGAACCCTATATAAGCAAGTTAACATTAGTTTGTTTACTCGCCTAACAATACCCTGACACTCTCTTGGAACATTCACTGCAATACTCATAAAATACACTCAGGGCTCCCTAAATCTTCTTAAAGCTATTGCACATCCATTAATGCACCCACTACTGCAATTCTAAAGCACTATTGACCAGGTCAAGGAGTCTAGCTTCCCTCATCTCCAAACACACTGATTTCCATACTTGAAAGTCTTAGAAAGAGCACAATCCTATAAAAAATGATCAAAGTGGTTCAAGTTGCCAACTAGATACATTCACATAGATTGTTACATGTCTAGGTGGAGTTCACTACGTGTGGTTTGAGGCCTCTTTGAAGTAGTACTGATGTAGGTAGATGCATGTAAATTACACTTCAACTCAAACACTAACCTTATTACAGGGACTTCTACCCATGGTTAGGGTTTTGACATGATTCAATTGATTAAAAGTGATCTCGAGACTGTGTGACCAAATAGGGTTTTACAATGAAGTACATTTTTAGGCCACTAAAGGACCTAAAAAGTTACATAATCCTCAATTCAAATGGAATCTAAGACCGTACAAAAGGGGGCATGAATAGATTATACATATTGAATGAGTTGTATGGTCCTACACCAGGATAATTTCAAGTCACAGTATCAAATGTGAAGCACTCTAGATCTCTACACTCCCATATTCTCCTAGTCTATGTTCCTAGATCTCTCATATACAACTCTCATATAGTTAAGTTTCTCTTCCTCTTGTATATTTGATCATGTATTCATTATTGCAAGTAACCAACGTATGTTATTCTAATGTTGTACAATTAATGTTGGAAGTTAATTAATTATAATAATGCCATAGTCTCCTAACATTATATTATTTTTATTGTTGTGTATTTCATAACAATATATAATCTTAAAAAGGGTGTAAACATTTTGGTGAACCCAACTTCTGAATTGAATATTTGTTTCTTAAAACCTAGCCCTAGTTGGTTTATGGTTTATTCACTATTATTGTCATTTGAATCTTTTCAATTTGTATATGCTTCCTTCATTTGCCCTTTCAACATAATAATTAACTTATCAATAAATCCATTAAACATATTGATATTTCTCCTCCTACTCGTAAGTGCCATAGTATCGTGGCTTCTTCTTCTATTACATATCCCTATCAATCCATCTATGTTTTCTCATATGTAATGAGGCCCCATTGTATGAAATTGTAAATTAATAATGAACATTTTTCATGATTATAACCATATTGAGGATCACACTGTGGATCAATAAAAGTGGAAATTATATCTAACTTTTGTAACAACTTCATGCAAATCCTCATCACATTGAGTTTATTATTAAGATTCTTCTTTTACCAAGCTTTCTCATGATTAGAAATCTAATGAAACATCTTTTTTTGGGACATCTCACAAAGAGACATAATATTCCTACTTCCACTATGCCTACATCTATTGGGGACAAAGTCTCTAATGCACAATGTTTTTATGTTTATTCCTACATCAATCGTTGTTCCTTATTGAATCATAGTGCTTCACATGTTTCTTCTTCTAGCATGCAGGCCATTGAACCCTTGTTCACAATTTACAAGCTTAAATATTACAATTACAACAAGGTTACATTTACCACTTCTCATACTATGGATTCTACTCAATTTCTTCATAATCCACTTTCCCCAAAAGTGGCTTCTTATCCCTTTCCCCTTCAGTTTTGTTGCTCATAAGCTTCCTATTTATGATAGAAAGATTGATCTCGCATAGACACCTTTGATCATTCCATGTGGCTTGTTTTGACTATGTTTCTCATGCCATCTTAGTCACGAAGGTTTTCCCTAAGATTCTTAAGGACTTTTCCTTACAATGGTTCTATGATCTACCAACACACTTCTGTGTGATCTTTCACCACTTTGAAAATCAATTTTTCTACACAATTCTCTATCAACATTGGTGATAAAGTTTCATATGCTCAAATGACTAAATTCCACAAGGGGTCTAATGAACACATCTATGATTATGTTTTATGTTATAATATTATGCCTACCAAAAATAATAATATCTTAGTTGATAGAAAACTTCAGGATATCTTCACACAAATACTTTCTTACTCCCTTGTAAGAATTCATTATCTTTGAAATGTTCCCTTCATTTGATCATTTATGTCATACTCTCAAGGAACGTGAGGCCATGTCAAGTTACACATGAATAATCTTTAGTATGTTGTTAGTTCTTCTACTACACCTAATGTAAATTTTCCAAGAAAATATACATTCAAAGGCAAGGCTATTTATAACAAGGATAATATTAAGGACATTGTTAATGTTGTCTCCTAACCTACTAAATCTACAATTACAACCTACATGAAGGTAATTTATGTGTTTACCTTGTGTTCCTAACATGTATGCTAAAGCAATTACTTGAGTGTAATATTGTGTCTCTCCTTCCACCACTTGAGGTTGATGTAATCAAGCACTCATAGTAAGAGCTTTTATGTTGATGCTTATTGTGACTATCATAGATGTATTGTTCACCTCACTAATCATGTATCAAGCTAAAACATGTTATACAAGATCTTATTGATTCAAATTCCATCAAATGGGATGATGCCTACTGAATCCTCTGAGGCCTACCAATGATAATTCAAAAGCTAAAAATATTTAATGATTCATTTCCTAGTCATGACACTGAAAAATATACTTCCAAAGTGCATGATACTTATCATGTGGTACCACCTCCACCTTCTTATGATCACCCATTATTTGAAATGATTGACATTATTGACCCTATGCCACCTTCTACATCAGTTATTAATTTTGATGACTATGAATATGGATGATACTACTCTTGTCTTTGATACTCTGTATATTTTTGCATCTATTAATCAAGTTCTTATCCATAGTGTTTTGGTTGATCCACATAATAAGGATAATCTATGTACTCTCAAGATACTTCACTCCCTCAATTATTCTTAAAGGCACATTGCACACAATTCTAATTATGCTTATGGACATATTATTTTACTCATAATTGTTGGTAGGTATTACTACACAAGTCCCATTCCCAATTGCTTCCACTCTTAGTTTAGGTGACATGCATTTAGGTCTCCCTTGGTTGTGCACTCTTTGAGAATTTCCATATATTCTTCATTAATGTGTGAAATGCATACACAATGGACACAAGCATACTATTTGTTGATCCATATCCTTTTAATTATAGTCAAGTTGATGTTTCCAATTTTCTGCAGCCTATTATATACCAATCCCCCTTTATAACCCATTCCTATGGAAAAGTTTACTTATGTTTTTGGTGAAACTAGCACCAAATTTGTCACATGTTACCTCCAACACCAATGGTTGAGACAATAATAGATATATTTTCTTTGGTGTCTTCTTCATCCTCTATATCAGTTCTACCTATCATCGCTAACCTTTTAGATGACTATGTTCAATAACATAATGTTATTGAATGTTCTTCTGATAGCGATGATGATCCTATTAAACTCATTGATGATCACCTACGAAATCTCAATTTCAATCATATTGATGAAAATGATTCCATGTTTCATTTATTTTTACTTCCACCAGCCCCAAGCATTATCTATTTAAATATATTATTTTTGATGCTATTGCTCCTACAACTTCTAATCACTACACATATTCCATTGTTAACTCTAATCCCCTACAACATGTAGTCAATACATTTGATCCTATACCTACAATTAGTTCTATCAACAATCCCTCCCATGTTGAGTCACCACAAGAAATATTCTCTATTTTAGTTGATTATGGTATCATCACCTTGCCTTTTAAGTGGCTTTAGTCTACCAAAAAGATTTCTTGATAACCGAGAATGTTGTTTTGTAATTATCATCATGTTTTTATACATGACATAAATCATTGTTAAGACTTGCTTACTGTAATTCACTACCTCAAGACAAATCACTATATAACTGTCGTTCCTAGAGAATCATTACCTCTTCCACAACCCCATTTTTTGTATGCAACTACGTCAACTCTGTGGCTCCCCTTTAAGGCCTTCACTAGCATTGTTTACATTCATAACCACTATTGGAAACATGTTCCACTTAATTTAGCTACCACTAATAATATATGCACTTATGATTCCTTGCATACTTTGGGGCTTACTTTATCCAATATTATTCCCCTTATTGCTCCTTCCAAACATTTCCAAGGTTGCAAATTATGCTCCTTATTGTTTTTGGGTTGTGATTTTTCACAACTAAAGTTTGGGCTACTATTGATCCCCAATCTACACCACTATCTTTTAGTTGGTCTTGGTTAAAATGATTACATGGGGCTATCGATCGAAAATATACCAGTATTACCTTGCTCCTCTTCATGATTATGGTCACTATTTGTAATGATGGTTTCCTTAATTATCAACCCAATATGACACACTTGACACATGTTATGGCCAAAAAAGGTCCCTCTTATATGGATGAAGAATATATTATAACACTACACCATTTATGCACCACTAGACAGTTACATGGTTGTTGCTTTCAAAATTTATACATTCAGGATGACCCAAGTTCGGCTGGGTATGATCCCGACACCAATGATATCCTTGATGGCATTTAGGATTTTTATCTACTTCATATCCTTATATATAGTTATATTCAATAATACAAGAATATTCATATATGTGTAAAAATAAAAAACTAAGACCTACACATATATATTCTTTCATTGTTAGCGCTTTACATTACATATGTTGTTTGTCACTATGGTTTGATTGATATCATATCTCTTCTAGTCTTTAGATACATGTGTTCACAAGGTATATTGAGGCTGATTAGGGAAAAAATTAGTGGGCAATTTTTTGCTAATTCATGAATATTTACATTTTTTAAATTTACATTTGGCTATTTGGAGGAGTCTTATGGAACAAAATTTTGCCTAAAATTTCTAGATGCAAGTTACTTAAATGCAGGTCGGCTCATCTAATGTTTAAAATAAATTTCATACTTATGCATGTATATCACCACTTCGTTGAAACATAAATCAGGTACATTCACTTACATATATTAATAAAAATCTAAGTATCTGTCATCAGTCACTTGCATAAAAGACGTCTAACGACCGATCACATAGTCCAGACACATGACTACATAGTCTAGATGTCTAGCTGCATAGCCCATATGCCCCCACATGGTCCAAACATCCGACAACATACTATAGATGCTCCTTATAGTGTTTATATGCCAGAAAACATACTTCAGATGCCCACAACTAGTGTATAGACACCCAAACACATGGCCTAGACACTTGACTACATAGTCCAGATGTCTACCCAAACAATGCAGATGCCTACTTGACAATCCAAATGGCCGTCAACAACTCACCCAAGTTTAGTTCCAAAATCAGATAAAGATTGTATGCCCTCAACTGATAATGGAAAAGTGGTGGCCGTAGTGGGCCAATCAGAAAAAAAGTGAATCTTTGATCTTATTTTATTCATCCACAAAAAGGGGTCATGCAATTGCCACCGACATCTGCACCAAATAAAAGTACTATGTATTAACTAAATAATTAATCCTTCTTACTTATTTACAAATTAAAGTTTTCAATAATACTTTTTTGAGCTTTTTGTACCTTCTCCAAAGTAGTTCTAACAACCAAAACATGACTAAACACATGTAAAATGACCAAACATGTATTTTTAAGAGATTAAATATACCAAGGTGCAAGGCATCCACAATTTACCTATTTTAAAAAAAATAGTATTTTTAAAGACTTATTTACTAATCAGATTTGAAAATTATTTTTAGCCACTAAGTTGAACACAATTTTATGTTACAACTGAATATAAATTTCAAAAACCCTTTTTATACACAACCCACTAATAGTGATGTTCCAAATGAAATAATCAGTCACAATAACTTGTCACCACCTCAGAACATTAATGATGATGAGATGCCTCCACTTGATGACAATCGTTATTATGTGCCTACATTGGACGACATTCATAATTATGATATGCAACAAGCAAAATTGAGTTCCTATCACCAAATACTAACTTCAGCTGGAAATTTTACTGTCAATTCTTTGTAACGGAAGAGAATAGATGAAATTCCTGATGATGAAATCCATCAAACAAAATTTATTTCTACACATAGTGATCAAACACCTATTTAGTTGATAATAAAAAAATATGTGTGAAGAAATAGAAGTAGATGGACTATTGGAAGGTCTTTTACGTTCGATTGGGCAGCTAAGTATCCATTCATTGAACCAATAAAGCCACAAAAAGATAATGATACTCCAACATAATATAAATGTACAATTTCTAGCTAGAAACTTGGAAAGGATCACAAAATGCAACTTAAGCTGAAAACAATTGAGAATCATTGTGGTAAAATATACATGTATTAGTTAAACAAAAAGATGGTCAAATAAAATGAACACAGAGATGGAAAAATACAAAGAATGCATGCATGTAAGATATGCAACATAGTATGAAAATGAACAAAAATGACTACAAAATCTTGTTGGGAAAGGAGGGACAATTACAAATCAGTTAGGAAAAGTTAAGTATAATTTACATGCCAAAAATATACAGTTCTCAACTATTTAACACATTCTAAAAAGGGTAGACCTATTTTTTATTATCTGGATTATAAAATTTTATTTCAACATAATCGATTCCCTAATATTCCATAACCGCATTGGTCAGACAAAAGTTCTTGGGAAGTGGAAAAATGTCTAGCAATGATTGAGAAGGAGGATTTGAAAGAAAAGTAAAAAATGCACAATTTATCTCACTGTCTATTTATGAGATCACAACCGTTGACAACACGTCATAGGTTTTAATTCATGTTTATACTTTTGAGAACCATCTAAGGCAAACTTATTTATTAGCAGTCCATAAAATGATAGAAAATTACAACGCCGAGAACATTTACAAGTTGGTTATTTCAATTTTGAGGGATATAGCTATGATGGATGATTATACTATCGCTACTAAGTTAGTGTGTATTTGTACATATGGTGCATCAGTAATGTATGGGCACAAAAATGGTCTTTGCATTCAATTATAAACCATTTTCGCCCCATATTATATGATTCCAATTCATCACATAGCTCATAAAATGAATCTTGCATGCAAAATAGTTAGCACATTTGAAAGTGTTGTGAAATTCGAAGAGCTTATCCGTGACTTACATGCATATATGCCCAATAGTCCAAAAATATTTCTTGAGTTCCAGAAATTTACAGTTGGAGTGATTGATGGTAAAAAGATTATAAAAGACGTCGATATAAGGTGGATTTCCATGTATGAACCTACATACAGAGGTTTTGAAGAATATCCCTCAAACATTGTACACACCACTTAAATATATAACATGAAAAACCAAAAACAAACTAAAACAAGAAACAAAATAAAGAGTCAAAACCAAAAAACTAAAACAAACTATCAATGTTTTCTTGTCATCACCATATCACTAGGTTGGATCACTCTAGCATGTTTTTTTCCTAGATCGCACTTTGAACCAATCATCCTCCTCTTTTTTGTTTTTATCATCATTTTATCCAAAATATAATTTGGTATATTCCTTGTTCAAAGGCCTCTCCCAAAAGTCTTATTATCACAAAAAAGTAATACCCTAGGATTTGTTTGTTACATATCCCTATTTTTTGTTGAAATGGAATGATCTCACAAGTATGGGACTTGCAAAGTTAGATCAACCTCCATGGAAGTTTGGTTCCTC
Organism: Taxus chinensis; assembly: GCA_019776745.2. Taxonomy (NCBI): domain Eukaryota; kingdom Viridiplantae; phylum Streptophyta; class Pinopsida; order Cupressales; family Taxaceae; genus Taxus; species Taxus chinensis. The sequence continues at coordinate 574,182 of JAHRHJ020001233.1, read as the reverse complement.
TACCTAATCCTAATGCTAAATTACTCCTCCTACTGAGAAATAATCTAACACTTAATTCACCATATGTGGATTAATGTGTAATTGTAATAAAGTAATTATTTAATTACTTTAGTTAGCTTAGTTGTTAGTGTGTTGTTATCATCCCTTAGATTGTGGAGGATGTTCTTTAGTTAGAATATTGTTCTCGAATGATTTCCTGTAGAAGATTTTTAGGGACAATATGCTATTACTGCATATTTGCTTTGTTTAGGAGATTTGTTCCATGTATTGTGGAAGAGATAGAAGATGTCCAATATCTATAAATATTGTAGCTCTCTCTTTTGACTGTAATGCTTCTTTTTATATAAATAAAAATCACAACAAGCTCTGCCTTGTTTTTGTAATTTAATCTATTTTACAAATTTCATTTGGTATCAGAGCAGGTGAGTTAAGGCTGTAGATAATTGCTGAGGAAGTGTTAGAAGGTTTGAGGAAGGAGGACTAGAAGCCTGAGCCAAGAGGAGCCATAGATGCCCCCAGCCTCTTCACAGCCCCTGCCCCTACTCCACACACCCAGAGTTCTGCAATAGTAGAAGCAGTAAGATTCATTTGCAAAAATAAAATTGGAAGGGCAATCACAAGCCAGAACACCTGGATGCACCTCCATCAACTCCATTATTGTTTTCAGAGGCATTAATCAAAGTCTGTGAGTATTGGACAGAGCCGTCATTGTTAGATGTTGTAGAATTGGATTCAAACCAATTGAGCCATAAGCAGATTAGATCGACCCTCGTTTCAAGTCGTAGGGAAGACCCCTGAATCCAAACGCAGAGGCGTCAAAACAGTCCACCTATGACTCTAAAGCACACAGATGGTCACACATCACATTTTGAAGCTGTGAACTCAAGATCTCCATAGGGAGAGCACAAAAAGAAAATAAAAATGTTTTAAAGCTCAAAGCAAAATGGGCGGTGGAGAATTCTCCAAAGTGGCGATGAAAATTGAATGTGAAAAGAAAGAAAACATGCCAAGTAAGCCCTAAATCAGGCGGACGTTTTTTTAAAAATAAAATCTTTCCTTTTTTGGATTTTGTGAAAAAAATTAGAAGAATAGAAAAAAAAAAATCCATTTTAGGAAAGGGGTCCGGAAAGATCATAAAATCAAAACTTGTATTTGTCATTACTTTCCGCCAGTACCTCAGATTGAGGTGCCATTTTTTTTGAAAGTATATGTTTTTTCGAGCTCTACGCTTTGGTCTAGTCAAAGAGGCCAAAGACCCCAAAACTAAATTTGTAAGGGAAAAGAGGCCAAAGTGCCCAAAAATTTAAAAAATTGTGAAAATATTAATTTTTCGTAAACAAGAAGGGGGGTGCAATTTTCTTTTTCTATTTACAAGATGTTTGTAAAAATGGTTGATAGTGCTGAAAAATCATTGTAAAAGGCCAAAAAGAAGCCCACACTCAATAAAAATCAATTTTGGGGGGGGGATTTGTTTCGTGTTTGATTCTCTATCTCTCTTTTCTTTCATGCACAAATGGCTAACAATGCGCCCAAATTCTTTTTGCCCGATTCACAACTCCTACGAGGAGATAATTATGCTGCATGGAAAATGAAAATTAAAACTCAACTTGAATTTGAGGACATAATTGGTGTAGTTGATGGCTCAATAACGAGACCAGAAAATGATATTGCTCAACAACGTGTGTTTGATCGTGCTAATCAAAAGGAAAAACTTATAATTTTGTTTGGCGTAACTGATGATGTACAACCTCATATTCGTCAAGCAACAACTGCAAAAGAAGCATGGGATAAACTAGCAACTGTATATGAAGCTAAGAATAAAAATGCTATTTTGCAATTACAAACACAACTCCATTGTCTCAAAATGAATTCTAATGAGTCCATTGAAGGTTTTCTAAAGTACAAAAACTACAAAAAAGTGTTTCCATATTGAGATCATCTCTCCGAGCTTTGGAAGAAGAGGTCACTGATGAATCTCTTGTCCCTATTGTATTGAGAGCTTTACCAGCCTCATACAAAATATTTGTCACAACTCTCAACATTATGGGTCCAACTACAAGTTTTGAAAGAGTTAGTGAACATGTTACAACAGGAAGAGTCCATGAACAAACCTGTAGAAGATGAGGAACAAGCCCTCTCTTCATTCCATAAGGGAAAGAAACAGATTCATACAACTGGTAAGCAACACAAGCAGCATTCTCAACAGAATAATCAAGGGAACACTCAGCAAAAGCAGTGTCAGATTTGTGGCAGAAAAGGACATGACTTAAAAGATTGTTGGTATAACACATTTCAGAAGGGTTCATCTAGTGGCAAGAAGCCAAATTTTCAACAATCTAGTCAGGGTTATCAAAACAAACAACAAGGAGAAAGGAAAAGTAACTGGAAAAAGAAAACACTACAGCACAGAAACATTGTTGAAGAGGAAGATAACTCACCAGATGAGGACTTCCTATTTGCTGCACAATCAACTCAAGAAATCAATTCACCACAGGTAATTTGGTATGTTGACTCAGGAGCAACAAGACATATGACCGGGAGAAATGATTGGTTCTTAGAGTTAAAGAATACACCTAACAAAGACTCTGTTTCATTGGGTGATGATTCATCGTACAAAGTACAAGGAATTGGAAACATCTCCTTACCTCTTGGATCAAGAAAGTGCACAATAAGAGATGTTCTATATGTTCCTGGATTGACAAAGAATCTACTTTCAGTAAGTCAACTTTTGGAGCACAACTTAAAAGTGGATTTTGATTGTACAGATGGAAAGAAGATGTGTTTAATCAAAGATAAGTCTAAAAACTCCAACATTGTTGCACAAGCTTCTGGTGTGGGTCGTATGTTTCAGTTGGATTTTGTTCAAACCAAAAATTAGGCTCTTGTAGCTAAGGATACATCATCGGCACAATTGTGGCATCGAAGATTTGGCCATGTAAGTTTTGGCTATCTTGAAACACTTCAAAAAAATAACATGGTAAGAGGACTGCCAAATTTCAAGAAGAATACAGGCAAGTGCACAAATTGTTTGGCAGGAAAACAACATAGAGCTTCTTTTCAGAAAAGTAGTACATTCAGGGCCCGTGGTAAACTTGATCTGGTGCATACCGATCTGTGCAGACCTATGAGACCTAGTCATTCAGGGTTTCAATATTTTATGCTTTTTGTTGATGATTACTCACGAAAAATGTGGGTATACTGCATTCGCACCAAAGACCAAGCCTTTGAAACTTTCAAGAAATTCAAAGTAGCTTGTGAAAATGCAACTGGTAAGAAAATAAAAACACTCCGCTCAGATCGAGGGGGTGAATACACCAGTAATGAGTTCAAAGCTTTTTTGGAAACACATGGAATTCGTTGGCAAATGGCACCTCCATATACACCACAACAAAATGGTGTTGTTGAAAGAAGGAATAGAACTATAATGGAAATGGTAAGGTGTATGATTGATGACTCAGGCTTGAGTAAAACATATTGGGTAGAAGCAGTAAAAACAACAGTTTATCTGCTGAATAGAGTTCCCACTTCCGCACTTGATGGAATAACACCACAGGAAGCTTGGTCAGGGAACAAACCATCTATAAAACACCTTAGAGTTTTTGGATGCAAGGCAAGTATGCACATTCCTAAGAAAAAGAGAACTAAACTTGATATGAAATCAGAACAACTTATATTCTTGGGATACAGTGATGAAGCCTTGGGATACAGGTTAATGGATCCAAAAACAAGGAAAATTTTCACAAGTAGAGATGTTGAGTTTTTTGAGAATAAAGAAGCAGATGCTCCTTCCATAAACTCACAAAACAATCCTACTAAGAAAATAGAATATGTTCTTGATGAAGATAATGATGATGAGGATAATTCAACTCCTCCATCTACAGGAACAACTAAACGTATGCCTAAGTGGTATACTAATCTAATTCGAGATGCTAAGTTGGATAGTGATCCTAACACATCCACTTCAGGACCAAGAACTCGTAGTATGGCTCAAAATGAGGTAAACTTAGCCTTAATGAGTATAGTAATTGAATCAAGTGAGCCCACTACAGTTCAGGATGCCAAATAGTCAAAACCTTGGTCAGATGCTATGAATTCAGAATTCAACTCTTTGATGAAAAATAATACTTGGCAACTTTCAGATCTTCCATCAGGGAAGAAGGAAATAGGTTACAAATGGATATTTAAAACAAAGTACAAATCAGATGGAAGCATTGATAAATACAAGGCAAGATTGGTAGCTAAGGGTTATGCACAAAAAGAAGGCATTGATTATGAAGAAACATTCGCACCAACAGCTAAGATCAAAACAATCAGGATGATATTTGCTCTAGCTGCACAATTTGGTTGGAAAGTTCATCAAATGGATGTAAAAAGTGCATTTCTCAATGGGGATTTACAGGAAGAAGTCTACATGACTCAACCAGAAGGTTTTGTCATACCAGGTAAAGAAGGAAAGGTATGTAGACTCATAAAGTCATTGTACGGTCTCAAACAGGCTCCCAGGGCATGGTACATAAAGATTGATGAGCATCTCATCAAACATGGATTCAAAAGAAGTCCATATGATCCTAATCTCTATCTCAAAAAGCAAGGGGGGGAGATAGTGATCATAGTAGTATATGTCGATGATCTAGTCATCACTGGAAGTTCAGTGAAGATGATTGAAACAACTAAGGAAGATCTAAATCGATCATTCGACATGACAGATCTCGGGCTTCTTCATTATTGTCTTGGACTTGAAGTATGGCAAAAGGAAAATCACATCTTTGTTACTCAACTAAAATATGCCAAGACAATGCTCGAGAAATTCAGAATGATGGATAGTATACCAATGGCTACACCTATGGAGACAAGGCTTCAATTGTCTCGCACAGATCCATCAGAACAAGTAAATGTTACTCTTTATCGACAGTTGATTGGGAGTCTCATTTACTTAACTTATTCTAGGCCAGATATCAGCTATGCAGTCAGTTATCTTTCTCGATTTATGCAAGAACCAAGGGTTTGTCACTGGAAAGCAGTAAAGAGGGTACTGAGATACATCAGAGGAACCATGGACTTTGGCCTAGAATACAAGAAGAATGATAACTTCTTCTTGACAGGATATACAGATTCAGATCATGCAGGGAACGTTGATGATAGGAAGTCCACTTCAGGATTTGTGTTCTTTTTGGGATCTGGACCTATTTCATGGGGTAGCAAGAAACAAAATTGTGTTTCAAGGTCTTCCACAGAAGCAGAATATCACACAGCAGGAGGAGCTGTCTGTGAAGCGATTTGGCTCAGATGGATACTTGAAGGATTGGGAATTCCACAGGATCATCCAACAATCCTACATGTAGACAATGAAGGAGTAATAAAACTTGTTTGGAATCCAGTTTTTCATGAACACACCAAACACATTGAGGTGCAGGTACATTTCATTCGCAAACAAGTTCAGAACAACAACATTCAGCTTCAGCATTGCCCGACAGAACATCAGCATGCAGATATCTTCACAAAATCTCTTGCACGTCCTAAATTTGAGGCATTCAGAGTATTTCTCTCCTGTTCACTTCAGAATATGATGAATTAAGGGGGGAATGTTAGAAATAATCTAACACTTAATTCACCATATGTGGATTAATGTGTAATTATAATAAAGTAATTATTTAATTACTTTAGTTAGCTTAGTTGTTAGTGTGTTGTTATCATCCCTTAGATTGTGGAGGATGTTCTTTAGTTAGAATATTGTTCTCGGATGATTTCCTGTAGAAGATTTTTAGGGGCAATATGCTATTACTGCATATTTGCTTTGTTTAGGAGATTTGTTCCATGTATTGTGGAAGAGATAGAAGCTGTCCAATATCTATAAATATTGCAGCTCTCTCTTTTGATTGTAATGCTTCATTTTATATTAATAAAAATCACAGCAAGCTCCGCCTTGTTTTTGCAATTTAATCTGGTTTTGACATGGCTCCTTTACATTTTAGAATGTCTTTCTTTTACAAATGAGAGATTTTACATTATATATCCGAATGGGAGAAAGAGAGGAGGGAAAAGAGAGGGAACTTGTATTTCTTCCTTCAACCACCAACAAGATGGATTAAATGCCTGAAAATAGGCATGGGTACCCTCTCAAGTACATTCTCCCATGGTAATTTTCTTGCAGGAGAAGGAATGGGTACCATACCTCATCATTTTTGGTGGTTGATCAATCTAAAACTATTATTTTAATATGGCGACTATATTGCATGTTGAGACCTTCCAAAAAGTCTATTTTTTTGAAAATCAGAGCTACAGGGTGAAATTTATGGCCGTTTGAAGTTCATAGTGTCATACTTCAATAAATGCGAGTGGTTGAACTGCTGAATTAAGCCTCATTTGGGTTTGCGACGTTGAAAAACACCTTCAAAACTCAACACAATGATGGCAAAATTCGGCCCCTAAAATGCAACTGCAAACCCCCAAAATGGTCTTCAGCGGAAGTTGAGATGTGTAAAACAACCTATGACTCCCCAAATGGTCCTCGGTGCAAATAGGACCCTACAATGTACATCGAGAAACCTGAAATAATTATGTCAAAAGTCAACCATATTTTTGTAACTTGTTGGGTTTCTAGTTTCAGGGTTCAAGTTACAATTTGCATGAAAATTACAATTTGAAACCTGAAACCTGAAATGTAATGTTTTCTTTGTATTTCGGGTTTCGGTTTCCAATTTTCAATTTGCATCAAGTTGCAATTTACATGCAAATTACAATTTGAAACCTGAAACTTGAAATGCACTATTTTCATTATATTTTAGGAATCCGGGTTTGATTTGTAATTTACATATAAATTACAAATCAAAACCTGAAATCCAAAATGCACTGAGAAGGTCAGGTTTCGAGGATCAGGTTTCATGTTGCAATTTGTAATTTGAAACTTGAAACTTGAAATACACTAAATCCTTTATATTTCAAAATTCGGAGTTTAAGGAACAATTTTCATGTAAATTGAATTTAAAACCCGAAAACTGAAATACAAGGGAAATTTTTGACACTCAGGCATTTTTTCAAGATTTCTAAAAAAATATTTGTTGGCAGGGGGAAGAAAAAGGAATATAGAACATATGGAGATGCATAAAGATCACGTAAACCCGAGTCTAAAAATTGAACCACTCAATCTTGAAACAATTGAATTTTTTTCCTAAGTCCAGAAATGAAGTTACGGGTTGCCAAAATAGCCCAAGGGTGATTTTGGATAGCAAGTCAAAAACTGTAAGACTGTTAGGATCACCGGATTTAGTGATTTTAGCTTCAGAAAGCTTCCTTTCATTTGTTTTCTTACAAGGATCCATTAACCCTTCTATAACCACCGTTTTGATAATGATTTCAAAGATCCCATGGAGAGGGGAGGCAACACCCATCCCAACCTCCACAACCTCTTTCTGTTCACTCCCTTGATTAGAGTCCGAGCTCCCAAAGCTACTAAAATCATCATCACCATCTTGACTCCCTTGATCCAAGATGGAGCTCCTAGAGCTAAAACCACTTGAAAGACAATGCTTAACAAAAAGTGGGATTGAATCCCCGACTTGCAACGAGGAGCACATAAGTCAACGATTCACAAAAGGCTCCACCCACTCCACCAAGGATAACTAGACTGCACCAGCAGCGATGAAACCACCCTTGACAATCTCTACATCGACACCATGAGGTGAGATCCCAACAAGCCCACCTAAAGACCTTTTGTCCACATGAGAGTGTTGAACCCTGTAGTATTGGTTGGTGTTGTTAATGATGTCACATGGCATTGATGGAAAAGGAGGAGTTAAATGACATGTATATAGGTGTATTTCAGTGGTGTGGAGTGGTCTCGAGATGGTTCTTTGAGATTTTAGGATGGTTTCAGGGTAGTCTCAAAGTGCTACAGGCTTGAACAGTGAGATTGATTTCCACTGAAGGTATGGAGAAGGTTCATATGCTTGGCCCAGATGATCCATAGGATTGAAAATATTTTTCAATCATGTGCAAGAGCTTTTAGAGATGGTAGAGATATGTGTTTTTGAGAACTCGGAGAGACCTTTCCAACAAGACAAACTTTGCACGATTTGTAACTCTCTAGAGGAATTTATGACCATTTGAAGTTTTGTAGGTCAGGATGAGTAGGATTTAATTACATTTTGGGTCCGCATGGTGAGGAAGATCAAAGGTAAGTCATCATAAGTCAACATTCTTCATGCATCCCCACTCCCGAAACCCGACAAACACGTGGTGTCATTCTATAGCCACCTCGAGCAAACATTTTCCTAGAATTTAAACTTGTGGATTAAACAGGGTCAGATAAAGGTTCAAGTCCACCCAGTAGTGAAGAAAAGAGGGAAGTTGCGACAAAATAAATCTGGTCTGACATCGTGAAATGTGAAGACATGTGGATCCTTATGATTGGCTCCCCTTTCGTGCTCTGACATTGAGCTAGAAAATGTGAAGAAGGGCACTACAAAATATAAAAGGAACTTGAAGCTTCCCTATTAGATCATGTTTTGCATTGGTTAGATACATGTTATCAAAAGTATGACATTGCGAAGGGCGTGGAGCTTCCTTATTGGCTTACTTCTCGTGGTGGCTAGTGGAAGTTAAGAACAATTTGACAAGTGTGAAGTGCATGGAGCTTCTTTATTGGCTTTATTATCGTGGTGGCAAGTGGAGGTTAAGAATAGTTTGAAAGAGCGAAGTGTGTGGAGCTTTCTTATTGGATATAACTTCATAAATGATACGTACCTGATAAGAAGATCAAATCCACGTATAAATTTGATTGGTTGCGAGGATGGGCCCATTGACTACAAGAGGGCTTAGTAGTCTTGAAACTCTATCAAATGTGGTTTATTTTGTGGGTTGGAGTCTGCTTAAGCCTATCACTTTGAGGTTTTCCAGAATGGAGACACATGTTTAGCGAATGATACCAAAGGACTAAGAAGGTTGAAACAAGTCAGAGAGTTTTTGAAGTTTCGAGGAAAGAAATGTAGCTAACTTGAGCTCAAACCAATGGAATTTCTTGAAAACATGTACAAAGATCTATCTCGTGGTCGCCTTGAAGATTCTTCAAGTTTTAAGTCGATTCATCAAGGTTCTTTGAGTTCTTCTTAACAATTTTATTAAGATAGGGTTTTATTAGTTTTTACAGTCTTTATGATGTTGGTTGAGCTTCCAAGCTATGCTTGATCTTCATGTGAAGCTATAAGTTTGGTTTAGGTGGAGAAAAAAATGAAACATCCTTATTAGAAGTGAAGGAGCTCATGGAGAAGCTAAAAAAGTTAGTTGCATTGAGTAGATAAAGAAGTTCCACTTTTCAACCTATAAACACTAAGTTCTTTGAGAACTCTTGAATGTATGTAAGAATATCAAAGGCTTAATATATTTACATGACAAAGTAATGAGGAGTTACAAATGTTGAACTTCTTATCAACCTACTTAAACCCATCAGAACAAAAAGGCAAAGAGTCTTTTCTTATAAAACATGAAAAGTCAAGAGTAGTGTTTAGGAACCTTGCCTGTTTATTTAAGCTCAATCTTTGAGCATGTAAATGTTGTTGAAAAAGTGTAGTGTCAAGTGCTAATTGTTGAAAGTAGTAACTGAAAGTTAGTTTGAGAGGAGAGTGCAAATGAATTGAATAGATGAAGCAAAGATCGCATATGTTGATGTAAGAAAATAAGGTGAAGGTGATTAAAATTTAGTGTTTAAAGTTTGAGTTACTACTAAGCAATTTTGGAGTGGGTGTTTCAGATTTAGGATTGGGTGTTTCCTAGCAAGTGGGTTATTGTTAAATTTGTCAAGTGGGTGTTTGGCCTTGTAATCGAGTGGGTGTTTGATATTCTATTAGAGTGAGTGCTTCAAAACTAGATCTAGAGCTTTAGGGTGAGTGGGTGGTCACCACTTGGTGAGATCATTGTACTTCTTCCTAGAAAATTGTCCTTGTGTTATCTCGTTTTTAGTGATTTCAGCTAAAATTGAGATAACCATATATTTTTTTTGACAAAATCCCCTAAAAATTCCCTTTGAAGGAAATTTTCAGGTTTTTGGGTTTCCATCACATAGAAACATATCCTTTCATGTTTCTTGTCAATTGTTTCCCGAAATCCAAAACCTGATTACAAGCCAGTGTATCAGGTTTTCAGAACTCAAAAGCATCAGAACATACCTTGCAAAATGCATGCTCCATGTCGCTTGGTTCCCGAAACCTGAAACCCAAATGATCCTTTGTGTCGGGTTTTCAGAACTTGATAACATCCAAACACCTCATGTTTCATGTCAGTTGTTTCCCAAAACCTGATTTGATAGTAAAACCTTTGTATTGGGTTTTCAGACACTCTGAGCATGATGACATGGCATTAATGTCGAGTTGTCAGGTAGTTAGCACACATGTCAGACGAGGTGTAATTAATGCTAGGGCTTTATAAATAGTTTGAATTTACACATCATTTTTTACCTAGTACATTTTTGTTGCGTGGATTTTTCGTGCATTTCCTTCGACCCCCAAACCCGAATGAACCTCTTGATCAATTTCGTGATCCGTCTTCGACCATTTTTCAAATTTATTGAAGTTATTTTTCTCTTCTCTCCACTTTAAGGTCTTTGGGGTTGTTTTTGAGATATTCTTTTGGCATTTTTCTTCTTTTCTTTTTCTTCCCTCTAGGTTTAGGGTTTTGGGTTGTTTTCTTCATTTCTTGTTATATTCATATGAAACATCTTGTTTGGAATTCACCCTTTGGGTGTTTTCTTATTTTTCCCATGGGATATACTCTATTTGGTTTTTGAGATGAATCTAAAATCTTAATTTGTGAACTTGGCGGGAATTTTATTTGTTCTGACATCTCAGAAACCCGACGCCTTTGTTTTGGGTTTTACAGAGTGCTTAACATCCCCTGACTTCCGCTTGTATCGGGTTTCACAATGCTTTTTAACATAATTATTGAATTATAATTTTGATATCTTTGATATTGTGGTTTCGCAAGCTAGTTAGATCGATAAACCTGAGTATTATTATTTTTATCAGGTTTCTCAAGGTATATCGACTCTACCACAATTTCCGATATACATTACAGGTCCTATTCGTGATATAAGAAATATGCTTTGCTGGGCTCATAAGTCCGAGCATTTATGTAAATTAAGTTCATTTTGGGTATGGTCACCATGCTTTCAAGTTTTATTGCATTTGAGGGTCGAGGAATGGTCATTTAGGCATTGTATTCTAATAACAAAATTTCTCATGTCGCAAGTCCTGTACAATTGTGAGGATAATTCATTTATCTTTGTCAAGATGAAGTACAAGTAACCAAAAGATGGAATCCCCTTCCTAGGGTAAATTGCCAGTATGACATCCGAGACACAAAGCTCATGGTAGAGACTCGCCATCCCCTTAAGTGGAAGGCACTGTCAATGGAAAACAGAACCAAGGATCTCTTCCCTTTTTATTATGAGCTATTAGTAACCATACTAGGAAAAAATAAAATAGTCGACAATGGCCTGGTTTTAGTGAGAATATGGACTCCCAATGTCTTGATAATACTAACCCTGAGTTCATGTCTAATCATCTGCATTCACGATTATCGAGCTGTGCTATCTCACTCAATGAGATATGGGTTGAGGTTTATAAAGACTTAGTGAAGTATAAATTAGGGAGTTACATATGATTTCTTCTAAAAATATTGACTCAACTTGTAGCTGGTTCATGTTAGGATTTAAACCTTCAATGCAGCGCATAAGGCCTAATTATAATGATCCCACAATATATATCGCATCAGGGATGTATAGATTATGAAAGTTCAGTGATTAAGGGCATAGATTAACATCGTTTATAGGTTTCCCATAGTATAGACCATAGAAAAAATTTCGTAAATAAATAAATATTAATGAGATCAGGAACACCAAATGATATAGTGGGGAAATCCAAAGGAAAAAACCCCAAGTCGAGAGACTTCTAAGAACTTCTTGTATTAATTCATTTTCACCATATATTTTTACGACCAAGGACTTTCACTTGGACTCCTCTGTCTCACAGTGATGAGATAGATTCCAAGATGAAAACAGTCTTGATTACTGGCATTGTATAATACAATGATTGTCAAAAATCACCTATGCATCAGCTGGCATGTATCAATATTATCCAATGTATGGATTTATTCAGGGACCAATCCCGAGAGGGAACATACCATATTTATATTGGTATTTCGTTCAGCTGACAATGAAGCGGTCCACACCGTTTCACTCTTAGAAGATGTAGAACGAATGCCTTCTTTTATGAATAACAGTTTGCATAAATAAAACTGATTTAAGGAATAGTACGAGTCTGTAAAGACACATGGTCCAAAGTATTGAAATGAGGTTGTATATTCACTTGACAATTCATTACCTTCACACACCTCTCCCTGGTAATGTTAAGTCTGGGAATAACATGCCAAATTACCGTTTGCCACAAAAGGATTTATACTGGGTCCATAAGCTGATAAAAAATGGAGTTAAGGCTAGACAATATGAAAAAGGAAAATCATATAGATCTTCTCATACAGAAAAAGCACAAGGCTATCGTCTCCTACAGATATTTCCATCAGAAGGTACACGTGCTTAGGAAAAGTTCTTTATATATCCAAGATTTAAATCTATGCATGATGGAGCCTTTTGTAAAAAATGGCATTCATCATAGCACTGAGATGCTTCATTGGGATTTACAAGTAAACTCACATAATGTGATTATTTAATGACCTTATAAAATGACATGTGCCCAGAATTTCACAACATGTCATTTAAGAGGTTGGAATCTATCGGGATGCACACTCCTCCTCCGATGAAAGGACTCTAGCAGGTTACCACTTGAAGAGCATTCAAAATTTTCATAACTTTTTAGACATCACAGATGGCTTTATGAAAATATATTTAACTTGATCTTTAGTGGAGAAAAACTTGAGATCAATATCACCATTTAGGACTTTCTCTCGAATAAAGTACATATGAACCTCAATATAAATTTTCTTTTGATGCTAAAGTGGATTTTTTGCAAGAGGAATGCAACTATTTTTGTCACATAGAAGAGTAGTGCTTCCTTTAACATCCATATCTAGTTCACCCAATAGTATTTTAAGGACAAGGATAGCCCTTGCAGGTTACATTTGAAACATGAACCTCTATGGTTACTGTCAGTAGATCATATTGTTAGTTAAACTGTTGGTACCATCGAAACACATTGCTACTCTAGGAATGGTGGTGACACCTGTACCCAACTTGACCCTGCAGATCAGGGAGTTTGGTTGTGATAGTGATTGTTCATAATTTGGTATAACGATCAAGAACAAGAAGTGGTAGCAATTAAATCATAATATCCAAATAATTCTTGCATCATGATGAGAAGACTAATACAAACACATATATAAACTTCATGCTATTTACCATGAGTTTGATCAATTATTTTTGCATTTCAGAGGGGTTTCCAATCGGTCCAAAGTTATTTTGGGAGTCCTGTCAAAATATGTCTATATAACAAATTTAAAAATTAGTTAGGTTCGTGAAATATTATGCCTAGTACAATATTCACAATAAATTTGAACTTACCAACTAGTTTTCTACCAAAGAGTAGGCTATGGAATTTAGCGTATGCTAGGATTATACGATCATTTTCCAATTTTAAATTGGAAAATTCAATAGGAATGGATATAAATTATTGACTAGTCAATCATAGTTAAATATAAAATTTCAAACATTAGTAGTATATTATTGTGTTGCCCACTTTAGATGAAATCACTTTTACCGAATTTTTTATCTTGAAATATAACTAGGCCCTTCTAATAAGGGTCCTTTTTTAGCAGACTATTGGTGTCGAAATAGCAGCACCCCTGGGACTCCGCAACGCGATCGTTTGAGACTCCCAGTGCGATTGCACAACATGGAGCTTTTCCCAAGTGTGGGACCTCGCGAAATCGGAAAAGCTCTCCGGATGAAGGCCGGCTCCTATTCCTCTGTTCAGATGCACCAATAAAACGCAGAGGTTTACCCCAAAAACCTAATCTAACTACCAAGGAGACAGGGAGAGAGAAATGCATAAAAATAAACCTAAGCTAAGGAGGTGATGCACCGAGGAATGAAGAACATATGTTTTGCCAATAAACACAAACCAATAAAATGTAATGCAAAAGATATGCACAGATAGCCAGATTCACAGTGAAGATCGGAAGGACGCAAATAAACACGTAGAGGGTTGAGAAACATCCACAGATATGCATTAATTTGCTCCAAAGGGTGATACAACACTGCAAAATGCCAAGAGGCAAGGTTGCATTACAGTTTCAAATGGGAAGGTCCTTTGCTCCACAAATCCACCTGCCAGGGAGAAGAAGGGAGGAGGCACAAAACAAAAATGTCCAACCTTTTAAAAACAGCCCCCTCCTTACATTTTATATGAGGAAAAGAGAGGGAGAAGAGAAAATTCGAATTTGCCCCAACCACCTCCAAGACTGCATTCTAACTCTTCAACAACCATGGTGGTAGGTAAGATCCCAACGCCTGTCGAGGTTCGGAACTTCCCTTATGCAGAGTTTCCATCGGGTTGGAAACTGGCTCGACATGCATCTGATCCATGCTTTCCGACGTGTTTACCGCGATCATGAAACCCGAATTTTGCTGTTCGGGTTTTGAAACCCGCCTCCGTCGGGTATGTACCAAATGTTTCCCTTTGTTTTCCGGTTCCCGAAAACCTGATTTGCATATGCGTCGGGTTTGGGACCCCCCGACACATGTTTTCCCCCATGCGGGTTTTCCGACGCTGTTCGCCCGACCTGTTAACCCGCGTTTCCTTTTTCGACTTGGGTCGGAAATACTTTTTGTTGTCGGGATTCTCGGCACATTTTCTTTTCCTTTGGTGTCGGGTTTTTTTAGACCCCGATGGAAACCCCCGAAAACGCAAAACTTTCCGAATGTTTTCTTCCTGTCGGGCTTTTCCAACCCCTGGTGTCGATGGCTGTTTTAACCCTTCCAATGCCTGGCTTCCTGCTTTCCCTTGCGTCGTGTCGGGTTCCTCCCGCTATACCCCTGTGCGTCATGTTTTCCATCCCCCGCGACATGTTTTCTTTCTCTGATTTTTCCTCAGACATGTTCGCTTGTTTGCGGGTTTTGTGGCCCTTCCGGCATATCCGCCCATGATCCTCCCGTTGAAACCCGCCACGCCACTCTGTTCTTACTTGTACGGGGGGGGGAAATATATACAACAATTTGGCGACTCACGGGGTTACCTGCCTGCTAGGTAGAAGATCAGTGGCCTTTTAGCAATCCATTGGGCATGGAGTCATAAGCGATAACCTGAACCAACCCGATATCCGATCCTGAACCTGATACCGCAACTCCTTCTCTGAGAGCACACTGAACTTAAGAGTTGTTCTCACCAAAATGCTACCGCTGCAATGAACCATGCCAGAGCAAAACCAACACCACAAAAACTATGTACAAAACTGAAAATCATACATGTCCCAAAATGGAACATGCAGAGTGTGCACAAGCACTTCTTCTGCTGAAAGCAAACCTACCTACTCTACTCTAACTGGAAGCAAAGGCAAGCTAAACAAACCCTGCAACTGGTTGTGAGAAATAGCTTCCTTTCTTCAAAATGGGCAGCCATGCAATTGATTTGGAGCTGATCATGGCTGTTAGGATGAGTGGGAAATCAACAGGAAGCTGGTCTTCCACCCAAATCATCAAGGTATCAGCTGAAAAATCCAATACCTCTTTTAGTTGCTCTGCATTTGGATTGAAAAGGTATGGCAGCTGATCCTTGGTACTCTGTAACTCACCCTCATGCTCAGAAGCAAGCATGACCGGTTGTGGCTTCTCCTTTGGCTCCAATGAAGCCAAATACCTGATTGGGCAAGGTCTGATCCGTTTGATATGCCCATAGCTCTGATTTCCAACTCCAAAAATGGAGTTCTTCTTGCAGACCCTCTTGAGATGGATGACGTGGAAGAAATGGTGGAATCCTTCTGTCCTTTCTCTTCCTCCAATGAAGAACATGGAAGATTAAAATCTTCCAATTTTGATTCCAAAGAGCTGCTATAAGATGCAGGCTGCTGCAAATGAACGTTCTCCTCCATGACAGCAGGCTCTGGTGTTTGGAATGTGGATGATGAAAGAGAGAATGGTGAAAACTCAACCGGTTCTTCTCCATCAAAACAGTCCTCCAAATCTGACAGGTAAACTGCCTCATTGCTGTCCCGCTGTTCGTGTTCAACTTCCTCCATGGTGTCCTCTGGATCTGCAACTTGACCACCATGGTTTCCTTCACTCTCCAATATTGAGTTTGAGAGATCAAACTCCTCTTTAGTACTAGAACTTGGGAGAGGTGAAGTAGAAAGAAGAACTGAAGGTTCTCCTGTAGCCTGCTTTGTGCTCAAAGCCCTTGGATCTGCACTTTTCTCCTCCACAACTAGGATGTGCTCCTCTTCTTTTGCCTTTGGAGCAGCTTCTCCCTCCTCTATTACTCGAAGGCAATCTTGCTCTTGAATGAGCTCCTCCTCCAGCATGAAGTTTGTCAAGTCAAACTCTTCGATCTGCTGCTCTAGAGGACAAGTTGGGACTGCAAGATCTCCTTCTTCTGCTGCAACAGAATCAGTCCTGACCACCATTTGTTCTCCAACCCCAACCTCTTCTATAGGCTTAACCATCAAGGGGATCTTTGTCATCCCAAATCTAAGAGCCCAACTCTTCAGACTTTGAATTTCTTCCTCTTTGTTGGCACTCTCTTTTTGCTGTGGTTTTCCTTGGCTGGCATTCTGATTTTCATCCTCCCAACATGGATTAGGAAATGCAATAGGAGGGATAGGTTGAAACTCAACTGATTTTACAATTTTGTGTGGTGGTGGAGGCGGTGAAACCTCTTGTTTCTTTGGAGTGGAAGGTACTTCATTTAGCTCTTGTGGAGGGGATTTGTTTGGAAGGGAAAAGGAAAGAAGAATCGAGATGAGATGGAAGACTAGGGGATGGAGGGATGGATTCAACATTTAGGGCAGCAGATGGTGAGTTTAAAACTTGACACTGCTGAAATGATATAGATTGAGAAGGAGGAAAAGAAAGAGTATGAGGTGGTGTGCTTACCCGTTGACAAGGTTGCATAATACTTCTCTCATACACCTCTATTCCTTCAATCCACCTTGTAAGTAATGGCAGTGTTGCAATCATGAAGTCTAACTTCTCTTGAGAGCTGTAATGCCTTGGAAAAGGTCCCACCCATGGACAAGGTGCTCTGCAACCAATTCCAAATGCTTTCATTTGTGCCTGAGCCCTAGATTGCACCATGTTCACCTCCATCTTTTGGATTTTCTCCAGCAGATCTGCATTTTCTTCTTCATTGTCTTCATTGCATGCGTACCCTTGCTCTTGGAAAGCTCCATAGCCAAACTGACTTTGGCACCGCTGCTCATATGGGTATGCATGTTGATCTTGAATCTGACTCAAAATGCTGATTTGGAGGATTTGTAAAACAAGTTGGAGGTGTGATATACTGCTGTTGTTGAAAATGTGAATTCCATGACGGAAATGAAGTCATGGTTGCACAACTTCATGGAATGGAAAAGGATGAAAGAGATGGAAAGAAAGATGGGTGGAAATGAATGGGAACGGATCTGTAACTCAGAGAAATGGGTTGCTGATCAGGTGGAGTCGCCAGATGTGTTTTTTGAACATGCCTCTAAAAGGCTGGATGTTGCCAAGTTACACATCAAACCTGGCCAATATCGAAATCGAGATTTAAAATTTGAAGGACCCGGAGGAATGCAAACTTCAGTTTGGAACTCATGTCATGTTGTGCAGCTGCGGATTCCCGAAAAGCACAGTCGGAACTCAGGTCATGCGATGCAACTCACAAAACCCGAATTGCTATGTGTCGGAACTTTGAACATGTCTGACATCCCTCAAAACCTGAAAGGCTATTTTGATGTTTTCGGATCCCGAAATCCTAAAAACACTGCTGTTGGGGGTAGGACCATGCAATGCATCCCCCGAAACCTGAAACACTACTGCTTCTGCTTTGATGCTCTCGGATCCCGAAATCCCGAAATCACAAAAAACCCGAAATTTTGAAAATCAAAATATCAAAAAACTAAAAATACCCTTTTGAAGATTACAGTCGGATCTACCAACTGATGAAATTTTGACTCGTTTTGAGCAAGTTAAGCCCTTGAAAATTGATTTCGGGGTTCAGGCTGGGAGATGCAAAATCTGAAATTTGTAAAAAACTTGCAATTTTTAGTGCAAATTTCATGAAAAATCCTTCAAATTTTTGATGGAATGACCTCTTGGTCCCACCGGGCGTGCCAAAACTGTTGGTGTCGAATCACAGCACCCCTGGGACTCCGCAACGCGATCGTTTGAGACTCCCAGTGCGATTGCACAACATGGAGCTTTTCCCAAGTGTGGGACCTCGCGAAATCGGAAAAGCTCTCCGGATGAAGGCCGGCTCCTATTCCTCTGTTCAGATGCACCAATAAAACGCAGAGGTTTACCCCAAAAACCTAATCTAACTACCAAGGAGACAGGGAGAGAGAAATGCATAAAAATAAACCTAAGCTAAGGAGGTGATGCACCGAGGAATGAAGAACATATGTTTTGCCAATAAACACAAACCAATAAAATGTAATGCAAAAGATATGCACAGATAGCCAGATTCACAGTGAAGATCGGAAGGACGCAAATAAACACTTAGAGGGTTGAGAAACATCCACAGATATGCATTAATTTGCTCCAAAGGGTGATACAACACTGCAAACTGCCAAGAGGCAAGGTTGCATTACAGTTTCAAATGGGAAGGTCCTTTGCTCCACAAATCCACCTGCCAGGGAGAAGAAGGGAGGAGGCACAAAACAAAAATGTCCAACCTTTTAAAAATAGCCCCCTCCTTACATTTTATATGGAGGAAAAGAGAGGGAGAAGAGAGGAATTCGAACTGCCCCAACCACCTCCAAGACTGCACTTAACTCTTCAACAACCATGGTGGTAGGTGAGATCCCCAACGCCTGTCGGGTTTGGAACTCCCTTGTGCATTTGCATCGGGCTTGGAGGACTAGCTCGACATGCTTTTTCCATGCGTTTCCGACGTGTTTAAACCCGATCCATGAAACCTGAATTCCCTAGGTGCGTCGGGTTTTGAAGACCCCCCGACATGTCGGGTTTGGAAGAAACCCCGACATGTTTCGCTTTCATGCTCTTCCGGAGTTCCCGAAAACCCCTAGGTACGTCGGGTTTTGGAGACCCCCCCGACACATTTTTCCTTTGCGTCGGGTTTGGAAGAAACCTTGCGACATGTTTCCCTTTGCTGTTCGCCTGACCTGTTAACCCGCGTTTTTCGCGTCAGGTGCCTTCGCCATATTTCCTGGGTGTCAGATTTTGAAATCCCGCATTTCCTTTGTTGTCGGAATTCTCTGCCCCCCCGACATGTTTCTTTTCCCGTGCCCTGTCGGGTTTTTTTAGACCCCCCGACATGTTTTTCGCGCCATGGAAACCCGAAATGCTTTCCCGACCCGGAAACCCGAATCCTTTGCTGTCGGGTTTTGAAAAACCTTCGACATGTATTCGGTCCTTGTTTATCCGACTCCTCCTTCCGCATGGTTTCCATGATTTTGCCCTGGTGTCGGGCTTTTTAACCCTTCCACCATGCCTGGCTTCCTACTGTCTCTCGCGCCGTGTTCTTGCCTCCCGGTCCTCCCGCTATACCCCTGTGCATCGGGTTCTCCATCCCCCGTGACATGTTTTCCTCTGATCCGCTCCGAAAACCTGATTCGCTTGTTTGCAGGTTTTGTGGCCCTTCCGGCATATCCGTGCCATGCTCCTCCCGTGACTGAAACCCGCCTCCATTCACGCCGCTCTGTTCTTACTGCTGTCGCGGGGGGGGGGGAAATATATACAACAGATGACACCGTGGAAGTCTACAAATCCTTGGAGGATATAAATAAGGATGGCGAGAAAATGGATGATGAATTTTTGGTAGAATTCGGGAACCTAGAGTTAACTTTTGAAGCTCTCAATACGCTGAAATAGGTTCCATCCCACGTCTTGGTCGAAGAAGGCATCATTCCACATGGGGACAAGAATTTTCAACTGACCAAAGCCATTAGATTCAAAATAAAGATTCTCAATGAAGCTTGTAGAAAATTGAGGGAATCAAGAGATCAATTGGTTGATGGCACAAATGACATAGAAGAAGAGCTAATCAAGATCTGCGCTAAAGTGTTGAATGAAAGATCGAGTATTCTACCCGCTGACGATCTTTACAAGTAGATCTAGGAATCAATTCAACACGAACCAATTGATGTCTTTAGCCTGGAAATCATTGATAGGTTTGTGAAGATTGGACATTCTTTGGAAACACTGAGGAAACTCAATAAGAGACTGAAGAAACTTCCTGGTAATGCGAGCGATACTCAGGAAATGTGTGAAGTCTTGAGTGACCATTCCACCGCGCCTAATGAAGATGAGATGCAGGGCAAAATCTGAAAGCTCCAATAATTTTGGGACAAGTAGACTTTGCTGGAGGAAGACAAAGATGATGAAATAGAATAGGCATAATGTTTCATGTCATTTCAATCCTGAAATCGACATGTCTTTTTCATTTTCATTTCGTCATATAGGAAGCAAATCTTGACTTGGTCTCCTACGTGAGAGTCAAGAAAAATAGGTCTCTCATTAATAAAACTATTTCCTAGGATTTATCCTATTTTCTCTCAACTCTTTTTATTATAAATAAGGGATACTTATGCATTCCAAAGGGTTGATATTTTTGGATAATTGAGAACTATTGTGAAGAAGAAAAACTTTGTATTTTCTTTAAATCATTTGAGGAATAGAAACCGATGCTATTTTGCAAACTTTGTGTTGTGAGATTCGTCTCTCTTAAGATATTGTTCTTATGTTTAGAATCTTAAGCTATTCTTTGTTTAGCATTCTTGATTATTTTAATTGTTTCAAACATTACATTTGTTATCTAGAACTCGTATGATTATTTCATGATCTATGTTTACTCGAAAGAAAATACGTTCCCCTCATTTCCTTTCCATTGTGTTTCTTCCATAATAATAATTTCCTTTCTGATCCATTCCATTTCGAAAAACAACAACATCTTCACCTAGTGTGGATATGGATTTTGGGATTCTATCCCAACCCCAATGGTTAGAATAGTGTGAATATTATATGTATTATTTCCGCTGTGTTTTAGATTAGTAATAAACATACGGCCTCACCTGTCTTTGAGGAGGGATTTAATCCCATGTACTGTGATTGAACCTCATATTTTGGCTTGACAAAATATCCAACCAACACCTTGATATTGCTTTGATCTCTCCTTTCAACGGGTTTTCTCCCTTATTGGGTTTCCCACTTTAAATATGGTCTCCTCATGGGTACATGGGTGCATTTATGGTTATTTATCTCTCATGTTTTGATGTTCATGTTCTTCATGGTCGACACATATTCAAGGTTCATTAATAGAATTAACAAAAACTAGAAAAAAATTTTAACAAGAATTGATTCACCCCCCTCTTAGTGCCTAGATTTCTAACAATTGGTATTAGAGCAGGTTCCTTAGGAGAAAGTTTAACCACTTTGAGGAGATCCTAATTTCAAAAATATGGACAATGGTCAAGGCCTCTCCATGACTAGGTCAAATTTGTTCAATGGAAAAAACTACACCTTTTGGAGAATCAGGGTGACTGTGTATCTTCAATCTCTTGGACATTATATATGGGTAGCAGTTGACAAAGGCAACACAATTCCCTCTACACTTATTACTTCAACAACTGACAAGGAAGCCCATGAGAATAACTCAAGAGCCATGAATGTTATTCTTTGTGGACTAGCTAAGACAAATTTTTTAAAAGTCATGCATTGTAAAACTTCCAAGGAAATATGGGACAAGTTACAAACTATATAGGAGAGAGATGAGAAGGTAAAACTTGCCAAATTGCAGACCTATAGAACACAATTTGAAGGCCTAAAAATGAAAGAGGATGAGAGCATTACTTCATATCTACAGAGAGTGAATGAAGTAACAAACATGATAAGAGGACTAGGTGAAAAACAAGAGGAATCTGTAATTGTTCAAAAATTATTAAGGTCTCTGACTTCCAAATATGATGCAAAATTTTCAAAAGTAGAGGAAGCCATATATAACCAAGCTAAGTTTAGATGAGATTCATGGATTTTTTAGTGCGTATGAATTAAGAACCTTGGGAGAAAAATGGTAAGAAAGAAGTTTCTTTTAAAGCTGACAAATAATCAAATTCAAGAAAGATAAAATAAAAAGAAGAATTTGATATGGAAATTGGTGATGAAAAGATTGAGGTTTTTTTTGTAAGAAAGCTCAAGAAGGGATCTGGTAAGTATAAAGGAAATATTCCCTTTAAGTGTTTTAATTGTGGCCAAGTAGGCCACTTTGCATCAAAGTTTCCTCATAAGAATAAAGAGGAGAAGGATGAACATGAAGAAAAAGAAAGATTCAAGCATAAAAAGGAGTTCAAGAAAGAAGGAAAGAAAATGTTTTCAAAGGTAAAAGAAACTTCTATACTCAAAGGAGGAATCTCAAGTTCAATGAATCAAGTGATATCAGTAGTTCTAAAAGTGAGAAGGATGAATCCTATAATGAAACCTTGTTCATGGCCTTTGAAACATCACATGAATGCAGCTCTAAAGGAAAAAATCAGGTTGAAGTTGAAGACTCAGATGAAGAAGAGGTGTTGTGGTGGACCTTGAAGCTGAATTGGTAAGTGCTCTTAAAGAGTTGCAATATCTAGAAAGAAGTACCATAAACTAAATTCAAATTGAAGGATTATGAGGAACAATTAACATCTATGAAAGGAAACTCAAGTATGAAGGAAAGAGAGAGAGGAAGATGAGCTCAAGGAACTAAAGCTAGGCTAGAATTGATGTCACTATCATTCACATCTAAATAAGAAGAATGTGTAAGTCTTAAATCAAAAAAATGGAAATTTTAAGGACTGAGTTGGATCAAATGTCAAAGAAGGTGAAGTTACTTGAGAATTTTGACAAAAGCACAAAATAATCTAGCTGATTTTCTAAGTAGCCAAAGAGATGCAAGAGACAAATCAGGATTAGGATACACAGAGGAAAAAACAAGAGAGTTGGAGAAAGCTGATCAAAAAATGGAAAGAATACTCAGAATAACCTCATACATCAACAGCAAGGATCAATAATGATAACAAGAAATGGAACAAATCCTTCAGACACACCTATGTAATCAGGTACTCCCACTCCTTTTATGGATACTATTTTTCATGCAACATGTTTGGTCATAAGGCTATAAAATGTTAGAAAAATGCTAAAGGATATGGTAGGAATCATGATTCACAAATGATGATAAGAAGATAAGGGTGTAGTTTGTTATATTTTTCAAAATACTGGACATATTGCAAAGACATGTAGTCATAATCCTATGAGAAAATATGGAAAGGATTTATGTGGTAAAGGTCTGATCCTACAAAGAAGAAAGAAAAAATCTATGATAACCCAAAAAAAATTTCATGTTCAAGATGAAGGAAGAATATGGTATCTTGATAGTGGTTACTCTAGTCATATGATAGGTGATAAAAAAAAAGTTCATCTCTCTAACTATGAATGCCTCAAGAGTTGTTAGATTTGGAGATAACAATTCAGCTAATATTGTTGGTAAGGGATCATTGAGTTTGGATAATGGAAAATCAGTCACTGAAAATGTATTATATGTGGAAGGTCTCAAGCACAATCTCCTAAGTGTCAGCCAGATGTGTAAACAAGGATACGCATTAGTTTTCCATGACAAAGAATGTGACATCAAAGAAAACGCGTCAGGTAAAAAGATTAGCAAAGATAAGAGAACAAAGAATAATATGTATGTACTAAAGGAAGTCTACAAATAAAAGTGCTTCACCACTCAAGAAGACTACAATTGGATTTGGCACAAAAGGCTTGGGCACTTGAATTTTGATAACCTTGTGAAAATAAGCTCAAAAGGTTGTGTTAGAAACATGCCAAAGATAATCAAACCAACTGATACACTTTGTAAGGCCTTCCTACATGGAAAAAAAACTAGGAGAAGTTTTAAATCAAAGGAATATTTGGCATCAAGGCCTTTAAAACTAATACACATTGATCTTGTTGGACCCACTACAGTTGAAAGTATATAGGGAGACAAGTACTTTATGTTACTAATTGATGACTACAGTAGAATGACATCGGTTGCATGTTTAAAAGAAAAATCGCAAGCATTGGACAAATTTAAGAACTTTAAAGCCTTGGTAGAAAATGAAAAGAATACAAGGATAAAATTCTTGAGATCAGATAGAGGTGGTGAGTTTTGGTCCAATGAGTTTGATTCTTTCTGTGAAGAAAATGGAATAAGAAGACAATTTTCATCAGCTAGAACACCTCAAAAAAATGGGGTGGTTGAAAGGAAGAATAAAATAGTGCAAGAGATGGTCAGGACAGTGTTGAATGGATCTAAGATTTCAGATAGTTATTCGAGAGAAGCATTATGTACAGCTGTATACATCTTAAACAGGGCACTGTTAAGAGTGAATAACAATAAGACACCATATGAGCTTTGGAAAGAAAGTTCAACAAATGTAAAACATCTTAGGGTGTTTGGAAGTAAATGCTACATTAAGAGAGATGAGGATGATCTAGGAAAATTTGATTCTA
This sequence comes from Taxus chinensis, assembly GCA_019776745.2. NCBI lineage: Eukaryota > Viridiplantae > Streptophyta > Pinopsida > Cupressales > Taxaceae > Taxus > Taxus chinensis. The sequence continues at coordinate 549,506 of JAHRHJ020001233.1, read as the reverse complement.
GATGTGATGAAGGGATATTTCTAGGATATTCAATAGTGAGTGCAACATATAGGTGTTATAATAAGAGGCTCTAAAAGATATTTGAAAGCACTAATTTCAAAATTGATGAATCTTACCCTCTAAATATCAGATCTCATCCCAAGAAAGATGAAGAAGATGTAGAAGACAAACTTCCTAGCATAAAAAATCAAGATGGTAAAGAGGAAGAAAGCTCTCATGAAGAAGGTGATGAAGAGTAAGAGAGAACTCATACAAAATCACCTTCAAGTCAAGTAAAGAAAGGTCATCCTATAGATCAAATTATTGGCAGTAAATATACAGACATACTCACCAGAAGAAAGTTGAAAAATATGAAAACTAATGAAAACACGACCCTCCTATCCATGATGGAACCCAAGAATGTGGAAGAAGCTTGCAAAGATCAACATTGGGTCAAGGAAATAAATGTGGAGTTGGACCAAATAGAAAAGAATGAAACATGGGAGCTTGTACCTAGACCAAAGGACAAAAACATTATTGGAACCAAGTGGGCATTTAGAAACAAATTGAATGAAAAAGGTGAAGTTACTATAAATAAGGCAATGTTGGTTTGTAAAGGATATGCTAAGGTGGAAGGGGTAGATTTTGATGAGACATTTTCTCCTATGGCTAAGATGCAAACCATTAGGATTTTCTTTGAAAATATAACCCCATTTTTGGGAAGATCCAAAGGCTCAAATGTGCATAAGCACGAATTTAACCAGTCATCTTCAATCATTATTCCACAATACATGTTACATAGATATATATTGAATCTCTAACACCTTATAACAACTCCACAAACCTCTCACACTAAATCTAGGTAGGTTTCTCAACAACCTTTATTCTCTCCCCTAAAATATCTCTCACCTAAAATAGTCTCCTACGTGAGTTGTTTTAACAACTCACTTACAATATTCCACACATAATAACAATAATATAAATATACTAACCTCCATGATAATAATGTGGGCAACTAACTATGCATCCATGTTAGGACTAATTCCTAACATTCCCCCCCCTTAGTTCTAACATGGGGTGAGGAACTCTCTAGAACTGTATAGTGATCGGTTGGCCTTGGTCAGTCATTGTCTTATCTTCTGATCTGATTGCTGCATTTGATTGATGTCCACCTGGTTTTGAACATATTTTCCCCCCTCAATGTAAAAAACCTTTAGATGTCGGTTTCGACTGATAATGCATCCAATTACAAAAAATAATGCCCACCTCAATATATTACTCTTGGCCATCATCAAATTTTTCGAAAATATATTTGTTCCCCCCATTTTTGGAAAAAATATAAACCCCTTACAATTTATTTCCCTTTACTTTTTCAAAAAAAAATAAATATAATCCCCTTTTACAAAGCTTTTCGAAAATATTCCCCCCTTTAGAAAAACTTATTTTCCCCTAATAAATTTTCTTTTAAAACTTTATCCAATTTTAAACAAATATAACCCCTTTCACCTCCCAAAGTGCCTTGATGAAATTATTCCAAGTTTTAAATTCCAATCTATCAAAATTGCATTTACCCGAAAAAACTACTTCTCATACCCAATTTTAGGATTTACCATTTGAAGTGATTCCACCAAAAATGTGGATTTCATTCTCATCACTCTTGAGATTTAAGCCACAGGGAAGATCTTGATGGGTCGATCATGTTATTAAAAAACTTTGGAGAGAGAAAGGAAGATCTCCAATGAAATAAGAAGATTTCCCAAGATTTGAATGTTGAATTCTGATTGAACTCAAAGTTTCTTCTAGCTGATCTAAGAAATAGATTTTTCAAAATATATCACTGACTAAAGACTATAATAGGGAGGATTGAATGTTGAGGATCATCGATGCCACAATGTTATATGAACAATTTTTATGTACTTCGGATCCTTTCAATCCAATGGATTTAAATGTAGAAGTAGATTTTTTTGGATTGCAAATGGGGACAGATGGAGCCAAATATTTGATTCAATATTGAGAATCATGAATGTTCAACTGTCTAGATTCATCCCATCAATTGCAAATGTGAAGAGAGATAAAGGAGAAGTTCCTTGTTTGAAAGCCAAGGGATTACAGATGATCTGTAATCAAGAAAAGCATGAGAGCTCAATGTGATCCAATGAAGCTTACAAATGGACATAGTTCATGCCGATTTGAGAGGTGAGCAGTGATATGAGTTCAACTCCGTTTTGATGTCCACAGAAATTAATGGCATATTGAATTCACGTGATGAAAATACATGTTGAGGAAGGATTTTAAACGATTGGGTAATCTACTGCCATTGAGAGCAGTGATTACAGGACTCCAAAATTTTGGAGACAGGTAAGATGAGTATCATAGCTCAACACATCTGGATCAAGATGGAGGCCAAGTGTCCACATGACCATTCAAATATTGTTAACACCTATGCAGATCTGAATCCATACAAATTTGAATCCAATGCAAGTCTGAAATCCTGAATGCTAATATGGTGAAACTGAAGTTTCTAGACAAGATGTTGTTCGATTTTTAAATATTTTCTAATAAATCAGCTGAAAAAAATATTTGGATAGAAAAAAATGAAAATAAAATTTATACTATTTTTGGGATGAAAAATGCATGAACAAATGGAGTACAAAAAAAATGAATAAAATGGAAATGGATGGAGAGTGAGAAACATGTAGGTGAATGATGAATGCCACAATTTTGTACGTGGTCTGCACTACAAAACTACTAGCAATATGCAAGAAAGGGTGAATGGAAAAAATGGAATTTTCACGTGGGCTACACTGCATAGCCATTAAACCATTTTGAGGCAAAATCTTGAATGGAGGGCGAAGCAGAGAGGCTCAAAGCCTTGCTCTGATACCAAATGAAAATGGAACCCCATTTATAGGAAGAGCCAAAGGCTCAAATGTGCAGAAGCACAAATTCATAGTGAATCATCTTCAATTATTATTCCAAAAGACATGTTACATAGATATAGGACTGAATCTCTAACACCTTTAACAACTCCACAAACCTCTCACACTAATTCTAGGTAGGTTTCTCAACAACCTTTATTCTCTCCCCTAAAATTATCTCTCCCCTAAAAACCCTATGTGAGTTGTTTTTAACAACTCACTTACTATATCCCAAACATAATAACAAAAATATAAATATAGTAACCTCCATGATAAAAATGTAGGTAACTAACTAATGCACCCATGTTAGGACTAATTCCTAACATTCTAAGCATATGCAACACAAAAAGGATTCAAAGTATATTAAATGGATGTGAAATCAACATTTCTCAATGAGCACTTAAATGAGGAGGTTTACATTGAACAACCATTTTTTTTCTCTTATTGAGGACATGGATTATGTGTGCAGGTTTAAGAAAGAAATTTATGGGCTTAAACAAACACCTAGAGCATGGTATAACATGCTAGACAAGTACTTGATTTAACAAGGATTCAGAAAAGGTGTAGCTGATAGCAAATTGTACATAAAAGAAGGATAATAACATCTGTTTATTGTTGTTGTCTATGTAGATGACATCATTTTTGGGAGCAATAATGAGATCATGTCACATGGTTTTTCAGAGGCAATGAAAAAGGAGTTTGAAATGTCTATTCAAGGTGAACTCTCATTCTTCTTAGGGTCAAAACAAAGAAGGAATATTTATCTCAAAAATAAATCACATCAAAGAAATGCTCAAAATATTTTAGATGCGTGATTGTAAGCCAGCAAACACTCCCATGAGTGTAGGATGTAAACTCATTAAGGAATATATCTCACCAAAGGTAAATCAAACCCTATATAGATCCATGATAGGCAGACTTTTGTATTCAATAACATCTAGACTTGATATCATGCAGGCAGTTGGTTTGGTTGGAAGGTTTCAAGAATACCCAAGGGAATTTCATCTCCAAGCAGTAAAAATAATCTTTAGGTATCTCATGGGGACATCGAACTATGGTCTTTGGTATCCAAAATGTAATGAATTTCATATCAAAGCTTTCACAGATGCGGATTGGGCAAACAACATTGATGATAGGAAAAACACAACTAGTGGAGCCTTCTTTATAGGTAAGTGCCTTGTATCATGGTTGAGTAAAAAGTAATATCTTGTAGTTGTTTCTAATTGTGAGGTTGAGTATGTTGCGGTAGCCATTTGATTTACACAAGTGATGTGGATGAAGAAAAATCTTGAAGACTACAATATTGAAAATGAAGGTCCTATTCCTCTATACTGTGATATCACTAGTGCTACAAATGTTTTAAATAATCAAGTGTCGTATTCTAATACAAAACACATACCTATCAAGTATCATTTTTTGAGGGAAAAACTCAATGAGAAAATAATAAGGATTGAACATGTGTATACAAAAGAAGAAGTAGTTGACATAATGACTAAACCTCTACGAAGATAAACTTTTGAACAACTAAGGCATAAATTAGGGGTAAGATCAACCCCTAATGGTTACTAAAGATCTCAAAATGATAGGGGGAACAACTCAAGTGCAAAGGTTTCTCCAAGAAGGTTCAGGTTGAGTCTAGATAGGGGGAGTTACCTCTCTAATCCAAGGCACAAGTCAAGAAGTTCTTAAAAGGCACCTTTAAAAAGTGAAAAGGCTGATTATAAAAGTGACTAAGCTTAGGGGGATTATTGCAGGTGTTTGACGAAGAAAGGCTTGTAGCGGATTGTGTTTTATGAAGAAAAAGAGAAGCATCTTTTCAGGGGGAGAATCTTGAGGTAAGAACATGCTTTATCATGTTTTTATTTCATGATACTAATGTTGTTGTGTGTGTACACCTTTGTTATAGATGTTAAACGGAGAGAGTGTGTGTCAGAAACAAGAATTCATTGGATTTCATATCAAAAGATATTGGTGCATTGGATTTGCATCAATTTTTTTGAGCTTGTTGTCATCAATGACAAAGGGGGATATTGTTGAACCCTGTTTCATTGGTTGGTGTTGTCATTGATGTCACATGACATTGATGGAAAAGGAGGAGTGAAATGTCATGCAAATAGGTGTCTATCAGTTGTGTGCAATGGTCTTAGGATGGTTCTTTGAGCTTTTAAGATGGTTTTAGGGTAGTCTCAGAGTGCTACAGGCTTGAACAATGAGGTTGATGTCCATTGAAGGTATGGAGAAGGCTAGTATGCTTGGTCCAGATGCTCTATAGGTTTGAAATGATTTTTCCAACATTTACAAGAGCTTTTGGAGATGGTGGAGGTATGCATTTTTGAGAACTCAAGGAGAACCTTTCCAACGAGACCAACTTTGTGTAATTTGGAGCTCTCTGGAGGAAGTTATGGCCATTCAAATTTTTATAGTTCTAGATGAGCATGATTTAATTATATTACGAGTTCACATGGCGAGGCAGATTAAAGGAATTTCAAAGTCAACATAAGTCAACATGCTTCATGCATCCCCACTCCCAAAACTCAATAGACATGTGGTGTCATTCTATTTCCACCTCAAGCAAAATGTTTTCGTTGAATTTAAGCATGTGGATTAAATAGGGTTAGATAAAGGTTCGGTTCTACCCAATAGTTGTGAAGAAAAGAGGATAGTTGCAACAAAAGAAATCTGGTCTGACATTGTGAAATGTGAAGACGCGTGGAGCTTTTTGATTGGCTCGCCTTTCGCACTCTAACATAAAGCTGGAAAATGTGAAATCTGACACTGCAAAATCTGAAAGGAACATAGAGCTTCCCTATTAGATCATGTTTCACATTGGTTAGATACATGCTATCAAAAGTTTGACATTGTGAAGGGTGCGGAGCTTCCTTATTGGCTTGCTTCTTGTGGTGGCCAATGCAGGTTAAGAACATTCTTACAAGTGTGAAGTGCGTGGAGCTTGCTTATTGGCTTGTTTCTCGCGGTGGAAACTAGAGGGAAATTAAGAATAGTATGATAGTGTAAAGTGCATAAAGGTTTCTTATTGGCTAGAACTTTGCAAGTGATATGCACCTGATAAGAAGATCAACTCCATGTCAAAATTTGATTGGTTATGAGGACGAGCCCATTGACTATAAGAGGGGTTAGTGGACCCGAAACTCTATCAAATGTGGTTTATTGTATGGGCCGGAGTCTGCTTAAGCCTATCACTTTGAGATTTTCTAGAATGGAGACATGTGTATGACGAATGAGACCAAAGGACTAAGAAGGTTGAAACAAGACATAGTGTTTTTGAAGTTTCGAGGAAATAAATGCAGCTAACTCGAGCTTGAACTAGTGAAATTTCTTGAAAACTTGTAGAAATATTTGTCTAGTGGTCGCCTTGAATATTCTTCAAGTTTTGAGTCGATTCATCAAGGGTTTTTTTAATTTATTTTTGGCAGTTTTATTGAGACAAGGTTTTATTAGTTTTTACAGTCTTTGTGATGTTGGTTGAGCTTCCAAGCTATGTTTGATCTTCATGTGAAGCTGTAATGTTTGCTTCAAGTGGAGAAAAATATGAAACATCCTTATTAGGAGTGAAGGAGCTCATGGATAAATTCAAAAGTTAGTTGCATTGAGTAGCTAAAGAAGTGCCACTTTTCAACCTACAAATTTGTCAAGTGGGTGTTTGATATTGTATTAGAGTGGGTGCTTCAAAATTAGAGTTAGAGCTTCAGGGTGAGTGGGTGCTCACTACTTGGTCAAGATCATTATAATTCTTGCTCGACAATTGTCCTTGATATTGCTTTGATTTCTCCTTTCATTGGGTTTTCTACCTTATTAGGTTTCCCACATTTAATCTGGTCTCCTCATGTGCACATGCAGTTTTATTTCTCTTTCTCTTTCATGGTTGGATGCTCATGTTCTTCATGGTTGACACATTCAAGGTTGGTTAATTGAATCATTATTAACTGCACAAAATTTTAATAAACATTGATTCACCCCCCCTCTCAGTGCCTAGATTTACAAAAAAGAGGAGACAAACCTCTCTCCCATGTCTCCTTCGCTGATATCATTCCTAGCCTGATTCACCGCAACCCATTACTGTAGAGGTTTTGTCTTAGAACGTTCACCATTTTTCTCCTTGCAGACGTGGGCCCCATGGATCTAGCTTCAGAAGTCCCCACAAAAAATAGGGAATGGTTCATATTCAATATTTTGAAGACACTCCCCATGTTTTTAAACTAGAGTAATGGCCGATGGGAGAGGGGAGGAAGATTCCACATTAACACTAAACCTGACACAAGTCATTATTCTCTTGTTTACAATAGCAACGTCAACAACTAGCAGACAACCCCAAGCCCTGGAGAGCCCATCACACACCTTAGGTTCACAAAATTCAATGGGCAGAGTAGGAAACCCAACCCAAACATGAGAAACCCTAGGAACCAAATTTGTAGAGGAGGATCTAGGATACCACTTTCGAAGGGTAAAATATGTTCGCCCAAAGAAATATGGGCCACCTAACTTATCAATTAACGAGTCCTCTTTTAGCAAAAAACTATACAACAAAAGCCCATTAGCTAGGGCAGTAATATCCAGAAGATCCTTTGGACGCCATTTTCTAATTGCCCAAATCATAATCTACTCAATATTGGGGCGAGGACTAACAAACTTACCTATCAGAGAAAAAACCAACCCTTGCACCCGAATCACCATAACATTAAGAACAAATAGAGAAGGAAAATCTCGTCCCCATGAAGGAAGCAGGGGAGGAATACCATCTGCAGGTTTTTGTAGCACCGAATTCACAAGATCCGCCCAATATTTAATCCCCTGCTCTCTAGGGTCCAATGAAACCACACCCTTCTTGTCTAGATCCATGGCCAAAATGGCCAAGGATTAGAGATCCCCAACCATCGTTCGCTGCAACCCAGGTTTGTTTACTGCTTCGTTCATTCGTTGAAATGGTTTTGGTCTTTTTGTTTCTTTCATTATAACTCATACACTACATAATTTAGAAAAATTATCATATGAGTTGCCATCTTTACTGTGTACTTACCTTCAATGAAACAAAGTTAAATATAACAACAATATTCGATCACGAGTCCCCATTAGTCATTTCAAACAGTTATAAATTTGTAAAAATAATATGAAAGGAAATCAAATTCAATCAAGAATTTTCTCTCGTAAAAAAGACACCCTCCATACATTCATCATAATCACTTAATACATTATTTGCATTCAGAACATATATTTGAGAACTCTATCATTCATTCATGGTCATGCTTAGCAAGTAACAAAATAATTATATTTTAGGATCTTGTTGAAGTTTACACGACATTAAAAGTCATAAATTATACTCATAAAATGGTAGAGAAAACATACTTGAAAATGGTCTTACATGTTAACCTTATATTTATCAAAAATTCCCCTGCAAATTTCCAACTCCATTTGCATCTAATATTATATTTATTGTTAATAAAGTATAAAGAAAAATATAAACATAAACCATAAAATTACTTTTATCTGTCAAAATTTATAAATTATAAATATTTTCAAATTTATATAATTTGAGATAATTAAATAATAATCAAAAATTTAAATTATCATTTAATAAAAGTCTCGTTTTATTTTCTTTTTGTAAAATAATATTTTATTAAAATTATAAAAATTACCTAACATATCACAGTTTAAAAATACCCACCACAAAAAAAAAATATGTTCTTTAATAAATTTTAAATTTTAGGAACTTAAATTAAATTATCAAAGAAAATAGTTTAGATAAGTGAAACATCAATGTGAATATTTATACTAGGGATTACCTCTCGTCATCTTAAATACTATAATTAATAAAAACTTAAATTTTCAAATAAGAAACTTCAATATAAATATTTATGCTAAATTTCACTCTCTTCATTTTAAAGTATTTTTAAAACAAATTTCCTCTAATAGTGCGAGGCAAAATCATAATTTCCCCTATTTCATCTATCCTCTATAGTCTTCCTTGTTCATATCTATATATGAAAAGCTCTAAAATGAAAATCACTTTTATTTCAAATGTGAAGACTTGAAAACTTAGGAGAGCAAAATGAAGGAACACTTCAACACTATTTTCTCTGATTTTTTTAGACCGGGTGTTGGTGGTAGCAACAATATATGAATGCTTTTTAAATGTTTGTTGAGATTTTATATTTTCTTTCAAATTATAGATCCAAATTTTTTGGGTGCTTATGTTTTGTTATTGCTTATCTAAAATGTTGAGACTTCCTATTTTCTTTCAAACTATAAATCTATATTTTTATGGGTGGCCTTATGGTAGTACACACTGTTATAGTTGTATGAGTTTAGGTTGTGGGTTACAAGTTCTTGGGTAGGGTTTCAACATCACATTAGTTATTAACATTTTTTATGTAGGTATAAGTTTTTCACAATTTTTTTTAAATTTCTTTTCATATATTAAATTGTGGTGTTGTAATGCGGGAGTAAAGTTGTTAGTGGCTTTAGTGTTGTAGAAAGTTGAGGCTTTGCTTTCTTTATTGTAATGCAAGATTTAATTAGTGTGGTGTGGGGTTGAGGTTTGGGTGGTTTGAATGAGGTATAATATTGAAGTTTTGATATTTGTAAGACATTTATTTGTGATAAATATTATATTTCGAGTTTTTTTTTTAAATAATGAAATTATAAGGTTATATTATTTGTAAATGTTATGGTTTAAGTTTTTTCTTTAAAATAATAAATTCTAAAGTTGTACTATCTGTAAATGTTATGGTTTAATTTTTTTTCTTTAAATTAATAAAATTATGAGATTGTACTATTTTGATATAAAAGTAAAATTTGGAATAACTTTAATATAATATAAAATTGAAATTACCAGACCACCTTAATGTAATTATAAATAAAATTAATATAATTTTATTAGAGAAATAATATTTTAAATGATTAAAACAATTAACAGCCGTCTAATACTCTTAATACCAAATGTAATTCAAGTTAAAGTAACCAAATTTATAAATCAACAAATATAATATAGGATTTAAACCTATACAACTTTATAGCCTAATTTTTATAAATTTTTATTAATTATAATTGTAATTATCGGTCTTAAAATGATTTGATTTTCTTTTTTAAGTTGATTTTTTCCCAATTGACAATTTGAAAAAATATCATGAAGGATGATTGAGCTGGCACTTTGGGCACTAAACCATCCCAGGGTTCTTACTCAAAACTGCTAAAAACATCAGCCCTAAGAATTTAATATAAGCTTCTTGTTTTCAATATTTTGCATATATTAAATTAGATACTATGTTATTATCATTCATTTATAGGAGACTCGTCTTATTTTAAAAATTCACTCTTCCAAATTGTGGCTAAAGGTAAGTCCTATTCTTCCACATACACAATTGTAGTTGGCTTGTTAATGCATTTATCCAATTCATGATCTTTATCGTAATGTAAAGTCCAACGAAGATAGTTGATGGATATCTAGTACCACGCTCCACTTTGTGATATGTATCACGATGTACTATCCAAAGAAGACTTTTGATGTGCTCATGTACACAAATTACACTTTAGGCCATCACATGGTGATACCTTATCTAAGGTGTAATATTCATTCCTATTACAAATAAGGCTAGGAAAGTGTGCATATAACATCATAATATAGGGTGAAATCTTGGGTTTCATAATTTTAAAAATAGCCATAGCTTCACGACTTTTACATCTTTATATGATAGCCCTACTTAATACTTATTTGCATGTCTCGCTACTAAAATACCACATACCACCTACCTGCGTGGTGAGTAACATGATCTATCTACCCAAAAATAAATTGTAATATGACCCAGTTAATGATTCCTACATAGGGTTTGGAAACGATGTCTAATAAGTTGTTGTTCATGACTCAACTAGGTTTTTATTTTGGATTATAAGTCTTACCAAGCCTCTATAATTTTCAGGATGGGTAACTAAGAAGGAAGGATTGTTTTGTCCTTCCCCTTCACCTAAAATTTCCTTCAAGTAAATTTTAAGGTAGAGGGTCTGGAGGAGGATTGATTTGATGTGCATTTATACATCAATTAGTTGATAAGGTTAAAATTGAAAAATAATAAATAAAACTACAAAATTTCTCAATATTTAGATGGAATCCCATGAAAATTAAATAAGCACTACATTTGATTCCCTGTTGACTGTTGCACCATTTTGATTGTAGAAAACTTAGAGAATATATCTTGGGAAACACTAAACACAAATGCAAAAAATGTGAGGAGCTTTGGAAAAAACATAAGAGAGAATAAAATGAAATGGTTTTTTAATTGGTAAATTAAGATGTTTTGAAAGGTTCCCTCAAACCTTGTACACACCACTTACAGATATAACATGAAAAACTAAACACCATCTAAAACAAGAAACAAAATAAAGATTCAAAATTGAAAAACTAAAACAAACTATCAATGTTTGCTTCTCATCGCCCTATCACTAGGTTGAATCACTCTAGCATGTTTTTTCCTGGATTACACTTTGAACCAACCATCCTTCTCTTTTTCCTTTCTATCATCAATTTCTCCAAAAGATAATTTGGTATATTCCTTGTGCAAATTCTCCTCCCAAAAGTTTTGTTATAACAAAAAGTAGAACCTTAGGATTTGCTTGTTACATATCCCTACTTTTTGCTAACATGGGATGATCTCACAAGTGTGGGACTTGCAAACTAAGATCAACTTCTAGAGAAGGTTGGTTCCTCTACCTAATCCTAATGTTAAATTACTCCTATTGTTGGAGATACAAATATCTAATCCAACTCTAACAATCCAAGGGACCAGGGGAAGAGAGAGATGCATGTAAGGGGAAATCCTAAAATAAATGGTGGTGATAACATCAGTAAAAGGGAGATGACACTCTAATGAAGGAAAAAGGAGAAGAAAAATGGAGAAGGGAGAAGTGAGATAGAGGTGACATAGAACCAAGACTTCATTTACCATCTATTCTCCATGAAACACAAAAATATTAACCTGCAAATGAGAAAAGCATGCAAAACACACTACATCAAGTAAAAGAGAGACAAAGTTGCAAATAACACGGGTCAAGGTTGAGTAAACACCAAAAACAAGTTTTATTACAATAAAAACATACACAGACCATTATAGCTATAAAGGAAGGCACAAAATGCATTGCAGATGTCTAGAATGAAGGTTTACAACTCACAGCTGCTTGGGAGACCATTTTGACATGGTTCCTTTACATTTTAGAATGTGTTGCTTTTACAAATGAGAGATTTTACATTATATATCTGAACGGGAGAAAAAGAGGAGGGAAAAGAGAGGGAAGTCAGATTTCTTCCTTCAACAAGCAACAAGATGTATTGAATTCCTGAAAATAGGAACGGGTACCTTACCAAGGCCATTCCCATATGGTACTTTGCTTGTAGGAGAGGGAATGAACACCATACCTCATCATTTTTGGTGGTTGAGAAATCTAAAACTGTTCTTTTAGTGTGGTAAGTAAATGATGAGACCCTTCCAAAAAGTCCAATTTTTTGAAAAATGAGCTACATGGTGAAAATTATGGCCATTTGAAGTTCAAGGTGTCATACTTCAATAAATGCGAGTGGTTGAACTATTAAGTCGAGCCTATGCCGGGTCCGCGACCTTGAAAAACACCTTCAGAAACCAGACACGTTGATGGCAGAAGTCATCCCCTAAAATGTAACTACAGACTCCCGAAATGGTCTTCGATGGAAGTTGAGACATGTAAAACAACCTCTGACTCCCAAAATGGTCTTCGGCAGAAATCAACCCCTAAAATGTACATCATGAAATTTGAAATACTTACGTTAGAAGTCAACCATATTTTTGCAACTTGTCGGGTTTCAAGTTTCAGGATTCAAGTTGTAATTTGCATGCAAATTAAAATTTGAAATCCGAAACAAAAAAATGCATTGTTTTCTTTGTATTTCAAGTTTTAGGTTCTGATTTGTAATTTGCATGTAAATTGCAATTTGAAACCTAAAACCCAAAATGCACTATTTTCTTTGTATTTCAGGAACTGAGGTTCTATTTGCAATTTGCATGCAAATTGTAAATCGGAACCCGAAACCCTAAATGCACTTAGAAGGTTAGGTTCTGGGGATTAGGTTTCACATTGCAATTTTCATGCAAATTTCAATTTGAAACCTGAAACCTGAAATACACTAAATCCTTTGTATTTCAGGTTTCGGGTTTGAGGAACAATTTGCATGTAAATTGCATTTTGATCCCCAAAACCTGAATTGGAAATACAAGGGAAATTTTTGACACTTAGGCCTTTTTTCAAGATGTCTAAAAAATAATTTTTTGGGGGGTGGATAAAAAGGAGTATGGAACATGTGGAGATGCACGAAGAGCCCAAAAACCCGATAGTCTAAAAATTGAACCGCTCAATCCTGAAACAACCAATTTTTTTTCCTAAGTCCAAAAATGAAGTTGTGGGTTGCCAAAACATCTTGGGGGTGATTTTAGACACCAATTCCAAAAATTTAAGACCATTAGGATCACCAAATTTAACACTTTTAGCTTCAGAAAGCTTCCTTTCATCTGCTTTCTTACAAGGATCCGTCAACCCTTCTACATCGACTGCTTCGATAATGATTTCAATGCTCCCATGGAGAGAGGAGGAAACAACCATCCCAACCTCCACAACCTCTTTCTATTCAATCCCCTAATTAGATTCCAAGCTCCTAGAGCTATTGAAATCATCATCACCATCTTGGCACCCTTGATCCAATATAGATCTCCCATAACTAAAACTACTTGAAATACCCTACTCAACAAAAAGTGGGATTGAATCCCCAACCTGCAATGACGAGCACATGAGCCCAGGATTCGCAAAAGGATCCACCTACTCCACCAAGGCCAACTCAACAACACCAATGGTGAATACACCACCCCTGATAGCCTCAACATCAACACTGTGAGGTGAGATCCTGATGGGCCCGCCTAAAGACCTCCTGTCCACATGAGAGGAGACAAACCTCTCTCCCCTGTATCCTTCGTAAATATCATTCCTAGCCCGATTCACCACAACCCATTGTTGTAGAGACTTTGTCTTAGAATGTTCACCATTTTTTACCTCGTAGACATGGGCGTCATGGATATAGCTCCGGAAGTCCCAACCAAAACAGGAAATGGTTCATATTCAATATTTTGAAACCACTCCCCAGGTTTTGAAACCATAGTAATGGCAGACGGGAAAGGGGATGAAGATTCCACGTTAACACTAAAACTGGAACAAGTCATTCTTCTCTTGTTCACAGTAGTAGTGTCAACAACTAGAAGACAACCCAAAGCCCTAGAGACCCCATCACACACCTCAGGTTCACAAAATTCAATGGGTAGAGAAGACAACATAACCCAAACAGGGAAAACCTTGGGAACCAAATATGTAGAGGAGGATCTAAAAGACCTCTTCCAAAGGTTAAACTATGCTTGCTTAAAGAAACATGAGCCGCCTAATGTATCAATTAACGATTCCTCTTTTAGCAAAAAATTATACAACAAAAATCCATTAGCTAGGGCATTAATATCGAAAATACCCACTGGACACCATTTTATAACTACGTAGATCCTAATCTACTCAATATTGGGGCGAGGACCAACAAACTTACCTATCAAAGCAAAAGCCAACCTATCTTGCACTCGATCCACCACAACATTAGGCACAAACAGAGAAGGCAAATCCCCTTCCCATAAAGGAAGCAAGGGAGGAATGCCATTTGCAATTTTTTGTAGCGCCATCTTCACAAGATCCGCTCAGTATTTAATCTGCTACTCTCTAGCGTCTGATGAAACCACACCCTTCTTTTCCAAGTCCATGGCCAAAATGGCCAAGGATCAGAAACCTTCGACCACCGTTCGCTGAAACCCTAGTTTGTTCGCTGCCCCGCTTGTTTGCTGAAATGGTTTTGGTCTTTTTATTTCTTTCATTGTAATGCATACACTACATAATTTAATCTGCTACTCTCTAGCGTCCGATGAAACCACACCCTTCATTGTAATGCCATCTTCACAAGATCCGCTCAATATTTAATCTGCTACTCTCTAGCGTCCGATGAAACCACACCCTTCTTTTCCAAGTCCATGGCCAAAATGGCCAAGGATCAGAAACCTTCGACCACCGTTCGCTAAAACCCTAGTTTGTTCGCTGCCCCGCTTGTTTGCTGAAATGGTTTTGGTCTTTTTATTTCTTTCATTGTAATGCATACACTACATAATTTAGAGAAATTATCATATGAGTTGCCATCTTTACTGTGTACTTACCTTCAATGAAAAAAAAGTTAAATAACAACAATATTCAATTAGAAATTTCCATTAGTCTTTTCAAAAAATTATAAATTTGTAAAAATAATATGAAAATAAATAAAATTCAATCAAGCATTTTCTCGGGAAAAAAAATACCCTCCATACATTCATCATAATCACTTTATACATTATTTGCACTTAGAACATGGATTTGAGAACTCTATCATTTTTTTTACTGAGCACCTCTAAGGGTGTTACAATTGGGCATTGGATTACATAGTTTTATCCTAGGGCACGATCCTGGCATCAACCATTTGACTCTCTGTGTCGGGTGTCTCTAGGTCTTGCACTCAACAAGACTTGATCCCTGGTGGGTTCATTGAAAGACATACATCACACCAATAGACCAAGAACCCTTCAACGATAACTCTATCATTCATTCATTGTCATGCTTAGCAAGTAACAAAATAATTATAGTTTAGGATCTTGTTGAAGTTTACATGACATTAAAAATGTTAAATTAGACTCATAAAATGGTAGAGAAAACGTACTTGAAAATGGCATTACATGTTAACCTTATATTTATAAAAAAAATTCACCTGCAAACTCCATTTGCATGTAATCTTATATTTATGGTCAATAAATTATAAAGAAAAATATAAACATAAACCATAAAATTACTTTTAGCCCACAAAATTTAAAATTATAAATATTTTCAAATTTATATCATTTGAGATAATTAAATAATAATCAATATGATAAATTTGGATCAAAAATTTAAATTATCATTTAATAAAATTCAAGTCATTAAAAAAGTTTATCACTAACATATAAATAATTTTTCTCTATTTTCTTTTTGTAAAACAATATCTTATTAAAATTATCAAAATTACTAGTGTATCACAATTTAAAAATACCCACCACCAAAAAAGAAAATAATGTTCTTTAATAAACCCTAATTTTTAGGAACTTACATTAAATTATCAAAGAAAATAGTCTAGATACACTGAAACATCAATGTGAATATTTATACTAGGGATTACCTCGTATAAATACTATAATTAATAAATGTCCACCACCAAAACATAAAATGTAAATATTTATATTAGGAATTACCTCGTGATTACCTCTCGTTATCTTAAATAATATAATTAATAAATGTCCACCACTAAAATATCAAATGTAAATATTTATATTAAGGATCATCTCTCGTCATCTTAAATACTACAATTATACACCCTAAATTTTAGGAACTTAAATTTTCAAATAAAATAGTGTAGATAGAACTGAAACTTCAAAATAAATATTTATGCTAAATTTTACTCTCTTTATTTTAAGTATTTTTTAATAACAAATTTCCTGTTAAAATCTTAATCAAAATCATAATTTCCCCTACTTCATCTATCCTCTATAGTCTTCCTAGTTCATCTTTATATATAAAAAAGCTCTAAAATGAAAATCACTTTCATTTCAAATGTGAAGACTTGAAAACTTAGAAGAGCAAAATGGAGGAACACTTCAACACTATTTTCTCTGATTTATTCACACCGGTTGTTGGTGGTGGCAACAGTATAGGTATGAATGCTTTTTAAATGTTTGTTGAGATTTTATATTTTCTTTCAAATTATAGATCCAATTTTTTTTGGTGGCCATGTTTTGTTATTGCTTATCTAAAATGTTGAGACTTCCTATTTTCTTTCAAATTATAAATCTATATTTTTTTGAGTGTCTTATGGTAGTACTGACTGTTATAGTTGTATGAGTTTAGGTTGTGGGCTATAAGTTCTTGGGTAGGGTTTCGACATCACATTAGTTATTTATATATTTTTATGTAGGTATAAGTTTTTTATAATTTTTTAAAAATTTCCTTTCATATATTAAGTTGTGGTGTTTTAATGTGGGAGTGAAGTTGTTAGTGGCTTTACTCTTGTAGAAAGTTGAGGCTATGATTTTTTTTGTAATGCAAGACTTAATTAGTGTGGTGTGGGTTGAGGTTTGGGTAGTTTTAATGAGGTATAATATTGAAATTTTAAATATTTTAAAACATTTATTCATGATAAATATGATATTTTGAATTTTCTTTAAAATAATGAAATTATGATGTTATACTTTTTGTAAATGTTATGGTTTAAATTTTTTCTTTAAAATAATGAAATTACGAGGTTGTACTATTTGTAAATGTTACGGTTTAAGTTTTTTTCTGTAAAATAATGAAATTATACTATTTTGATATAAAATAAAATTTGGAGTAACTATAATATAATATAAAATTGAATTTGTCAAATCATCTACAGATAAAATTAAATATAATTTTAACATAAAAATAATATTTTGAATGATATCAAATGTAGTTCAGGTTAAGATAACCAAATTTATAGATCACCAAATATAATATAGGATTTAAACCTATTCAACCTTATAACCTAATTTTAATAAATTTTTATTAATCCAAATTCTAGTTATCGGTCCTAAAATAACAATATATATATATATATATATATATATATATAGACAATCTGAGAGAATTTTATGTTGGATGATTGCGCTGGCACTTTGGGCACTAAACCATCAAAGGATTTTTACTCAAAAGTTATGCTCAACTGCTGAAAACATCAGCCCTAAGAATTTAATATAAGCTTCTTATTCTCAATATTTTAGAAATATTAAATTAGATATTATGTTATTATCATTCGTTTATATATAAGACTCGTCTCATTTTAAAAATTCACTCTTCCAAACTCTGAATTGTTGGGTATTGCTAATTTTTCCAAAATAAATTTAAAATTCTTAAAGCAGCTAGGCACTCAAAAATGTTCTGCTCCACCGATCTGAAATGAAAACAAAATAACCAAGCTATAAGAAATTGCCATATATTTTACAGGGCTGTATTCAATTTATTTATTTTTTGCTTTCAGACAATTTATAATCCCAACAATATTTTTGCAGAATGGTACAACCACCCTAAAGTGGAGAACGCTGAAATATTCACCACCGGGCATGATGAAATATCCCCTAATCTGGAAGAATATGTGTTTATAGATCAATTAACGGCAGCCCATGAATTTGCAGATGGTTTTTTAACAGACATACATGCATCAGATATCTTTGATTTAGATACCTTCAATGCAGGTGCATCTCCAAGGCCCAACAATGGAGTCAATTTTGCTTACAATGATAGTGGGGAGACCTGCAATTGGAATTTTGGCTCTAGTCTTCAGAGCTATGTGGAAAATATGTTTGAGCAGTCTGATTTTGAGGCATTGCTGAGCAGCCTATCTCCAAGCGAAGCCCCACATAGAGGGAGTTTTCCAATTACTTCTGCAACTGATGAAAGTGTCATTCTAACTAATGCTGATGGTGGTTTAGATTTAGCTGTAACTGGAAATACTACACCTGCAAACATTACTGCCGCTCAAGATGTTTTGGCTTTGGTTCCAGCTGCTGCTATTAATGGGGATGGTATTTCTTCTGATAGCAAGCAGCCTAGTTTGGACCAAGCAACGGTACCAGTGGAAACAAGTGCAAGAGATTTCATTCCCAAGAGAACTTCCACAAGAACTTCAAAATACCGTGGAGTCACCAAGTATGTGGTTAACATATATTTTTGCTGATTTTCTAAAACAAAAGGAGATCTGCATTTAAAGAGTAATAGCATTGATTTTTTGTTTGTTTAGCAGACATAGATGGACAGGAAGATATGAAGCTCATTTGTGGGACAACAGCTTCATTAGAGAAGGCCATAAACGAAAGGGTAGACAAGGTATGTTTGTAGAATTCAAATTACTATTGAAAAGACTGTCCATGATACTTAATTATTATTTAAAAAAAAAAAAAACTAAATTTTCTTGTTATCTAGATGGGTTTCTGGGTCTTAAAATCATGGGCTCGACATCAACATTATTGTATCAGTTTTTTTTTAATTTTTCAAGCCAGAAAGTCAATAGAGCTTACACAAGTCCATGTATGCACACTATACAGTAACATCAACTGTATCAAGCACAAGTAGGTGAGGCGGCAACCATTACACCATTAGTGACAAGACATGGTCTACAATATTTTTACTGTATCAGTTAACTATTTAGCATATATTTGGTGGAATTCATGAGTTGTTATGGAGTGGTGGCTTTGCTTTCTTGTTTATAAGAACTAAGCTGTCATATGTTCAATTTAAAAATCACATATGAACATTAGCAAGTTGAATTGTTTGGTTATCATTATATCAATACTGATTCACAGTCATTTGTGTGTGCCATTGTCATTCTTCGATTCTGGACAACGATTAAAATCTTCAAACAGTATATTTGGGTGAGCAGACCTTTTTATGATTGTCTCCTTGTAGATATTTTAAATTTGATATGAATGACATTTAAATACCAGTGTTGGAAACCCTAATTTCTAGCATCTTAGATTTTGCTGTTTTACTAGATTGGGTTGATGTGATAACCTAGGCTTGATATTTCTGAAGGTGGCTATGACACTGAAGAGAAAGCAGCAAGAGCTTATGATAAGGCAGCTCTCAAATATTGGGGTGACCAAAGCACAACAAATTTTGAGGTGCCGGTTTACATTATAAATGCAGAACAATTTATGCATCTGCATTTGCATAAGTTGTACATAATATATTGTTAGAATGAAATAATCTGGAATGATTCTCTGCCTCCTCCATCTGTTTTGATGGCTCTACTTGTTTAAATGCAGAAAACTGACTATGGAGAAGAGATTGAAGTCATGATTCGGATGACCACCGCAGAATATGTTAGTCATCTTAAAAGGTACAGGGATTCATACCATTCAATCCTGGATGAAAAATGTATCACATTTGCCTTACTAGTTGCTGCTTAAATTCATTCATATCTCAACAACTTATCAAAATTCATTTGCATCAGGGTCTATTGAGTTTAAGATGTTGTTTGAGTAAGATATTTTATTCGATTTGTATTCAGACTTGTTATTAAAATATAATCCTTTTCATGATGTAGGAGGAGTGCTGGTTTTACCAGAGGTGCATCAAGCTACCGTGGAGTAACAAGGTTTGTATTTAATTTGATGGATTATTTTACAGTTTTAAGATCTTAATCTGAATGTAGAGGTAAACAGCAGTAGAAAAAGTTGTTCTAATGGTAAACTCTGAAACATATGGCAGACACCATGATAAAGGAAAGTGGCAGGCTAGAATTGGAAGAATTAATGGAAACAAAGATGTATATCTGGGAAGTTACAGTGAGTATAACAAATATACTATGCTAGATTTCATAATAAAAAAGTGTATTCTTTAAATTTTAACCACTTAATTATTGTTGTGAACTGATTGACTCTTTGAATTGGCAGGTACTCAAGAAGAGGCAGCTTTTACATATGACATGGCTACCATCAAATTAAGAGGCCCTGATGCAGTGATAAACTTTGAAAAGAGATTATATGACGTTGAAAGAATTAAAAACTGCTCACTGCCTATAGGAGAGCTTATAAAGTACATAAAAGAGACAGGAATAGTTGAAGCTGATGGTAATGTAGGTGCAGCCAGAATTGAGCAGAACAACATCATAGTTTCACAGAGAAGCACAGCCAGCCATAGAAATGATGTTTCTGAATCCAAAACTGCAAATGAGAGGCCTCCTCTTTGCTTCGAGCATCAATCAAATCCTTTGGTGGCAGCACCTAAATTACACAGTGGGTTATGGCACAATCCTCCAGATGATATTCAGACCCTTGCCAACGTTCATTTTCATCTTCGACAATCCATTATGACATCATCCAGCAACACTGTCATGCAGAGCATGATGGGCTTGGGAACTACATTTATTAATGTGGCCAATAACACAGGTTCAGCTGCTGCAACACACACCAACCTCTCAGATATTTTGGAAGCCAATGGCATGTTGTTATCAGATTCATCTGTTTCTTTTGCCAATTCCTCTGGCCGATTTCAAGCAACTCCCTTCAACTCCAATTCAAATGGGTTAGAAGCCAATGAAGACCTGCTGCCTGCATATATCAGGGTAAGAAATGCAGCCTACCCAAATCTCCAACGATCTACAGGCTCTCCCACCAGAGTTGCCTCTGAGAATTTAGCTTATAACAACTGGATGGCAGCACCTCTTCAAACATTGCCACCTACACCTGGCCTTGCCCCTATCTTCACTCCTCCATTGTGCAATAAATGGGACTTTACTCTTAAAGAATGAGTGGATAGCAGTTTAAATCATACATGTACCAAAAAAATTAGTCTATAGACATCTATGAAGTCACGAGGTCAAGAAAATTTTATGGCACAGTATATCCTGTCATTTTTGTTTTCTAAATTTCTGCTTGTCTGCTGTTTAAATTGATAATGAAAGCTTCCATTTCTTCCACCTTCTTCTTGGTGATTATATACTTTTAACGAAGATGTCACCTATTTAAATAATAATGAAATGAAGTATAAATGGTATTTGATAAGTTCTTTTTGGGTAATTTTTTTTATTAACTATATTATAACATTTAAAGTGCAGTGCAGTAGCCAGTGACACACTCTGGCGTATAAACTGGATAATATGTTCCATTGAGATATTTCAAATGATTTTTAAAATTTTCCAATGTATATTCTCTTTGGTTTATGTACATGATCAGAAACCACCAGAATGATAATGACAGTTTTTGTTTAGCTATCAGAATACAACAGACTTTTAAAAACAAGAAAGGCCTAGTATTTTCCTTTCCTGGTTACCCTGTTTATTAATGCACCAGTATTGTTTGATCATCACACTTATTTTTATTTGTTCAGAAAAACCTGAGGTTTTTGCCATTGAAGATCTCTATAAAAGAGGTTTACAGAGGCAATAAAACAGAAAAAATATTTCACTCATTTAAATTTCTACACGATGGTTTAATCTCGAGTTAATTTTTTAAAAGCGGCTAGGCACTTTGAATATCGTCTCACTAAAAAAAAACGGTTAGAAATAGGCAACTGCTATCCTTAGAAAGAGGGTCAACGGGTCGTCTAGGGTCTTTCTTAGACGAAGAAGCTAAAAAGTATGGTATATTTGAAGTATTTTGGTTTGGTAAGTATTTGAATGCCCTGTTATAAATGTTGCACATACCAAAAAGGGCTCTATGTATTTATTCGTTATTACGCTGAAGGCGTTACTCCTATGGGAAAGGGTTTTGTAGATATTTATGAGATTGTGTTAAATTTACCGTCATAAATGATGGTTTTGTTATTTTTAACAATTTTGTTTTTACTATTTTTAACAATTTTATTTTTTGTTTTTATAACAATTTTGCTTTTTTTGATTTTGCATTCTACTTTGGCTTTACTATTTTTAAATTTTATTTTATAGCTTTTGCATGCATTAACCTTTAAATACTGGTCACTAACACTATAATTTCATTATTCAGGCTCTCCAAGTTCCAGTCAATCCCCTGCGTTAAATCGAATTCTGCAGGTATGCATTTAAATTCATAGTCAATTGGCTGAATTCATTTGATCTTGGCATTCTTGTCCAAAGCTTCTCGAAATCCTGCAAAAATTTACAGAATCCTAAATAGGCGAAAAACAATCACAAAAACATGAGTACAAAAATATACTATTTCATTGGTAATATCTAGGCACATCTTCATGTTGGAATCGGGCTTCAATCTTAGATATAAGGACACAATTACCATGCAGATCTTTGTGAATATTTTAGCGCTCTCACTAATTATAATCATTCCTTGTTGCATCATCATACTTTCCTATTATAGTAATGTGCCACAAGAAATAGCTACAAATATGGTGTTGTCGGTAAGGAAATCTGAAACATGACTGTGGTGAAGCAGAGATGCTAACATTCAACTTATTGGAAGATAGATTCTCCAAATAAAACCCCAAGGAAAAATTAAAAAAGAGTTCCCAACAAAGAAATTTATGGTGGAGTTATGAACCGCATAGACATAGTTAAATGACTATTTCCATTCATATGTGTTTCCATATGCATGTGTAGTATAAAGACATTTAGTTTTTACTAAAAGCACTACGTTTCTTAATTGTGGATTTTCATAGGAATATTAATATCTTTCTATACACACTCAAGAGTCTCGAACCTTGGCTGATTCGGTGATCTAGAATCATTTTATAAATTTTTCTTCTTAAAATTGAATTTCAAGTCCACGAGCATTTACGTTGCCGACCATCAAAACCACGGTCACAAAGAAAACCACGTTAATCCCCTTGTTTTTGGGTGGAAAACAAAATTTAAACTACAGCTCTTCAATACAATCTCTTGAAATAAATGTTTTTAAACAACATAAAATTTATTATATCAATATTGTAGTTAATTATGATGATGATTAGAACTTCAAAAGACAAATATAAAAAAACATTCATATATTATCATTAAGATATGAAATGAAAGTATGGTAACACAATAATTTTTAAAACAGTAAATATATCTTTCTTGAAGTGCACTTTTTCTAGACGATACATCTGGAAACGTAAATCAATATCTTAATCATGTGCATTTCCATTTATATTGTCAAGTTATTTATTCTCATTTTTCAAGCCTAGGAATTGCGCTTGAACAATTAATCTTTCTCCATTTTAAAAACATGTTTCTCGTCTTTATTTTAATGTTGATGGCATTACTAAAGCATCGCATCACGTAACATAGTGTTATGGTTTAGATTTAAAAAATTGTGTGCCTCTTGAGCATGCTTAAATATATCTTATGATAGATTGAAATAAGGACTCTTCGTCAATGAAGAGCTACCCAAGATTCAAGTATTTTTTACTCAGCATCATCATGTGTCACCGAAGCCAAGCTACAACAGTTGTTTTCATAAAACACGACATCAAAAAAGGTTTCCCTCCTACAATAGGTGATCTACAGAAAATAATTCATGATAACCCTGAAAATTGCCTCCCATGAAATTTAATGCAATTTGGAAACAATCTTCAAGGAACATGTTCTTGTTGGTCAAAAAGTGGATGTGAACATAATATATTCATAGATGCATCTAATATGACCCTTTCCTCTTAAATGCATAACAAATACTAGCTTCTAACCCTCTCTCGAACTTGGAAGAGCTATTGAATCGAGATCAACGCCACTCCAAATGCTCGGAGCAAACATGTTTATGCCAAACAAAAAAAGACTCCAATGTCGATACAACACCCCTTGGGAAATGTGGCCGTATTCTGAATTTCTCATTGGCGATGATGGGAAAGTTCAATATTTTCCTTCCAGGAATGATGTCAGGCTAAACATAAATAATCAAACAATTTTGTCCATCTGGAGAGCCAATATTGACTATCACCCCATATACTATCAAAACATGCAGTATTAAAGTACATTATAAAATATGCTTCCAAGGTTGGACAACGATCTGAATCCTACCATCAGATGTTGTCTAACTTCTAATTTCATATTCTTCTAACCATGACCAGTAATCACATGTTTCCTTTCCGAAAATGCTAACAGATAATGTTATTGAGCATGATATGAATGCACAGGAAGCCTGTCATATATTGCAAAAATTGCTTTTTTTTCATGTTCTGGTCGTTATTATGTCTCCTTGAATGTACAGAAAATGGTGTTACGATGTATCTCTTAAAAAAACAACAAGCCAACCAATCATCTCATTTTATTGATGCTTACATGATACGTCCATCAGTTATGGACTCTATTTCACTTATTGATGTTGCATGGTCTTAGTCTTATAGTGCACAACATGTTAAAGATAAATGGAAGTCACGTATTATACCTTCTATTGTTCGCTTGTCTCCCAATTTTTTTCATATTCCCGCTCAAGATTCAATGTCTTTTGATATTTTTTTGGAGTGATCTCCTTTTATACAAGCCATTTCAAAACATTTCTTCAGACATAGGGAACACATGCAAGGAGATTACTTCAAATTGGGATTTGATGCGGAATGATTTTCATGCATGGCATGTCAACCGAGAACCCATTCAACATGAGAAATCTTTAGGAGCATAATTTGTAGCTGAAGATGAAATGAAAAAATCATCCACTATAATGGATGAATGGGAACTTCTTTCACAATTGCATCCCCAAAATCATATGACCCATGATAGCCTGCACATGTTACGCCACCAAAAATTTGACATACATTACAATTTTTTTGATAATCATATTCCTCTTTCATTACTAAATACCGAGTTGTCTTTCATTGAAGCATGCAATCACTCAACTTCCACATTACCTTCTCTTCATTTGTTGCATGAACAAAAAATAACTTTTGATACTATTCTTCAACACTTCATGCACATAGAACAATTGCTACCACTTCAATTCATAACTCAAGCTATAGACGGGAAAGGTAAATCATATCTCATAAATATTATTAGGTCAACATTATCTTCAATACCAGATACAAATTACTCACCTCTTTTAGTGCTTGCACCTAATGGAGTCGCTGACTTCAATATCTCTGCATTAACAAAACATGTCATGCCTGCACATTCCTATTAGAGATATCAAACCACTTGAAGGACATGCCTTTGCATTTCTTCAAGACTCCCTTAAACATGTTCAGTATATTCTCATAGATGGAATGAGCTTCATTGTTCCCAATTTATTAGCGAAGATCAATTTGCGTCTTCATGAATCTTTCCCTCGCTTCGAAACATCTGTATTTGGTAAAAGATCCATCACTCTTTTCGGTGACCTTGGTCAGTTGACTCCTGTTCGGGACATCCCATTGTATGTTGGCCACTCATTTGGTGCTAAGCTATGGAAATGCTTCTCCACCTCGATTACACTAAGAACAGTCTTCCGACAACAAGGTTCCACTCCACTACAAGTTTTTTTCTGCAAACTCTTAACCAACATTCAGGAATGCGAGTCCTACTTCCATTTTCACATTTTTGCATTTCAATGTCTCTTATAATGTTATTGCTTCGTTAACTATGATATTTTTTCCTCTTTTTACTTCTTTTTCATATTTCAGTAACTTTCTATGTCTTCTCTTATTTAATTCATTTTCCGCAATGGTTCACTCCCCCTACCATCCCTTTCGGCGTTCACATCGCACACCACACATTATCCAAGGCAGAAGAGGAGGAGGAGGATGTTGGTAGTCTATAGAAATTCCTGGTGGACACCAATGCAGTAGATTTGGCTGCGCTGAGCTCAATGATTTCATCTATCTCAGTGGTGGGATACGAGACCCGATCAGAAAAGCATCCAGAAGCTCTCTTTGGAACAACACCCGCACAAATCATTGGGAGACTCTTCCGGATATGATTATGCCATGAATGAATTGTGTAGGTGTGGCCTGGAAAGGCAATTTATTGGCCATTGGAAGATATTACAATTCCTTTGAAGGAGATAATTTCATGGAAGCTCATGTTTTCGGCAAGAGTTTCGATCCTGAGACCGTTGAATGGACACTGCTGCCTAATTTGTGCACAAACAGGTTCAGATATGTGAAGAATGCTAATGTTATAGAGCTTTTTGTTGTAGTTGTGGAAGATAAGCTTTATGTGATGAAACCTCAGATGAATGAGGTGGTTCAATTGAGGCCAGAGTTTGAGTAGTACTACTGGACACATTTTGGATACGTAGGAGATGATTCTGAATTAAGACGCAACTGTGGAATTAATTATAAAGTATTAAGTGTGGGAAGTGAGCTTTGGGCGATTTAGTATATGATGGGGAATTTCATTCAAAGTTATTTGTGCGAGGCTAAGATCATGTCAATTTCTCTGTTGGATTTGGAGTTTTTTGTTTCGTAAACTTTTGTAAATCGCAACCATTGCCTTCCACTTTCTTTTGAGTGTTTTTAGTACAATTTTTAAGAGTATTTATATCTCTGAACATCAATTTTCAGTCTTTTTTCCATGTGTTTGTTAAGTTCGGAGTCAATTCTTACTATTTGGCTTGTTTGGGTTACTGTTGCCAAGTTCTTGTAGAGTGCCTACTCATTTTTCTCTTTTTGGCGAGTTGTTCTCTACTCCAGTCATATAAAATCTATTCAAGAAAATAAAAATACCATGAGATAAACAATCATATTGGAGATTAACAACCATATTGGAGAAATGAAATGAAAAATCCTTTCAAGATGTCGTTTGAGCTTTGGAACCTCACTGTTTTTAGCTGTTTTTTTAGTTATACATGTTGAATAGGTCCCTTTTCAGTGGCAACAAAATTGCGTATTTATCAGTTGTTTATCTTTAGGATCCATTATTTTTACTGGTAATTTTGAAATCATTATGTAGTATTTACCTATTATACATTCATATACCAATTTTACCTTCGAAAAGAAACTAGCCTTTCTATTTCCCTATATAACACAGTATGTGTACTTCAAAAGAAACTAACATTTCTACTTTTTATAATTGATGAACATGTTTTTACCCATTTGATCACTATGTCCAATAAACAGTAAAAAGTATCATGGTCTGAATCCAATATTTAATATGATCCGTTTGAATTTACTGTTGTTTCTCTTTAATTAGTTTATCTTTTTGAAAGTTGAAACCCCACTTTTTCATTTTTTTGGTACTTTTCAAATAAATTTGATAGTCTAGCTTCTGACAACTTTTTTTCTTAAGCTAGATATTGCCTTGTTTTTATCAGATTGTCTGTTGTTTAGAGTTGTGTTTGGCATTTATTTAAAATTTCCAAAGGTATGATTTTACCTTCGAGGGTTCATATTTTAATCAATTTAAAGTCAATTTTGCTAAAAGTTTAAATAATGGCGTGTTGAAAGCTTTAATTTTTCATAAGTCTTCTCCTTGATATTGCAGCGAAGTAATTATTAGTCATGTTTGCAGTCTTTCTGGATTTTTTAAGTTGATTTTAAAGTCATCTTTTGTTGTTTATGATTTATGAATGTTGAGGGATAAAATTTGTTAGATGTGCGAGAAGGTTCATTTGTTAAATTTCAGGGCTTAGTGAGATATGAGATATCTAACAATGGGCAATTTAAGAAATGGACTCCCTTTGTTTTTCCCTTTGTTTTTCCAGGCATTGGAAATATTTTGTAACCTTCTACATGGTGGAATAAGCAAGGTGAAATTATGAAAGTACATAAAGTAGAAACCTTTCCGACGCTGGCACAAGGTGGCCTTGTTGCACATGAATTTTCCTTGGAAGGTTTCTGGCACCTCAAGAAGAGTTGGGGGCCTAAAAAATAATCAAGTGAGATTACATTCAAATATCTTCATGACCTATAAGTTGGTTTGACTCATGTTTTTTTGAAAACCCTTCTTGTAACTCAGCTCATTGGCACACCACCCAAGCTAAAAATAGAGGTACAAGAAAAATTTATTAAAGCACTCATTTTTCAGACTTCCGAAATAGACTCATTAGATTCATTTTCTATTTTCCATACAAAACCATATAATATAAGGCAAAAATTGATTAAGGACAAACTTTAGGGTGAAGAAATGACTCTGAGGTGCAAACGAAGGTGCAAACCATGTTCTAATCTCCACTTTGGCACATTTTGTGCACTTCTCATGTCCCTTTGCACCCTTAGTGCACTTATGAGGTGAAATTTCACCCAATAAGAGTTTTCTCTTCTTATTGGTGGGGATCTTCATAAGAAAAAAACAAAAAGAAATCCCAAAAAGTGCATGGTGGAGATATGAAAGCAGAGTGTAACTTGAATGTGGACCCCACATCTTACCTCTAGGAGGATATTAAAATCCACCTTGCACCAAGCACACTTATGAGGTGAAATTTCACCCATTAGTGTGCTCTCATCTAATTGGAAGGGAGATTTGAGTGGCGAAACCAAGGCACAAAGGCAAAACATGAAAAAACAAAGTGTGACGTGCAAATGCATGTATAAACCCCATCTCCATCTCTACCAAATCACATTTATTCCCTCATCCACAACATAAAGTGAATTAAATTTTTTTAAGGCAACTATTAAAGCTTACCTTGGAGCTATTTATTCCTCTTCCATATTGCAAAACTCTTCCTTTGTGCCCTAGAACTCTAAGATCATTTTTTTTCAAAACTCCTGATTCTAATCTCCATTTTCCACGAAATTTTGTTCAAAAAATACTCATGTTGGCACCTTGAATATTATCTATTAAACAAATAAGGTGATAAAATCCTCAAAAATATATTCAAGACTAATTTTTCTAGCCACAATCGTCTCCTTATACCTAAAGCATTCAAAATTTGAAGTGGAGATTGTGCCCGGATCACACGAAGGAACCTCACCAAAATTTGAGAATTCATTTCACTCTCTAAGCACATCATTTTGAGCTATCAAATGTGATCTGAGGTGAAATTAATCGCATGATATGATCAAAACTACCATTCAGCTCCAAAACCCTTAAAAACCCCATGCCCATGAAAAATGATTTGGCTCTTTCTCCCAAACCCCGTGAACGAATCTCGCCACATTTGGAGCATCCATTCCTCTCCCAAAGACCTTCATAATGAGACCAAGATCACTTAATTCAGACAAAATTGCTCCCTATGTAACCAAATGAAAATTTTCCCTCTTCCCCATTAACACCAATTTTTAATATTTTCTCACAGCCATAACCCATTTTCAAAGTTCTCGTTGACTCTAACAAGGGAATCTCAAAAAAATTGGAACATCTATTTGTCTTGGGAACAAGTTTCTAACGAATCATGTTGTGTCTAATTTGGATTTTATTTTTTCTTATTTTTAGTGAAATACCAAATCAACTACCCATAACACTAAAATACACTCAAATTTGTAGATTTTGGAAACAGTTGCGGAATCCCTTTTCGCTTGCACCATAACATTCCCTCCACTTTATAAGCTAGGATCATAAAATGTAAAATGAATCTCCACAACTCCAGATATAAGCTCATTTTAGTTCTAGTGGAGCATGCAAATTTCAATGATCTGAAGCAGAGAATGAAAGAGGGAAAAATCATTTGTGAACTTTAGTCATCACGCATAGGAAGATTGCTTATCACGAAAAATCTAATTGAATCAAATGAAATATTTTCATGATGGGAACCATGGTTGTAGTATATTCTCGATCTCCATTCAAGAGGCATGACAGAGAAGTTCTCACATGCTTCAAAAATGCATTTTTCATTCATTTTGTGTTCAATTCTATTTCACCGAAGAGGAAGTGTCTTCATTTAGAGGATTGCAAGTGTTTCCATTGATGATTCTCAAGAATCTTTAATATCGTCAAATCCACTAGGGAACTCATGGTTACCAAGTACAAGGATCATGTGTGGTATGAGTGCATTCTTCATGACTGATCATAAGATGAGTATTTTATCATATGAAGAAAGGAGACCAAGTTCATGAAAAATATTTGATTTATACATTCAACCATTTCTTGTAGAGATGAAGACTTGAAACGGATTTTTGAAGCATGACCAACAATGATCAGTCAATATAAGGTGTGAATGATCATTTCTCAGTTCCAGAAAAGTCTTGCCTTGACCAAAAAATTAGTTGAAGAATCATTTTATCCAGTTACATAATCATCATCTACAATGAAGGAAGAACGAGACTTCATTCTGCAACATTCTATCTTCTCTCTCTTCTTCCCTTATTCTTCTCTTTCTAGAATTATATTTCTCTGTTGAGGAATAAATTTAGTAAAAAAGTGACTTAAGTCAATTAAAGTTTCTATTTCTTCATTGTGATTGCACTTTATGTTGAAAAATCACATGGGAATGTGAAAGAGTCATTGGCTTTGTCTATAAATTGCAATGCTCTCTCAAGTCCAAGAGATGAGTTTTTTCCCTTTCTAGCAGGTTGTATTCTTCTATTCCCTTGCATTGAAATTTTCCTCCATTCTTATCTCATCACTCAACTGAGAACATATTGGCATTTATAAGAAGTTGAAGGAATTTGTGTCTTCTTTGTGGAATGAATAAAAATTGATAAAGCTTAGTATTTTTCTTGCAACTATCCATTTCATTAT
Organism: Taxus chinensis; assembly: GCA_019776745.2. Taxonomy (NCBI): domain Eukaryota; kingdom Viridiplantae; phylum Streptophyta; class Pinopsida; order Cupressales; family Taxaceae; genus Taxus; species Taxus chinensis. Next base: position 518,498 of record JAHRHJ020001233.1, on the reverse strand, counting down.
CTTGTGATGTTGTGTTGTGCTTGCCTGTTTCCTCCAATTGAACTCAACATACTCTGAGTTATCATTCAATGGAATCTACATCTATACCATTAACATAACTCACATCTCCCTAGTTTCCCATTGTTTCTCTCATGGTTTTTTCCTACACCTCATACCTTTATCCCTCTCTCACTTGTAGTTACAGTTACAATAAGGGTGACTCTGCACTTTCAACGATATTCAACCACCCACCAAGGGTTAGAAATAGTGTAAATAATCCATATTTCAATAAATGGGAGCTGCCCCATCTTGAAGTGGAGGGATTCAATTCCATGAGTGTTGACGAAGCACATATTTTTTCCTTGACAAAATATTTCACCAACAGTATTGTATTTGTGATTTACACTGGAATTTAGAAAGCAACAAGTTGTATGGAAGCTTCAGGAAACTTTCACAAATACTACCAAAATTCTGAGGGGATTTTACCAAAGAAAAAAATCAATTTTCATGAAGAATGATGAGATGGATTTATTTGTTGATTATTCCAAGCAATTTTGAAGGAATATTCATTTATTTAGGAAGCAATTAGAGAATTCAAATTTGACAAATGCAAACCCTCGGGGCACAACCCTTGAGGATGATGAAGACAAGTGTATTAGCCCTTAGGGAGGTATTTATCAAGACCTACTAATTTATAAAGAGGAAGACGAAAAAAATTTGCATTGACCCTCTTTTAACCTATAAATAAAGATTCCCCAATATCACTTTAGAGGTGATGTGGAGGTCCACACATGATTAAGCAAGATAAAACTTTAATTTATAATGTAAAATATTAAAAGGAAAGATTAAATTAAAATTAGTAAAGGTCCCACTACGATTTAGAAAAACACATATCTCCCATGTGTGGGCAACACTTCAAAAAGATATGTTTTTGGAGAAGTACATATGAAAATTCCAAGTTTTGGAGTCCAAGAACAAATTTTCTTTGAAGTGGGGAAAAAGATCTAAATTTCAAACCTACAAGTTGATATTTAGAAAAGGGCAAACCTGAATATTTTGAAAGGGAAAATATTGTAGCTAGAACAACTAAAAACATAAATTGATGTACTAAAAAATTAAATGGTGGGAAAATTGTCCCAAAAATGTTTAATTTTGGTGAGAAACATAAGTATGCAATAAAATATGAGTCTTTATTATTTTAAACCTCTACCATTAGTCTTTCCCTATTTTAAATATTGTAAACCCTTGTCATAGGTGTTCTAAATCATGAAGAAAGGGTCATGTGTGCGAAACAAAATTTCTCTATATGACATAATATGTTCCCATATAATCCAAAGTTAGAGTACATTAATGAGGATACGCTTGATGAAGATAATGTAGAATGTGAACCATAAAATATGTCTGCCACCATAATAAAAATAGGCAAACCATCAATATCACTTTCTATAATCATAGGGTTGGACCATATAGACACCTTAGTTCCCCATACCAATGAATCTCAAATATTGTTCATAATTTATCTAAGAATCAAAATTAATATTTTAGATAAGAAACAAGTCCACAAACCAAGTCTCTATAGAGACATTCTTGAAAATTTTCCAATCCTAATTCCTCGTGACTAATGTATTGAATGGAGAGGATTATTCCATAAAGTGAAACTTTGAGTTGTATTTTATTCGCTTAATGATAACTTTTATGTGGCCTATATAGGTGTTTTGATTTTTAGGGTTTTAATTGTTATAGCCACTTGGAATATAGTCCACCAATCATCAATTATATTTCTTGACATTCAAGAAAGTGATAATGAGTATACTATTAAGTTCTTTTTTGTAAGGGAAATCAAAATTAATTCCAATCAAATGAACAAAGTTTTAGGAGAATTTTGGATTTATATATCACCTTTAATGTATGGGTGTGGAATCATTTATCCCAATTGAACAAAATCCTAGGGTTTTCAAATCTGCAATACAAATATGATGTGGTTTTTCAAGACCTACCTTTGAGCCTACCATCATATAAGGAATTGGAGAACATTGCCGAGCTTGACCCTATAAAGGGAATTTTTAGAAGTAAAATATAGTTACATTGGTTACAGAACTCTTGGAGGATAACATCATCATCCTTGGTAAGATCCTATATGTTTTTCTAGTGGTTTTAGCCAGGAAGAAGGATGCATCATATAGACTATGTATTGATTATAGTACCCTAAAAAATAAAAATATATATTTACACTACCAAGGATTGATTGTCTGCTTAATGATTTTCATGGGGAAAAGTATTCCTCACAAATCATATATCTAAAATCTATATATTGTTAACTACCAATTTAGATTAAATATTGAGACAAACATGCATTTAGAATGCATCAAGGCCACTACTAATTTAGGGACATACCATTTGGTCTTAGTGAATTTTTAGACACTTTTTCGTGTATTCATGAATAATGTATTTAATAAAGGGTAAGTTTGTGGAAGTGGAGGCCAAAAAGGTGTCAAAAGAGGCATTTTTTCCTTAAAATTAGCAAAAGTTGAACTTTAATGAGTAAAATTTGACACGCTTATACTCAAAATTTGACATTTCGTTAAGAACAAGAATTGTAGTTTCATAATATTGTTTTTAAACTATGATTATTTTTTAATGGTAGAGATTACAAGATTCAGATGTGGTGCACACAAAAGTTGGACCTGTTCTTTGTCTCAAAAATATAACAGTGCTACATGTGTACCCCCCATTTTTTGAGTTTTATTAACTGTTTTTACTAATCCCTTTGGTAGTAAGTTAGCTAAGATCATGTATTAAGTCCCACTATTATTTCCTTGTTTTAATGAATATATATTTTTTTACCAATTTTCAAATCGAACACATCCCAAAAATGAAATAACTATGTGTGCCCCCTAATTTTGAGAAAAAAACAATCAAAAATTATTTTTATTTTGAATGTTTGTAGAATGAAGTGTAGATTATGTCGACGTAGTTTTTTTTTGAAATTTAGATGAGTCGATAAAACATTCTGTAGAAAAATAATGCACATGTTTTTAGCAATTTAAATGAAGACACTATTATAAGTAATTAAGGATCAAACCCTTAAACTATTTAGATTTTAGAAAATAAAAACATGGACACAAATCTAAAATAGAGTTTGACATTGTAGTGGGTTTTTTAGAATATTGTCTTAAAACTAATGATGATAACACTCAATATTTGTAATTTATTTTGTAAAACACATACTAAAACATGGATTAGACACTCCAACCCTTAGGATTAGGTATTCAATCCTAATGGTGCGTAGTTTACAAGCCCATAATGTGTTTGCATTATTTATCTATGAAAAATCACCCAAATGCAAATATACACGATAAATGCTCATGATTTTGGTCCCACATACTTTGTTCTACACTATTATCTACACATTTCTACATTGTTTAATTATTTTGAGAAATTCAAAATTATTTTTGACAATTGAGTAATTTTTAATGTTTCTTACATTCGCATGACATTCATAGAACATTTACATTTTGTCTTATATATGTCTTATATTGATATAGTGAATCGTTGTTTGTATTCTTTTGAGAATCGAGTATTTTTTATATTTCTTATATTCCTATATTCCTAGAACATTCTTATTGTATCAATTATATAGTATATTTACAGCTTCCTATTTTTTTGTGGATCCTATAAATATATGGATTCCTCAAATTTAAAAATATATATATATATATATATATGAGAATCCAAGATCCAATGGGGAGTTGACATGTTACCACAAAGGAGAGCACCATAAATTAAATTTTATGGCCTCAAAGGCCATCAACTAGATGCAGACAGGTCGTGAGGATCTTTAAATGAATCAAATTTTTTGATCTAGGTCACCAAATAAGACAAAATTTATATTGTTGATAGAAAGTTATCTGAAAATCCATTAGAGCATGTTAGAAGTAGAGCTTGAGAGTCATGAAAATGTAATTTATTGGGATAAAACTATGTAGGAAATAACTCATGTCCATTTTTAGGTGACTGGGTTATGCAAAAGTCTTTGGTGCCCAATGTACAGTCTGCACAATTGAAATAAATCCTCACAGTGGTCCAATTGGAGGTTATAGAAGTGGCTGACCTACTGATTTCATATTTCATCTTCCCCTTAAATCCGTTACACCTATATATGTAACTCATTTTTCATTATACCACACAAAACTCGCCAAATTCTGAAGATGAAAAACATATAGGTTATGAACTTCCAATAATTAATGTTGCAGCCAACATTACCATTGAGGTGCATTTACTTCTAATGTTGTGTATTATGCCTAGGATGTTTCTCAGTGCCTTGATCCAAATATTGTAATATACCCAATGAGTGCATATTATAATTAATACATATCTTGTATATTGAAAGGACTATAAAATATGGGGGAAAATCTGAGAACTTTAATCTAAATAGTTATTGATATTCAAATTTTTATCTATTATTAGTGATGACATGTTTTGTATGCGTTATACCCATTGCATGATTTCCATCACTTGGTGTCACTTACATGCAGAGAATAAAAGTTTGATGAAATTGCAAGGTATGAATAACTGGTGTCTTTCATAACCTCTTGGATTTGTATCTGAAATTTTCATCTTCATCTACAGGGGAGAGTAATCCACTTTACTCCTTTGGTGCATCACCTTATTTTACATCAAATATAATCATCTAAAGTAACAAATGAACCATGGGTTCAATTAGGACAATAAATAGTGTATTAGAACTAGTTAGTAGTTAGAACATTATCGAAAGTTGGCTAGATTAATTGTAGTGAAACCAGAGTGAAAGAGGAACTATAGGATTTCTCACCTAGAGATTATGACCTTGGAGTAGCATCCACTTTGTACCTAAGTACATGTTTAAGGATTTTCCATGATCTTTGGCTTGTATTAGGTTGTTGAGTCCTAGCTTCAACAAAGTGTCCTTGAAAATCCTGCATAGTTATCTTAATTCCTCCATGTGTGTTAGAAGCTAATTTTGGAGTGTCCCTCCAACAAGGAATATTTAAGATATTTGAATATTTACATGGTGTAATGCTGTAAATAATGTCATGAATGATGCTGAAAAAGTGACCGATTAAATTTTTTTCAAAAAAATGGACCTACTATAGGCTTTAAATTATTTTCTGAACTTACCCCATTAAAATCAACTTTAAGAAATGCAAGAATTAAAACACACTGCACACAGATTGATAACAGATTTCGGCAGAATGCTTGTCTCTGAGTTCATCAATAGAACTGATTTATTATCCACTTTAATGAATGCAATTCTAATACAAAATTACAATCCAAGCAAGATAATACTGAATACAAAATGGAAGGAGAACATTTATAAGATTTGATCCAATATTCACCTTCATGGTACAATGCCCTATGGCTCCCTGATCGGTCTTCCAGATGCTATTACGATGCCCTATGGCTCCCCTGGTCGGTCTTCCAGACATGACGTACTTATGACTGTGTGGCTCAATAACCCTGAAGAACAAGAACCTCCTCCATGGAAACTAAGTGATAACATCCCGACTTATGTAGTAGATCCAACCTTTTCTGAAGAAAACCCTATGGCTCCAAGTACAGGCTCCGCAATATCTCCAGTGAGTTTATAATGACTCCTATATTAATGAATACCTCAATGCCTTCGTTGCATGGTGCTAAGTATTCTTCCAGAAATCTCCATGCTCTCATTGTGTGGTGCTAAGTCTCTAGATGTCAGCATACTACAATCATCTCTAACGAGCTCAATACTGAATAAGGACCCTCCTCCGAAGCCAACGGTCTGACGACTCATCCAATGTACTGAGGTTCTGAGCTCTACTGCTTCTCTGTGCTTCTTCACGACCCTCGGCTCCACGGTGTCTTCGGGCTCCAACTTGAGAAGTCTCTCGATGAGTTAAAAATAATAACTCCCAAACCATTATGAAGATGCCTATATTAGTACGATATATGTCTTATATCTCCCTTATGCCTATATTAATACGATATAGGTCTTAATTGTCATCATGCCCATACTATTACGATATAGGCATCATGCTTATATTTTTACAATATAAGCATTTTTCTCTCTCTATAATGCCTATAATATAATAGGACTTACATCTCCATAATCATCACCATGATCATGCCTTCGAACTTCACCAGTCATCCTCCTGGCTCGGGCTTAGTACCGCATTTTCAGAGAGAGCTTGGAGCTTCAAAATCTTGCATTTAAGACCTTATCAATAAGATTTATACATATAAATAGGCCTCCATATTATTGCTCCAATATTGCCTATATCCATATAGGCCTTCATAATTCAATAAGGCCACTTCATTATTTTAAGGCCATACCGTCGATCTCCTTATAAACTCCACCTTTTCGAGTCTGTTGCTTGGAGAGAGCCTCATAAGCATCAGGAGAATCGGTGCATACCTGCTTAAGCTTGTTAAGCTCGAAATGAGCTTGTGCTTGGAAAGTGAGCTTCGAAATGAACTTGTATTTGAATGGAGTGTGAGAGGGCCTTTATATAGGCCTTGCCGAGCGGCTTGAGCTATATGTTATATACGTATATCCACCAACTAATCGACAACCAACTCAGTTGGCCAAGAGTTGGTTTGGCCGCTGTGAATGTGAGGGGGAGGTCGCGGGGTCGACTCCCCCGTCCCCCGCTTCTGTTTGTCGGTTGGTTATCAACTGACCAACTGTCCGCTATCATGTCACGACCTTCCACACCTCCATGTCACGTCGTATTGCGCCACGTAGCGTATACCACTTCCGTCACCCGTTCCAGTGCCACTGTCACCCACTCATTGTCATGGACCCCTTCGCCGACATGTCCCATCCCATCGTGTGTCCCAACGAGACCTCCTCCACGCAAGGCCCGTCGACCTTATCCACTCCAATGTGGATTATCCCACATGCATGGCATGTGGTACTGTTGATTACATTATGGACATTATTATGCTTTGATTTAGTATGATGTTAGATGTTTGATCATGGATTATTGTTGATCTTGATTTGGTTATGATGCATGATGATTATTAGAGACACTCATATGTGGATGATGATATACTATTTGACATGGATATATTTTGAATGTTGTTCAAACATGTGATTTTGGATATTGTGAGTAGACTAGAAAATGGACATTATATGATGATGATATAGTTGTTGATTAAATTACAAATGATATAGTTGTTACTTTGATGTTGTTGTGATTCATTTATATAGATGATTTTGTGATTATATTTATATCATGTTGGATGTTCTGATATGGCCACGAGGCCGAAGGAGGTATTTGTGTTTTGCAGGTTAAAATATCACAACAAACATCGGGGGATTGGAGACCAACCACAATGGAATTCTAGGTGAATTCAACAAGGTCACCATGGCAACTTGTTTTGTTGTGTTGTGTTTGTTTGTTGTTAGGGATTCCCATGGGGGGATCACCTTTATATGTGACCATGGGTTTTGTGTATTTTATTAATGTGGTTCCTTTTTATTATTGTTTGTATGTATTTTATTAGTGATGTGTCCCTTTCTTTTATTTAATTAAATTGTGGTAGATTAATGTGAGAAAACATATGGTTAAAAGTTAAATAAATCAAATTGGGATATGGGAAAGTAATAATGGAAGTTGTTGGCTCTTTGTATTAAATATGTAAGGGATGTGTAAGTTTGTGTAAGAGTGTGTAAGTCAGATTTTGGAGTATGAAACACTCCACCTCCTTGGAAATTCGAATTTGTCCTTGGGGGCTGTTTTTGGAGGCTTGTGGGACAAGTAAAACTTGTCCCATACCTCTTAAAGCTATTTACCAACCATACCTATGGTTGGAGGGTTGATTTTAGCCCTTTTTAATGCATTTTTATTAATCATGTTACATGTTTTAATTACACTCTTCTTACATGTTTATTTAATTCAGTCCTTTGGGGTGTGGGCTTTTTGGAGTGTGCAAGTAAATTGTCATATTTTCACCCACCTCTTTATTGTGCTTTGGAGAATGAAATTTTGACTTTTGTGTTGGAGTTGAGGATGTATGATGTGGCATCCTACATGGATCCACATCATCCTCTTCTCTTCCCTCTTCTATAAAATTCAAACTATTTGCTTGTTTTGGGCTGTTGAATCATTTTGCATGCTTCCTTGGGGTGCATTTTCTTGTGCTTTTGGAGCTCTTGCTTTTGGAAGGAGATTGGATAACTTTGCATGCTTATTGGTTGCTGATTTTGGGACTGTGTTTTTGGCATTGAAAGCTTGTTGTGTTGGAAACAAAAGCTACCATGGAGAGGTAGGAGCTTAGCTCTTCTTTTATGTTGTTATTTCTTTTTGTGTTGTGTGAATGGTGTATGTTTTTGTTTATTTGTTGGTTGTTTGGGTAGACTGCCATAGGAATGGTGTAGGAGAAGGCTATGGGGAATTCATGTGGGGGGGCATAAGGGAATGCCAGTGGCATCAGAATTCTTGTGGAGGGAGTTTGGGTTTGGGATCCACCATGGAAAAGAAATAGCTTGCATTTCTTACTTTGTGGGGGGCATAAGGAAATTGTGGGGGGCATAAGGAGGGATTGTGGGGGGCATAAGGATATGTGTGATGAATTATTTTGGTGGTTTGTTACAGGTGGATGCCCAATTCCCATTGGGAGGCATAAGTAGCTTCCCCCATAGTCCTTGCTCCTTTGGCTTGCATGATCAAGCCTGAGTTCTGTTTGAATGTTTTCAAATGCAGTTGTAAACTGTTGTCTTGTGTTGAACTGTGTTTTAATTTGAATATGCATGTTGAAAGAATGCTGTGTTGTGGAAGCCTGTTGTTGCCATGGGTTGATATCCATTTCTTATTGCATTGTGGTTGGGGCTCGGGGGCCAATGATGAAGGATGGATTCTCCTTTCATTGGATGTCTTGGTTGGGTGGAGAGCGTTGCCTTTCCCCCACTTTTGTTGTGATCAAATTGGAAGAAAAAGGAAACTTGCATGTTGTTGTTCTGGAGCAGAAGAAGACAGTTTTGCCAGTCCCTTGTGAAATATATTTTTGTAACCTTTCCCACTTTGAAGTGGATGAAATTGTAATGTATTTTGTGAAGAAAAGATGTATGTAATTGGTTATGAAAGTTGCAAATTCAAATTGTGAAAGATATTTACATTTTGTTCTATTTATTGGAAAGAAAGAAGTGAAATCTGTTTAATTGCATTCAAAAGGGAAGAATGTAAAGATGTATTTCTTTTAGAATTCATAAATAATTGTAAAGACCTTCCATCATTTTCATTGTCGATTTAAATTGGAATATCAAATTGTGAATGAAATCCCTGTTTGGAAAAAATGGAAAAAGGAAGAAACACGTGAGATGAAATTGTATTATTCTGCCTTGTTTAAAATATATGATTTTGGGAAAGATAGAAACTGGATTCTTGTTTTAATGATTGATTGAAGAAGGAAAACACTTAAGTCTAGCATGGAATGAATTCAATGTTTCATTGTATGGCAAAAGAGATAGTTAAATCTTTGTTTGAAAGGAAGAAATGTATGTGGGAATAATACAGTATTTTGTATCTTTTGGAAATGTATAAAATTGAATTCAGTATTGCATTTTGATTTAGAATGGTTTGATTTAAATCAACTTAAATGTATTAGACTAGATTAGAAATGAAATTTCATACTTGAATGATGAAAAATTAGATGATCCTTTTAATTTGATCTCATTGTAAATTTAAAAACTGGCAAATAATTTAATTAAAATGCACAGTTCGAACCTGCACATAATAATCAACTTTGAAACATAAAATTTAGCATGTTATAACATCAATGAACTCAAATTTGACAAAAACACTTAAGGAAATAATTCAAAACATTGCAAAATCAGGCCCAAACCTTCCACGGTCATTTTGCAGCCCTTTCCTATCAATTGTTGGAAAAATTCAAATTGGAATCAATTGAGTAAATTTACCTTCCTAAAATATCCTAAATCCTTCCTAGAATAATCTTCCATGTCTGTTTGGCATGTTGAGTGAAGGAGGAGATCAAATTGAACCAAATTTATAAGTTAAAATTTACCAGTTTACTTTTTAAAATCCTGCAGAACATTTTCTTAAAATTGACCCCTCAAACTTTATCAAAATGTAAAATTTATGATTCCTGTGCAAAGAGGGCATCGAGAGCTTTCCAGAAAGTCCTTGTTTTCCCAAAACTGAGCTTTCTAGCAAAAGTTATGGCCCTTTGAAGTTTTCCTTCCTTGGCGGGAAAATTTGGGAAAATTTTCCCTGGCGGGCCCGCGGCCCGAAAAATTCCCTTTAAAAATCCTTAGAAAAAAAAATTGAAAAAAAATCTTGGGGAAAATTTTTAAAATTTCCTCCACCAGCCCACAGCCAATCAGAGGCTGCCACGTGGCACACGGGGGGCGGAACCCTCGCATCACTTTATTCCTTTTTTTTTTTGAAATTTTGTTTTTCCCCCACGGGAAATTTTCCATTGGAGTTTACCACGTGGCCAGCATGGGGTGGCCCCGCACTCCCGCCCTTGCCTTGAGAAATCTTTCCTGGACGCGCGGACCCGCACACCATTTTACCCCTTTTCCCTCCTTTGGGAAAATTCCACCAAACAACCCTACCACCCCACCCTTCCCTCTTTCTCCCCACTTCATCTTGTTGAGCGCCACGTGTCCCTGGCAGACCCGTGGCATGCGTGCGTGGGCGCTAAATTGGTCCCCTTTTCCCCTCCCCTTTGGTGAAATTTCCCCAACTTTCTCCACCCCCCCTCCCTCTCCTTTCTCCCCTGCCTTGGCTTAGGAGCCCACACGTGTCCTTGGAGGACCCACGGAGGCACGGGCGCAAATGTGGAATTTTCTCCCCCATGCAAGAAAAATTCCAAATACCACCCCATGACCCGCTAACCCAAAAAATGGGCTTTCTTCCCCGCTCGACACGTGTCCCTTTTGGGAAAATTTTCACTCCTAGGCCCGCCGGCCCATAACTGGAGTTTTACAAGGAGTTAGGAGGACTTCTTTATATCATTGGAAAGGTGAGAAAATTTCCTATCCAATGGGAATGATTTAGGGAAATTTTGAATGCATTAAGTGTGAGAAAAATCAAGTTGAAACTCTGAGCCTGTTAGAGAGTGGGTATGGTGATAATTTACCCCCTGAACCTAACTGAAACTTCTAACCCTAAAATTTGGACCTTGTGACCTCTGATAATTGTAATAAAAGAAAAGTATGTTCTAGTAGATTAAACTTGTTCCGGAACCTGTTAGTGACAACTGTTGTCTTGCAACCTGGTTGTAGACACTTCTAATAAAAAAAAATTATTCCATAATTTTCCTAACTAACCCTAGGTTGTTTCTTGGGTCTCAAGTGGGTTGTTTTAGTGGGCATCACAGGTGAGGGGAATTTTCACATAGACTCAGACTTACCACCACCACCACCACCACCGATCAGGGTGTAGCAGCCATCCTACCCCAAATTTTGCAGACTCTTCAGGATGTTAATGCCACTCTACGTGGAGGATTAGGAGGAGGACATGCAGCCAGTCATGACAGAGCCCCTTCCATTGAGGGTCAGGTATCTCCTCGACCCAGCGAGGAGCATAGAGGAGAGAACTCCCATGCGGAGTCAGCCAGGGTAGAGTCACCACAGAGGGGACAGGGTGACCGAGTTTCAGAGCATAGAGAGAGGTCTCAGAGCCCTAGGCTTAGGGATGAGCATGTAGAGAGACCTAGAGGCCGTCAGACCATAGCTGCAGATCACATCAGGGAGATCCTGAAGCTTCAGCCATCACATTACTCAGGTGACACAGGTGGATTTCAGGTAGAGGCCTGGCTAGTGAGCTTGAGTGGTTGCTTCAAGCTTTGTCCTTGTTCTAGCAACACGAAAGCTCGTGTTGCGATCCATCTACTGAGGGATGGAGCAGGAGTATGGTGGAGGACAGAGGAGCAGAAGCTCCATGTAGATTCTGAGACAGTGACCTGGGAGCTATTTGAGGAGAGATTCAGGAGTAGATATTTGTCACGGAGGTTCATACAGCAGAGGATAGATGAGTTTCATGACCTCTGACAGGCATCTCTTTCAGTAGCAGAGTATGAGAGTAGGTTTTTGGATCTACTCCAGTATGTTGAGTACATGCAGGATGAGCAGGTGTGGATTCACAGGTTCATCCGGGGCCTGAATTTAGACATTGGAGGTGCAGTGCGGATCCATTGTCCACAGACATTAGCTGAGGCCATCGAGAAGGCCTATATAGCAGAGGAGACTCGGGGGAAGACCCAGTAGGCTAGAGACCGAGTCCAGAGCCGCATACAGCAGATGCAGGACAGTAGATCGAGGGGGTCAGTACCTCTTCCTCATGGTGGATAGGGTTCAGCATAGTCATCCTTTAGGCCACAGCAGTAGCAGCAGCAGTAGTCCCACCCACCTCATAGACCTCCACAGAGAGCTGATGCATAGAGAGGTCAGAGTATGGGGCCTCCTCCTAGGGGTCCCATCAGGACACAGGGTGGACCTAGAGCTCAGTCAGCGGGAGCTCACCAGTAGAGACCTCAGCAGACCACAGCCAGATCATCAGGATCCACACCACAGACTTCCAGGGCACCTACTGGAGGTGCTACTCATTGGGGAGGATCAGGAGGATGTTTTGGTTGTGGAGTTACTGGACACTTTTGGAGAGACTGCCCACAGAACCCTAATAACAAGGGTAAGACACAGATCTCTGAGCCTACTGTTGGTGACATGGGACGCAGCCACATGATTTATGTAGTGGTTGAGAACCATCAGGTAGAGCATCAGAGCAAAGTCATTGAGACCACAGGTAGTATTGGTGGCATTCCTACCTCTATATTGTTTGATTCTGGTTCTTCTTATTCTTTCATTGCACCATCTTTAGTAGAGCGATGCAGGCTAGTGGCAGTTAGGTAGGGTCTTAGTTGGGATGTTGAGATGGCTTCTGAGCCAAGATCTCTGTAGACTCCTTAGTTAAGGAGTGTGTAGTGGATTTGGGACCTTTCACCACTACCTCAGATCTCTGTATCCTTCCTTTGGGCTCGTATGGAGTCATTTTGGGTATGGATTGGTTATCTGCACACAGGGCCAGGATGGAGTTGCAGCTTGAGGGACTTTTGGAGAAAGACCTTATCCGTCCTAGTGTATCTGTTATCAAAATTTCACCCCCTGGGTAAATTTCGATAACATGCATCAGATTCTCAGGTCCCAGGAAAATTGATTGATTCGGGGCCAAAAATCATGTTGCTAGAGTCCCCTCAAATATTTTCTAAGTTCCCTGTCTGAGAGGAAAAGAGCAAGCTCTGAGAAAATGCGAAAAAAGGTTGCAAAAGGCAAGTAGGTTGATCTAGGAAAAAGTGTGAAAATTGGCTAAGTCCTACTCAAGGGAGCAATTGGGACATTTGGGACGTCAAGGCGCGGATCGGCCGAAAAGCCTCCAGGCGGCCCAAATTGCATTTGGGACAATCGGGCCAGAAGTACGCGGAGGACGCGAAAAGCCGATCCGGCCGAAGGAGGAAGAAAAATTGGCTAAGTGTTGCTCGGGACAATCGGGACAAAAAGACCCGAACCGGCCGGATCGGCCGAAATGAGCACAGGCAGTAAAAAAGCGATTGGGACATTTGGGCCGCGAGGGCACGAACCGGCCGAACCGGCCGAAAAAGAGTCAAGTCAGTCCGAAGCAAAGTGGGACAGGCGGGCCAAAAATGCCCGAACCGGCCGAATCGGCCGAAATGAGTCCAGAGGGTCCAAAGTCAAATGTGCCATCTGGGACAAATGGACGCGAAATACCCGAACCGGCCGAAATGAGCTCAAGGGGCCCAAAATCAAATGGGACATCCGGGACAAATGGAAGCGAAGTAGCCGAAGGAGCCGAAGACCAATCAGAAGCTGCCACGTGTCCTCACAGGAGGAAAAGTCAAAAGGTCAAAGGGATGAGTTATCGAGCGCTGAATCGAACCAATGAAATGGCGCCACATGTCCAAGCTGGGGCCCACAAGGAAATTTCAAAAAAGACAGCCCGCCGAAAGACGGAGGAGAGAGAATTGCTCGTCCAATCAGAGCGTGCCATGTGTCATCCAAGTGGCAGAGCGCGGGAAGAATTTCAAAAATCTGTTTTCGTCTGTTCCGTGCCCTAAATCTTCAGATCGCCATAACTTTTGATCCAGAGCTCAGATTTGCGCGCTCTTTATATCAACGGAAAGCTGGTAAAATTCTCTACACGTTTCCAAGGTCAATCTTGCATTTTGGTTCAGTTTGGAGGATGAAAATCAAGAAACACCTCCAGCGCGAATAACCAAACAGAAGTGATGCGTCAACAAACAATTTTAATGCAGCAGACAGTTCGCCGCTCTTGTTAGGCAGCCCGCCATTTCGCCAGGATCCGCCGCTTCTGCCATGATGAGATGAGTTAAATGCATTCAGGAGGTGGTTGGGGTAGATTTCGAATTCCTCTCTCTTTTCTCTCTCATTCTTCCTATAAATTGTAAGGAGGGGCTTCTTTCTAACGGTTGGACATTCTTGTTTTGCAATTCCTCCCTTCTCTCCTGCTTGCAAGAGAATTCATGGAGTTTTCAAGCCTCCCACATGGACTGTAATGCCACTGTTGCCTCTTGGCCACTGCAATGTGTTGAATCGATTCTCTGAGCAATATATATGTCTGTGATTAAATTTAAATCCTCTCATGTATTCATTGTTGTCATTTTGATCTCTCATTGCATTTCGGTTACCTGTGCGTGGTGTGGTATTGCGTCTATATGGTCTGTGTTTATTTTTGCAAAGGTTATGTTCTTCATTCCTCGGTGCATCACCCCCCTAGCTTAGGTTTATTTTTATGCATTTCTCCCTCCCTGTCTCCTTGGTAGTTAGATTAATTTTTTGGGTAAACCTCTGCGTTTCATTGGTGCATCTAAACAGAGGAATAGGAACCAGCCTTTCTCTGGAGAATCCTTCTCATTTTTCAAGTCCCGCCACTTGGAGAAAGTATTCAATTTTATGCAAGTCACACTGGATACCTAAGATATCAACCTAGGAAACTTGATTTTGCATCTAGGGGTGCTGTGATTTTTGCATCAACAGAAGCCAAGGAGAGTGAAAGCTGTGGGCAAAGAGTATGGGAGCATGGGTTGGAGATGTAAGCACCCTGAACTGTTGTTACTTACTTACTACTTCCTCCTGAGCATACAAGTGTTGATATGTGATTTGGGTTTGTAAAAGGATGTGTTCCTTGATGAGAAAGTCATGCTTGATATGTACTGTATCTTCTTTTGCAGATGCAAAGATCTTTGACTGAGTTGATTATGATTGGACTCTTTTATTTATTTCATTTTGCATCTAAGTTTAATAATCTGATCTCAGAACAAATTATGGAGGTATCCATCTATAAGACCTAGCTTTGATCAGTGGTACTGATCCAAGTGGTGCTTTAATTTTATTCGTGATGATTAAAATTACAGACCTTAAGCCAGGTTGCAAGGTCTGGATGCATTGAAATAATCTAGTCCGGAGTATAAACTCAGGCTGATCATGTTAAATGAATTGGTTCCCGATATCGTATATAATCTGGAAGGTCTTGATTTCAGACCAGTAATAATTCTGTTACATAAATTCTGTAGCCTAATGGCAGTAACAGGAGTGAACCTTGTTCGAGAATGTATGTTGTAGGTTTATTTTTCTGAGCATATTAAATGTTTAGACCTAACTGGAATTATTAATGTTAGTAACCTAAAACTAAACTTAACCTAGGGGTTAGATTAGTGTTAAATCTAACCTAGACCTAGGCTAAGAGCTAATGCTCTAAGTTAGTATCTAGTTCTAGAGGTTAGCTTAGGTGTTATCCTAAATCCTAACCTAAGTTACTAACCTAACTATTGAGCAAGGATTAAAGGGGACCTAATGGACGGTGCGAACCATGGGCGGCAGTTTCTATGTTAGTTAAATGTGTGGATAAGCATGAGGGACAGGTAATTTGGTGGAGGTTTTAAAACGGATAACTTGAGCCAATGTGGCAGGTCACCAAAGTTGGAAATGGTCTTTAAATGTGCTTTTGTCTATCACCAACTATGGAGGTCGGTGGCAAATGGAGATTGAGCGGGAAATTGGAGTAAATGCAATTAATGAACTCGGTAGTCGAGCTATAGATTTCGCGATGTAAGGCATGCAAAATGGAAAGTTGATGGTTTTGTTTAGTTTTGCATGCGCTCCGGTTTTACTTTCTGTCTGTTTACTGGTTATTCGCACCAGTCTTCTTGGTGTTGCATGGCAAGTATGAGCGTAACTAGCTCATTCCTTGGCAAGGAAAATTTATAAGTCATGAAAATAGCAAATTTTTATTTGGTGGCTCTAACTTGGAAAAGAAGGGAGAAGGTTTGAGCTCTTTCCAGTGGTCTGCTTCAGAATTTGAGCAAATATCCAGGCATGTTAGGCCCTAACCTTTAAAAAATCTTGCTCTCTTTCAAATGATTTCATTAGAACAAACTCTGTTCAGATGATTTTGGAATTGGTTGGTTTCTATGGGAGTCTTGTGTGATTTTTGGCACTGTACCTTCATGCTTGGTTCAGTTTTTTCAATTTAACCCTTGATGTGTTTTTATTGTATTTCGAACTGTTGCTATATTTCTTTGTGTTTTATATTCCGGCTTAATGTACGTAATATATGCAAGAATGTATGCTAGGCATGCTCTGTGAGAACCCATGAATTGTTCTCGTGATGGGTACAGGCTACTGTGGTGCTTGTTGTTGATACTTGTCCGGGGAGGGGATACTGATGGGACATTGTTTGATTGTTCAGTTTTATTGAACTTTTTGTAAGCTCTGTCGTGGTTATTATTGGTGGTGGGTTATTGGTTCTTGTTGGGTTTCATTTGTCATTTAAAGTTATTTGTGAATAAATAACTGTTGTGTAACTGTATCTCATTGCGATCCGGTTGAAGTTGTTTTCCTTTGCGTTGTGGGTTATGGGATTCAACCCATTGACATTATGCAATATGGATATAATGTATTTATTGTATTTGAAACGACTCTGTAGAGTCCATTGAATGATTCGTATATTTTGGGACCACTGTGGAAGCTATATATATTTGAATTTTGGTATTTGATTTGTCTGAGTCTTGAAGGAGTAACAGGTAATGCGACTTCTGTTATTTTGTAACGAATACCTTCGTTTTTACAAGGAATTTGTGGTTCAGACTCAGTTGAGTACTTATTATGTTTCCACTCTATGTAAGCTTGGAGCGAATATTGTTATAAGGGTTCAGTCAGATTCCTTGTTTTGAAATCAGTATTTAGATTTGCTTATACCTGATTGTGAATATCGACCATTGTTGGCATGGTTGGAATCTTTAACTTGTATTTAACTTGTATATCATTTTCTGTAGAAGCTTTATTGTGAATACTGTTATACGGATTTAGTTTTAAATCTTTGATAAGTAATCAGTGTCACTGCTTCTGTATAAGCCTGATTCTGAACATGTAATGTTTTTGGCTTTGTTGGACTTCTTTAAATAGCTTGACATCATGTAATTTGGATTTTTATTTAGTAGGTCATGGATAATAACCCTTAACAGTATGCAATTGTTGACTTGTTACCACTGTTGGAATCATTTGAATTCTTGGAAGGTAACTTGTATTTCTGTCTCTTATTGAACCTGATACTTGGACACTGTCGTTTGTCACTGTTTGAGTTCCTTGAGTATGGACAATTATTTCGTGTTTTGGCTCTGTTGAGGTGAGTCGCGAATACCATACTTTGGACTTGCATGCGCCAAGGTAAGAATAGATTGGTTATATTCATTTCTGTTTACGTCCTGTCTGATTGAGACTGACTAGGTTCGGAAGTTGCCTGTGTGGATAGATCTTGAACTATAAGTCTGTAGGAAACTTCAAATTGCTTACCTGCAACATGCAAGTTTATTGTTGACAGCGATATGCTAGAGGTTCTTGATTGCGAATTCATGGATCGAAAGGGTCTTACTGGAATGGTCTTAAAAAGTTTGACTAGGTATTGAGGGTCATCACTATTGATACATGGGAGCTACTGTACGTGTTAGCTAACTGTACAGAAGTTTGTTGCTATGTTCTGATATTTAAAACATATGTAGTCCTTCTTGATGGTCTTGTCTGACTTGTTTACATATACATTACTGGTTGAATGTTTTGCTCATATGTGTAGATATATGGTACAATCAATGAACTTAGTTCTGAAAGGAAGTATGAATGATATCGTTTCTTTCTCTTCAGTTATTTAGTATTTGTTGATATAATTGTTTATCTAACAGTGGGAGTTGTTTTGTAACATATTTATAGAATCACGAATTGTTATGATATTTTCCTTGTTGGATGAATGAAACGATTCCGTCCAATGTTGCTGATCCTTGGGATTCAGATGGGTAATTGGATTGATACATTCGTTCTACTTGATCACTTAACTTATTCAATGAAATATTTGAGAAGTGTTTGAGGACTATTCTAGTAACGATGATTTGAGTTACATATTTGTAGTCATTTTGGATTACAAAGGCATAGTCTGAAATCATGTTTACTTGTTTATTGATTATTGATATCATTTAAACAGGGTCTTTAATGAAAACAATTGATGGATTGCAATTGTTTTAAAGAGTTAGTGCTTATCATGCTCAGTTCATCGAACTGACTCATGTTGACTATTTTTGTAGATGGTTGCCGTAAGTGGTAAAAGCACGCACAGATCTGACAGGATGATCAGATTGTTTAGATTTGTTTATAATGTAGAATTACAACTTGATTTTATAAATGTACTATATGTGAAAAGATGTTTCTTTTCCGTTAAGCATTGTATCAAGTATGTTGAATGCATAAAATGTAATTGTATAATTTTGAAAGGAATGGAAATAAGTGCTTGATACTTATGTGTTGTATTCTTATTTCTGATGGTTTGAATTTCTTCAGTTTATATACCGGAGTGGCAATGTTATCTTTGTTTAATTTGGATACTTTTCGTGATTGTCAATGAAAGTATTACAAGAAAATGATGACTTGAATTCATATGAGTGTTTAGCAGATCTTGTATGTGTCTATCTGAAAGCTAATATTGGAAATTAAGATAATTGTCTTTCTTGAAAGATAGGGATAAAAATAAGCCTAAGAAGAACGCTAAACAAGTTGAATTAAATTACTGATCCCTAGTCTTGATTATGACAGGACAACACTTAATTGGATACTTAATCATTTATATCTTTATACTAATAAGTATGATATAAATTCAGTTATGAGAACTGATATAAATCAAATGGAGTTCAGATTGGCAATCTCGTGTAAAGGTTATGAGATATTGTCCCAATTCTGTTGATTTTAGAATCAGGTGTATTCTAATGAACTCCTTGACGAGAGCTTGACCTTAATACCTTCTACCATGTAGTGGGATTTATTAGAGGAGGGTCGTTCTATGATGACAAAGAATCTAGGGATTGGGAAAGACTAAACTTAGGAAAACATCTTTAAATATAATTTAAACTC
This sequence comes from Taxus chinensis, assembly GCA_019776745.2. Lineage (NCBI taxonomy): Eukaryota > Viridiplantae > Streptophyta > Pinopsida > Cupressales > Taxaceae > Taxus > Taxus chinensis. The sequence continues at coordinate 499,051 of JAHRHJ020001233.1, read as the reverse complement.
AATGTGCGTAATGCGCTGTTGTAGCAAGTAGATCTTTTCGAGGTGGATTTAAAGGTTGACGGCACAAGTCAACTGTAGGGCTGTACCTCTGAGAAGATTAGGATCTTCTCGAAGTTACAACAATGCAGGTGATTTTTGGCGACACCCTTTACATTGATCGCTAAGATTTACACCTTTGAACACAAACATGAGCTACTTTGGGACCGATTAGGAACGTGGTCACATTATATGGCTACCTAGGAGACTTCAGGGTATCATGACACACTGGTTGAACTGCAAGGTTGAACCAGTATGTCACCATATCCCTAGTCCTCGTGGGCATCCATATCACGTTAGTCGCCTTGTTAATCTACGTTCTCGAGTGATTCACTTGTGGATAGGAAGGGACTGACAGTAAGTCAGTATAAGACATTCTATATAACATAAGAATGGGGTGAAGGACGTATTCTAGATTGACAAGTATGCTGTTAAGGAATATGAGACATGAAGCAGTATGTTTCAAATCTTTGGCCAAAGTATCGCAAGCTACTAATTGCGTTGTCCTAAGTTCACCTGGTCTAAGGGATGAGATGCCGATGAATAATAGTAACAGATTATTCAGTTTTTTTTTTAGGTTCCTTAGACAGAGCATTCTGAATCCTAGAGTAGGGAAGAGAACCGAAAGAGTAAAGTGTTATCTAAAAATGCCAACTCTTTTTACTCATGAATAGATCGGTAGATTACCAAGTCATGGAATGAATAGATCGGAAGTACTCCAAGTCATTACAGCTGCATATGGTTGTCTGTTATATGAATGGTTATTTGATTTGTGAGTTCTAAATTATGTATTTAGAACCAGGATGCAATTTATCAAAAAAAAAAATTTCACTTGTTCTAAGGTATAAAATGGGGATGTTACATGGCATCGGTCACTGTGACTTATACCCAAAACCTTTCTCTCACCTATTTGTCTCCTAACAACCTCAGATCCAGTCTGACTTATCCCTGTAACTCAACCTGAACGTATCAATGACCATTGACCAAACAAACAACGTGACGTTTTATTATCGGTAGTTTAGTCTCTATTGCTTGGTAACGAGGTACCTAAATCGTGATTTTGCAATAGCTTCTTTAGTTGTACTTGAGCATCAGGTGATGGGAAATGAGGAGGATGAAGAAGCTGGTAATAACAATCAGCAACCTCCTGAGGATAGACCCCGACAGGGTGTTGATGTTAATGCTGGAAGCCTTGTCCAAACCAGAAACAAAAGGCCAGATTGCAGCAGAACTCAATAATATAATAAAAAGGATAAGTCCACCACTAAGTAGAGGGCACCACATTAGGAGATGGATGCTGATAACTATCTCAGGAAAGGAGAAGTACTTTGCATAAGGAAATTCTCAGAACACCAAAGCTATTTTGGGGATCCTATCATCCATCAGCTTCCCACGAAGTATTTCGTGGTGGGATCGTCGTAAAGCTGAACTAACATTGATGAGACCAATATTACTAGGAGCAAGGGGGGGGGGTAAAAGGCTATTTTAGGCAACTTGGCTGCCACAACTTTTTCTATGAATCAGAAAATGACAGAATTTGGCAGAACTTATCCTCAAGGAAGCTAACGGTAATTAAATTCTGGAGTGGTTTACAAAAACTCCTCAAGTATGGTACCGGCAGTTCAAACTGACGAGAAGTTCAAATACGTAACTTCAATCATGGGATTGAATCCCGTGATAGGGGGAGAGGTCCCGATGTTCAAGTCCACCCTTGAATGAGTTGTGTGAAAAGGGCCATAAGTAAGAATATAAATAAAGCTATTTTCTGAGTCATAAGGAGGTAAGTGCGGAAGAAGACGGCAAATCCTTCATTCAACCTCTCTTGGCACCCAAGCAGTACCATGGAAAACAGTTTGGAAACAAGAGTGAAGTTTCCAGGTGATACCAGTGATAAAGTAGTATTAAATAAGCCTCTTGGAAATATAAGAGATAAGTTTGCTAAAAACTATGAACAATGGTCGAAGCCTTATGAGGACAATGTGACAATTACTAACGGGAGCAATTTTGAGCCTAAAATGGGAACCTGTAGGAGGCTGCTACAATTGTGGCAAAGACCACTACGCAAAGCAGTGGCCGCCTTTGAAGAAGGATGATGGTCCGTAATTACCGCAGTGAAGATAGCATGCGTCCGGGTAGCCTACGATAGAAAGCGGGTAAAAAGCAATAACACTATAGCAGTTCCGGGTAGTATTTTGCTACCTGCACTATTCTTTTTTATACAGGAGCTACTACTGAATGTTTTAGTTCTAATAAACTTGCTTCTAAATTAAAAGAAAAGTTTGGAAAAATGGATAAATTTGGACTGTACAGTATGGTATAACCTCTGTTGGTGCATACATTGAGTAGGTGTCTTTTTGGGCAGTCCTTGACTTACCCTATTTCTCCACGAGGTGACTCTCATGTTTACACCTTTGGATCGTATGACATTGTCATCGGTGTCAATTGGTAGCTGACCATAAAGAAAAGGTATATTGCCTATTAAACGAACATAAAATGTTTTTAGATTGACCAAGCTGGAAACACGAGATTCAAGGTTGTGAAACATGGAAATTCAGTTAGAAAATTGTCAGCTATGGCAGCTTAAAAGGCTAAGATCAAGGATGTACCCTTCATGCAATAAAGATAATCTGAATTTTCAGAAGAAGAGGTGATAACATGACGCATTTCCTCTATTACAGGGGACTTTTCAGGTGATTTTTGAGGGGGGTCCTGAAGAATTACTAGGGTTACCACCCAAGAGAGAATTTGACTTCACCATCGAAATCAACCGGGAACAGAACCTATTTTCCAAAGCGCCTTAACGGATGACTACTCTACAGAGTTCTCCGAGCTTAATGCACAGTTGGTACGAAATTTTGACCTCAAAGGTTTGATTTCGACCAAGTGTTTTTCACCTTGGGTGCGCCTGTGATATTTGGAAAAAGAAGGATGGAACACGTAGGTTTGTATTGATTATCGATTTTAACAAAAAAGCCAACACTCAGAACAAATATCCACTTCCTAGGATCAACGATCTATTTGATCAGATGCGTGGAGCATCGGTTTATTCTAAGATAGAGCTTTATTGTGAATACTGTTATATCGGATTTAGTTTTAAAATCTTTGATAAGTATCAGTGTCACTGCTTCTGTATAAGACTGATTTCTGAACAATGTAATGTTTTGGCTTTGTTGGCTTCTTTAAATAGCTTGACATCATGTATTTGGATTTTTTATTTAGTGGGTCAGATACCATACGTTCATTCTACAAATTTTCACTTGGTGCGTCCCAAAGTACTACGAGATGCTATGTTTTCCTTTCTGATTAAATTCTGTTTAGATATTCTGTGCATGTTGCAGGGATTTCATTTAAAAATCTCTCGCATAGTCATGAGGGAAACATCATTGCTTTAATGATTATTGAGTCTCTTGTTAACTGTGAGAAAAGAGAACGTATTTTGATTTCATTTGGATCTAAAAGCCTTTACAGTATTTAGTAAGGACTAGAATGGGCTGTATGTTGAATGTATGGGATTGTTGAAGTGTTACGTCTTCTGTTGCATGAATATCTTGCCTTTAGCTAATTGAACTAAATCCGTCGACTACAAAAACTACTACAACCTCAACAGCAATATGGTGAAAATCCCTTCTTGTTTTTTCCCTCTCATGGTGGGAAGGGTCTTGTGGGAGTCTTGTTGAGTTTGTCTTGTAGAGTGTCATTTTCTGTTTATCGTGAGAGCTACTATACTGCTAGATACTAGAGTAGTTTGTTTATATTTTGATCTTTACAAATCTGTAGTGCTTTTGATGGCTCGTCTGATTTAATTTGCATGTGTTAAGGGAATGCCATTGCTCTTGGAAGAAGGTATGGTCATTAGTTAGTTTGAAGGAAATATGTATAATTCATTTATTTCTCTTCTGTTATTAAGTATATGTTGATATATTGTTTATCTAACTTTTTGATTGTTCTATCATGCTATGGAATCAATGAACGTGTTATTTAATTCTTTTCTGATTATACATTCTGTCTGATGTTGCTGTCCGTGGGATTCAGATGGGTAGTTGGATTGATGCCATTTTTTTTCTATCTTGGTCACTACGTTTTGAGAAAAGTAATCTGATAATAATTGAGACTATTTAGTGCCTATAATTTGAGCTTTCGTTTAGTCATGTTGTTTTACCACAGCATAGTCTTAAATAGTTTTACTGTTTAGTGATATGATCTCATTTAAACAGGGTGTTTATGAACAATTGATGGATTGCAATGTGTTTAAGAGTTAGTGCTACATTCTCGTTCATTGACCGACCCTGTTGACATTTTTTGGCAGCATGGATGCATAAAGTGGTAAAGGCCACGTAGATCTGATATTATGATCATATTTTTTAGATTTTGATTTAATGTATGAATTACAGCTTGATTTTCTAAATGTACTATATGTGGAAAGGATGTTCCTTTTTTTCCGTTTAGTAATGGATGAAGTATTTTGAATGCATAAATGTATTTGTATAGTGCTGAAAGAATGGAAATAAGTATCGTGCTACGTATGTGCTGTATTCTAGGTGATAGTTTTTGACTTTCTTTAGTTTATTACCAGAGGGGCAAATTGTTTCATTGTATAGTAATTTGGAGACTTTTGTTATTTCAATGTAAGTGTTTTTTGCAAGAATATTAGACCTGAATTTCTTATGATTGTTTAACAGTTCGCGTACTGTTGTATTTTTTTTGTTTTTTTTTTTGAAGCTAAAATTTGATATTTAGATGCACTGCTGTTTGAAAGATAGGTACAAATAAACCTAATAGAAAGCTAAACAAGCTGACTTAAATGATAATCCCTATTCCTTGATTATGCCGGGACAACATTTAATTGGATTCTTTAATCGTTTATCTTTATACAGTTAGTACGATAATACCTTAGTAATGAGAACTGAAATAAACCAAAAGGGGTTCTATTAGCATCGCAGGTGAGATGATGAGTACTGTCCATTCGTTGATTTAGAATTATGTATATGCGTATGAACTCCTTGATGAGACCTTGGTCTGAATAACTTCTCTATGTAGTGAGTTTATTGAGAAAGTCATTCTATTATGAGGATTCCATGTGAGTCTTGTGAGAATACATCATCTTATGATAGATATTCAAGTACAAATGAATAGAAAAGAACCATGCATCATTTTGAGAAGCTAGGATGAGTTATCATCTCATTACATCCATAAAAGATAAATAAAAACACCATATAGAAATGATTCATACATAAAGGAAATGCATAAGGATTATACTCATGAACACATATATGATTTAGAACAGAGCCTTATATTCATATTAATGAGTCAATAACCACATTACATTCCTTGAGGTCATAACAGACCCATATAACAATGCAGAGCAAAGTCATGCATCAGAATACACTATGTCCTTCACATTACAAAGATGAATACAGACCCATCCCTCTAAATATGCCATCACTCCTATATTTTCCTAATCCCAACCCATAGAATCCTCCATGATATTTCTGTAGAGCTTCACCTCTTTTCCACCACACTACTCTCTCTGACTCTCTGTCTCTCTATCTCTATCTCTCTTATCTCTTCTACTATTACACACCACCTCAATATATGGCTTTTCTACCTTCACCGCCATGCCTTTTGAGGTAGCAGATCAGTTGCCATGTGTCCAAGTGGTCCTCAAATGGAGCATGCCTCCTTTGATCTGAGCTCTCCACTCTGTGCAATGATGTTCTTCTGGAACCTTCCATCGCATGCATGGAATATTCCCTTTTTGATCTTACAGCTGCCAGGCTGGCACCTTATCCACTCCGCATGCTAGACGGGTCACACTTTTCTTGTGTGTTTTCTGGAATACCGAATATGGCTAAGTCCCAAAACCTCTTGCCTTGCACACACCATGTGTTCTGCAAAACCCTGCTAGAACCCTTCCCTACATGCCTTCAACCCACACACCCTTCTTCAAATAGGTCCCGCATGCCCACACACCTTCTTGTACTTAGCCAATATTCTGGGGCCCAACATCACCCCACACTAAGCCTTTTCTCCATCCTCGGAAACACTCTTCAAATAAAATAAATAATGGTGGGCTCTTAAAATGGTTGGAAAGAAAGAATAAAGGAATGAACAATTGGGAGAAAGAATGAAAGAATGGGGAACTTGTTTATTGTTGGAGGAGGAGAGGGAAATCCTTCCCTAACTCTACCTCTAACTTCTCCCAAGCATCGACCTCATTCTGAGCTTGCTGACAGAGGTCACCCACCAGGGCACTCACCTCCTCAAAACTCAGCTCCTCCCCTTTGGCACTCATGGTCTCAAAAATACTTTCTAATTGCTTTCCCAAGTCCTCAAGCGCATCCATCCTGTGGGTGATCTAGCGTTATAATTCCTTTAGCCAGCTCTTGATCGAGCCTCATAGGGTCTCGATTGCTTCTGATTTCTTCTCCACCTCAGCTAGGATCTTATCTCTTTCCACTCTATTCCCCTTATTTTTCTCTTGGAACTCCTTGAGTTCCATTTCATGGGTGGCAACCAAGATGCTTGCCACTCTATCCCTATCAGTGCAGTTGTCATAAGCAGCTTCACCAACTTGCATGGTGGCCTTTACCTCTGTAAGAAGATTAGTGTATCAAGCCACAATCTTGACAACCTTCATCTTGTTCTCTTTCTTTTGGCACACCTGCCCTCTTCTGTAGACTCTAAAGTGAGTGGTCACCTCTCCATTGTGAGAATGTGGGTAAAATCCTCCATACATTGTAAGGCTGATTCATACTTCTTCTTGGGTGGCACTAAGTCAGGGTGCTTCAGGACAATGGCATCTGTAATCATCTCCACCTTCTTGGAGACTTCACACACCTTTGCTTTTTCTTCTTTCAGCTCACACCTCAATTGAGTGCTGATCAACTCCTCTTGCTTTAGGTCCTTTCTCTTTTCCATGAGCTCCTTCTTTTTCTTCTCCAATTCCTCCTCCAGGAATCTCACTCTATCATTTCTCCCAACAGTCTGGCCTCAACTTCAACTGAAACCTTATTGAGCACATTGTAGACCTATTCATCTGATAGTTGTTGAACATTCACCAAGGGATTTATTCCTTTTGTTTCTGGCACCTTCATTAGTGCTCTCTGACTTACTTCAAATTCTCAGGTTCATCTACGTGAGACTCAAATGCCCAAGATAACATCTTCCTTGTTCAGGATATGCACCCTTCTTCATCAAATGATGACATAGCTAGGAGTTCCTCTGTTAGTACGGTACTTTGGAAGCACACACATAGCACCTTGCTAGGATCATTAATGTATCTAATTCCCTACTCTTGTGCCACCACTAGACCTTTCCCACCTATTTGCATAACTTTTGGGAAGCTTACTACCAATTTGGGATCCCCACCCATGCTGCCATACTCCTTCCCAATGCTTTCTTCTTCCATCTCCTTCAATAATTTCATCCACGCTCCTCTCCAACTCCTGTTCCACCAACTCCTTCATGATGCCTGCCACTTCTCTCTCCATGGCTTTCTCCACTTGCTCCTTGGTGAGGCTTGGGGTTCTTTGGTTTTTGGTGCTTACTTCTTCACTCACCCCCTTGCCTTGATCCTCAGCTTCTTCCTCATCATTCTTCTCCTCATCTTCCTTGTTATACTCCTCTTCATCTCCTTCCTCCTCAGAATCATGTACATCATATACTGGATGGTCTTCACCTCCTTCAGGCTCATCATCATCCTTGTCACCAATGTAGGCATCTAAACTTTCTGTCTCTTCTGAGTCTGCCTCATCTATCACCTTCTGCTTCTTCCTTACTAGGGATTCCAATACAGGAGATTCTTCTTTCTTCTTCTCCTTGATAAGTGACATCTTCCTTGGTGATTCTTGATAGGTGAGGTGCTCTTCATGCTCTGAAACCTCTTCTTCTGGGGTCTTTTCCTTGACAGGGGACTTCTTTCTCCGCACATAAGTGTTAGGATTAGCGACTTGCTTCAGGCACCCACCGATTGTGTGGTCTGCACACTTGGTGCCTTCTTCTCTCCTGCCCTCTTCTCTTTCTCTCTTCTTTGGTGTGGCCTTCTTTCTCCCTGTGGGGTCTTCTAGAATGGAGACATCACTTCTCTAGATAGGCACCTTTCTCAAACTTTGGCCTTATGCAAGATATATCCCCTTGTTGCAGTCCTTCCAGTGATTTGGCAGCATTATTGGCTTCATCATTTGAACTTCGTGGGAGACATACTTCTCCACATATGCACTTTTTAGGGTACATGAGCTTTTGGCGCAGCTCACGGTGGTCTTGGTCCACCTCACTAAGGTCAAACCTTAGTCTTTTGGCCTCCTTGAACCTGTTGACCCCTGCTTGGAAGTATTGCACGGTGAAGGAGAAGGGTAGCTTGCACCATGGACCCTTAGTCCCATTTGTCAAAGTAAATCTGCCAATGCAGAAATGTTGGTAAACTACAAATTCTACTTCTCCATCCACGAGCATGGGAAACTACTCTGGGATCCTCCACTCTACCCCAAATGCATCACACATTCATTTATACCACTTCTCCAGGCACGCCTTGTGAGTGGCCATCATGGTTTCACAAGTGTACTTTTCAAACCTTTTTGCGGGTGAGGGATCCTCTTCTGGATACTCCCAAACAAATTTTTCTGGCCCATCTGGCACTCCAATCTCTGAAAATACAATGGTGAGGAGGACGTTACCAAATAATATCTTCTCTCCCTCCTGCGCACTGCTTATGATCTCATCCACAATGAAAGTGGACAAGTTATAGATGGTTCCCTCTGATATCTTCCAGCATACATTTAGCCATGCCTTGTTCACTTGTGTCCATCATTCCTGATCATTAAGCTTGGTCACCAAGTGCATGGCCATCCTCATAACAGGGTCTGGAATCTCTGTGATGTCAAATTATCATGAACCCTTCTTGTATTCATACGTTGCTATAGTTTCCTTGATAGCCTCCTTGTCACTCAGGTCATCATCTATACTTTCTCCTTCACAAACAAGGCCTGTGAACTTGGATATCAACTGTGGTGTTATGCACATCTTGCACCCTACAAAATAGAAGTGATCCTCATGCACACATGACATCAACCATTGATAAAGGCACTCAGGCTTGCCAAAGTAAGGCAACTCATATAGTTGCAATAACCCTACCTTCTCCAATTTGACTTTCACCTCATCACTGTATATAGGCATCCCATCTGGTGTTCTTTTGTTAGTTGGAAAAATCAACTCTAATGCCATTTCCTTCTCAGTTGTGCTCATGTGATGGTTATAATCACTCACAGTAATTTTCTTAAGTGTGATACCCACTCCTTTCCTAGCAATACTCCATATAGGTATTACATTTCTACATACCATTCCTCATTGGAGCTCACGATGGTAGTGGTTTGTTCCCTCCTTTCCCTTTCCCTTTGTTTCTTTGGTGAAATGGTTTCCTTCTTAGGTGCCATGCTTTTTGTTGGGATAAAATAAGAACTCCTTACTCTTCTCTGCTACTCTTATTAACTCCAAACTCAAATCCAAAGCTCAACTCCTGGAATAAATCCTTCCATCTCCATGCCCTAGCTGCCAAACCCTAACTAGGAAAACCTTCCACAAGACAGATGCACACCACAAACAACCTTTCACACCCATGTACTCCTTCCTCCTGGTTTGCAGATCCACTCTAGTCACACACTTAGATTTCTAGGATTCTTCTTCCTTCACACAAATCTCTTTGGATGCCCTAGTTCACAAGAGCACTTCAACTTCGTAATAGCAAGGTAGAATAATGACTTTCCCAACCTTATATTTATAGTTTTTTCTTTCCTGCAACAATAAATGATATACCACCTACCAACGTACTTTAACATTAAATGTGGATTTTTCCACTAAGCCAACTTTAAGTGCCCTTACCCACGTGCCCAATCCTACATGAAAAAAACTTTACAACCTTCTGGCACACAAAAATCCAATCTTACCGAAGACTCTTACGTGTGCATCTACAGTGCCGAAGGCACATATTTTTTCTGTTACCTAATTTTTTCCCTCACCTACCTCATGTTGTTCCTGCACTCTTCATTCTTTATACGTGGTATTTGTTATAGCCTTCTTGAAACCATAATTCATTATCCACCATTTCCTCATGCACTTTCTCACCCTTACGCACTTCCTTCTACTGGGCCACTCAAATTGTATTACAGGCCTATACTTTGCTTTGCATTACTCCACCCCACACTAAAATAGATGTGTGGTCCTCTGCACATACACAACCTTGGAAAAATAATGTGGTTACCCACACAGAAGGCACAAAATGAAACAAACAACGAGAAAGGGAAACACAAGAAAATAAAAGCATAAAGGGAAATTCTAAGCTAACTGGAAATACTACCTTATTACAAACACCAAGAAGACTTATTTATAGTAGGGCTTCAGCCTACTCCCATTGAAATGACCTGGTAATCTCATCCCATCTAGCACTTGTAACTGGAAAGCACCTGAATCAAGAATGTACGAGATGATGTAGGGTCCCAACCAATGGAATTTCAACTTCCCAGGATGGCACAGATACTTGGAATCATACAACAACACCATCTTCCCAACCTCAAACTTCTTGTTCTTGATATGATGATCATGCCATGCCTTTTGTCTTGCTTTTTCTATCTTCTGACTCCATCTAGCAAGTGATCACCTTTCGTCTAACTGCATCAACTTATCAATCCTCTCTTCCAGTGCTTGTTCATCATCTAACCCTCCTGTGCACACTATACACAGTGATGGTAACATGAATTCAACTGGTAAAATAGCCTCCATGCCAAACACCAATTGAAATGGTGTGGCCTTGTTCAACCTCTTGTAGGTTGTCCTGTATGCCCATAGAATGACTGATACTTTGTCATCCCAATCTTGTCTTCCAACGTCACAGATCTTAGTCAACATGTGACTTAGTATTTTGTTAAATGCCTCAGCAGTTCCATTTTCTTGAGGGTGATAAGGGGTAGTCTTGTGATGGGCCACCATAAATTCTGCTAACAGAATCCTGACCATTTCATTGAGAAAATGTGTACCTCTATCACTTGTTAAACTTAAAGGACAACCATACCTGTTGATTATGTTCTCCCATAAAAATCTAGCAGTTGTCACTGTGGTGCAATCCTTTGTAGGTGCTGCCTCTACCCATGTGTCAAGTAATCAGTGCAAGTAATGATATACCATGAACTAGTCCTTCACACGGCTGGTGAAATTGGCCCTACAAAGTTGATTACCCAATTTTCAAATGGTTCGGCACTAGCTATTGGTCACAAGGGTGTTTCATCCCTCTTTCCAGGTTTTCCAAGGCACTGGAAATGGTCACAGGCCTTGCAAAACTCAATACAATCCTGGTAGATGGTTTCCCACCAAAGCCCTGCTAGTAAAATCTTCCACATGGTAGCATTTCCTACATAGTGTCCTCCTGCAATCCCACCATGTGCTTCCTCCATAATTTCCATGCACTCATGTTCCAATACACATCGGCACAGAACCTCATCATGACCTAACTTATACAGGTCTCCACTAATCAACATGTAGGGTGTGGCACGTATTGCTAACTGCTTTCTCTCCAGAGCCTTCATCCCTTCCGGTGCCACACCTATTTTTAAGAACACTGTGATATCTTCCAAGTTTGAGGGCACGCACCACAACCTAAACAGTTGTGTGTCTGGCATGGTATCATCCATGCTTTACGCATCCTCCCCTGAGTTAATCCTTGATAAGTGGTCATGTCCTTAATTGCTTTTTCCTAGTTTTACAACCACTGTGAACTCAAACTCTTGGAATAATAGGACCCAACGACATATGCACCCTTGCAGAATGGGCTTGTTGACTAAGTATTTCAATGCCATGTGGTCCATGTAGAATATAAATGGTGTTGCCAATAGATACTACCTAAACTTATGCAGCACGTAGATCATAGACAATGCTTCACGCTCAGTAGTTGTGTAATTTTGTTCTGCTGGTGTCAACTTTCTACTTGCAAAACACAAGGGATGATCAACAATTCCCTCACCAGGTTGTGCTAGTACTACTCCCATAGTTGTCCCTGAGGCATCAACATGCACATGGAAAGGCTTATCCCAAGAAGGAAAATGTAGTATGGGCACCGTGACAAGCCTATCCTTCAAAGTGTCAAATGCCTTCTGTTGCGCCTCTCCCCAATGAAAGGCACTCTTGTGTTTTAGCAATTCCTCCAAGGGCATGGTGATCTTGGCATACCCCTTGATGAATTTCCTGTAGTACCCCATATGCCCAAGGAATCCACACACTGCACTTTGACTAGTAGGCTCCCCTAATCCCACAATAACTGCAACTTTGGCGGGATCCACTAGTAAGCCTTCTTTGCATATAATATGTCCTAACAGGGTTCCAAATGGAGTAGCAAAGACACATTTCTTAATGTTGAGGGATATCCTTAATTTCCGACATCTCTCAAACAATAGCCTCAAATTGTCATAATGGTCTTTCACCAATCCATACACAGTCCAGTCATCCAGGTAAACTTGAAGAAATTTATGGATGAAGTCCTGAAATGCTTGTACCACGATGCACGAGAACACAACAGGTGCATTCTTCAATCCAAAAGGCATAACCATGTAGGAAAAACTTCCCCATTCAATGGTGAAAGTTGTCTTTCTCTGGTCTTCCTTTGCAATCCTGACTTGGTGATACCCTGAGAACCCATCCGTGAAAGAGTAGACTTCGCGCCCAGCTACTCCCTCCAAAATTTCTTCAGTAAAGGGGGTTGGAAAAGGATCGATGACACATACTACATTCAGATCCATGTAGTCAACACAAATTCTTATCCTACCATCCTTCTTGATACTGATAACCATTGGGCTTATCCATTCTGATTCTTCCACTACCTCAATGATACCAGATGCTATCATCTTGTCTATTTCTTCCTTGACCCATACGCACAAATTTGGATTCATCTGATAAGGCCTCTTCTGAATCAGGTGCACACCTTCCTTCAACTTGATCTTCATCTCCCCTAAGGAATGGTGGATGCCTTTGAGTTCATGGTACCCATGAGGGAACAAATCCTGGAACTCACGCAACAGATCAATGACCTTTGAAACTTCTTTTTCTGACCAATAGTCCCCAATGATAGCTTCCTTAGGTTCTGTCTCTGTCCCAATGTTAACCTTCTTTGTTTTCAAGGGCTCATGGTAGGCATGTGCTCACTCATCAGCACTATCTATGACTTCACACATACCTTCAGAATGGTTAACATCCAAAGTTTCCATCTCTTCACCATCTACTACATAGACCATTTTTCCTTTTTCTTTTTCCATGCACGCACGCTCAAGTTGTACTTCCTCTGATTCTTCTTCATTGAGGCACATCTCCAAATAAGGCTCACCCAATAATTCCAGTAGCCTATCTTCTACCATAGCACTATCTCCCATCGTAAGGCACTTGATTACTTGCAACACCTTATCCACTGATGGCTTTGTACTCCTATACTCGAAAGCTTGAATGAGATCAGCCACCAACTCCTGCCAATTACCTGTTTGATGACACATCTCTGAATGAATATACCATGCACACACACAACCTTGTAAGGTGGAATACAACTTATGCACCCATAACAAAGGTGGTAATGCTTCTGTGCTTCCCATCCAGGCCTTCTCACATGCTTGGATATGAAATGAGGTGGTCTCTTTACCATGGTAGTCTTGTATGACAGTGGGCGTGTTTGCTCCTGGAGAACCTTACAAAAAATGTGATTCTTACCTCACGCTATTCTAGGAGGCTCTCCTGATGTGTAGCCCACCAGCACACTGCAGTTGCTAGAAGGTTATAACTGAGCATTCCCCTTCTCTCGTCCTCATTCTTCCACTGAGCCTCCATTTCTCACAATAAAATTTTAGGGTATGCTCCTCCAGAGTAACTTGGAAACTTCTTCCCTCCTAGGTGCTTGACTGAGTGTGCCTTTGTTACCCTTGTTACAGATCCTCTCAACTATCACCCAATCAACTCATAAGTCCCATGCACCCAATTGTCACATGCCATGCTAGTGGTATCACTCAAGGACTGAGCATCTTCAAACTGGATAACTCCCTCCATGGGATGAATTATCTCAGGATCTTTGATGGAGTGCACATAGATTCTGTCAAGGACTTCTTATCCTAAGGGCTCAGTATAGGGTGTTGACTTCCCATCTGTTAAAGGGATAATCACCCTTTCTTCCTTGTTCTTGAACTTGATATACCCCTTGTTAAACCGCAGGTCAACATTATTCTTATAACACCATGGGCACCCAAGTAATGCTGGAAAGTTGTCTACCTCGGAGTGCCAAGACTTCAAAGTCTCCAGTGAACTTGGCCCCTTGAATGGTGATAACTGCATCCTTCAAGACTCCAATGGGCATTTCCTTAGTCTTGTTTTCCATATACAACACATTCAAAGATGGTTGTAATGCGGGCCTTCCCATTTGATGTCAGGCATCTAAGGTAAGAACATTGACCTCTGCTCCCATGTCGATGAGGATATTACTCAGAAGCCATCCATCAACAACTGCATTCAAAGTAATCTCCTTATCATAGTCAAGGCTGTGAGGAGGAAGGTTTGCATGCAAAACCTACCTTTCACACTCTGCTCCGGCACATGGTACCTTCTCCCTCAGCCATTCTCCTAGCAAGGGAATAATATTCTCTTGCCTTAACATCCTACATACTTCCTTGACCTCATCCAGGTCATCCTTTGGAGCCTCAACATTCTTCCTTTGCTCCAACTACTTTGATTTCTCCTTTAGACATTTGATCTCCTCTTGCAAACTCCGAATCACATCCATAGTCTCTTGATACACCTCCTTCTGATGAGTAGGGTCTGGATACTTTCCATTTACCACTTCCTCTCTTGAAACTAGTTTCCTTTGTCTTGGCATCTCCCTGGCATGTGCGCCTCTACTCACATCATCACCAGTACAGGTTCTAGTCCTGACTCACGCGCCACTCTTGGCATCCACTGTGAATCAGCCTTCTTGATGCTCACCATCCCAGTGCCTTTGTCCTTTCTGGTGCTGCTGGTTCATATGCTCATAAAGCTCTGGACACTCTTCATACTTATGTTTCTTTCCACACCATGAGCATTGTAACAGATCAGGACACTCACATTTGTAATGCTCTGTAGATCCACAGTTATAACAGGTTCCTCATGGGAATTCACTTCATCCTCCACCATGGTTACTGTGACCATGAAAATCCTCTCACAAAAACCTCTTCCACACACTCCTCCATCTGCACACCCTTCATAACGATGATCATCATCCTTGGAACTACTTGCAAGACTAGTCTGGCGTACACCAAGATCAATAACATCATGGATCTGATCAATCAGTCTGTAATCCTTGGTATCATGGGTCATAGAGGTACAAATCTTACAATAGCAAGAAACATTCTTATGGATTGCACATTGTAGTAGAGGGCACCTACTTGCATCATGATCCCCATGGAAAATCTCACAGTCTACCACCATAGCACGTACCAAATTCTGAGGGAAACTATCCTTTGCATTCCCTTCCACTTCACAGTCTGTACACCAAAGCCCACTACAAACCTCATGCACTGAGTTTGCAGACAACTTCTCCAACTGCTTTGGCCATTGCAGCAATTTGAGCCTCCAGAAAAGGACTAACACCAGTATCAATGCTCCTAACAGCCTCAGCATGCAGGGAAGCTTCCAATGCCTCACACGGGTCTGTGAAAGTCTTGTGTGACAGAGCCCTTCTAAATGGTGTTATCAATCCTCCAAAAAACCATTGAGCATGTTGAGAAGGATGAATGTCATAGGATAGTTTTGACAAGAGAGTCTTGAAACATGCATCATACTCTCCCACACACTCTCTGCCATTCCTTGTTGGATCTCCTTCAGAGCATGATGCTCTTCTTGCTCAAACTCAGGGATATGGAACTCTGCTAGGAAGGCATTCTTCAATGCAGTGTAGTCTACCACCATCTGATGGGGGTCATACTTCCTATACCAACTATGTGCATGCCCTTGCAATGTTTTGCAAACTGACTTGCCTTCCACTCTGGGGTAGTGATCCCTTTCACACACCATAGTAATTCACACTTGTGCACATGCTCTGCAGCATCTTCAATACCCCTATAGTCTGGTAAGTGCAAAGACATCTCAAAAAATACTTGTGGAGGTGGTTGAGGCCCTTGTCCTCCTGATCCAGAGCCTTGGTTCCCTCTGGTGTTTCCTCCTCCACCAGATCCACTGGATCCACCAGGTCCTGTTCCTCCTGACCCACCAGATCCTCTAGATCCACTAGGTCCACCAGGTCCTCCATCCCCTATGCCACCAGATCCACCTCCTGTAGCCAGAAAATGGCCTGAAGTGGTCACGCCTAGTGTTCCCAACATCCCATTGAACTACACACTGATGGTTTGTGATATTGTCCCACTACTAGTTGTGTGTCCCACACCACTCCCAGAGATGTGATACCCAAACCTTGCATACTTGCACCTTGTCCAAAAATTCCTCCAAATACCAGAATGGTTTGCACAGCCATGGATGTTCCAAATGAGAAATTATATCTCCTGGG
This sequence comes from Taxus chinensis, assembly GCA_019776745.2. Lineage (NCBI taxonomy): Eukaryota > Viridiplantae > Streptophyta > Pinopsida > Cupressales > Taxaceae > Taxus > Taxus chinensis. Next base: position 482,466 of record JAHRHJ020001233.1, on the reverse strand, counting down.
TGCACAGATCGGTTACTCCCACCGATACCAACTGGGTTAACAATACTTCTCCCTTGATCTGGAAAACCAAGTGCCAGGGGTTGGTCACCAGGTGGGTTCAGATGCACACCGATGGCTCTCCTTTCTCCATGTGATGAAATCTCATCAGAAGCTGAAGGGGCTTCTCTCCCATGCTTTCCAAGATGGGGTAGCACAGACTGCTCAGGTTCCACATCCTCTGCGTGAACCTCAACTCCTTCCCACAACGTCTACCTCCATAGATCCATCACACTTGCAACCTCACATTGTCTAGTCATCTCCCTTTCATGAGCTTCACTATACTTGAGTCATCTCTCCTCCCTTTCCTTTTCAGCCAAATGTCTGCCATCTTCCTCCACCCTAGCTTCCTCTCCCAACACTCAGAGAAGCTTAGCCGGCCATGGGAAATGCCTCTAAACTCAAGGTAATGACCAAGATCTTCATAGCCAAAGGAATAACATGCAAAAATGATCCTCTGGGCTCCCTCAGAAACTCAAACTCAACAACTTCTGGGAAAGAATACGTAGAAATGGCATATTCTAGAGTATAACTGGTCAACACTCCTTTCCACCAGTGATCAACAACACACGTCCAAGTCAGATCTACATCCTGCAGCCTCTGATAATCATCTTGGGTCCATACACATGATCTATAGTACCAGCTTGATCTGGATGCATATGCTGAAATCCATTCATATAGTTCTACTGGAAAACAACAGAAGAATGTCTCATACAACTCATGGTATAGGTTCTCTTCTACCCATCTACGTGCATCAAACTCAGGTCCAGTGTTGAATCTTTGAGAAAACTCATCCTCCATGATCTTAAACCATGTTTCAACACTTTCCAAGGTCAGACATTCTGTCATCACACATCACAGGGACAAAGATGCATGCCATTTCTCACAACAACTTTGAAAAGAGGTCCCAGAAATGGAACCAAGATGTAGTCATTTTTATACCCTTAGATTAATAGTCTAATCCCATGCACATCCGCCCTATCACCCAGTGGGCACTGGGCTCACCCGAGGCACACGTGGGTGCGAGCCTCTCCTTTATGTGATTCTTGTGAGAATGCATCATCTTATGATAGATATTCAAGTGCAAAAGAATAGAAAAGAACCATGCATCATTCTGAGAACCTAGGATGAGTTATCATCTCAATGCATCCATAAAAGAGAAATAACAAACAACATATAATGATTCATACATAAAGGAAATGCATAAGGATTATACTCATGAACACATATATGATTTAGAACAGAGCCTTATATTCATATTAATGAGTTCAATAACCACATTACATTCCTTGAGGTCATAACAGACCCATATAAACAATGCAGAGCAAGTCATGCATCATAACTACACTATGTCCATCATATTAAAAAGATGAATACAGACCAATCCCTATAAATATGTCATCACTCCTATAATTTCCTAATCCCAACCCATAGAATCCTCCATGGTATTTCTGTAGAGCTTCACCTCTTTTCCACCACTATCTCTCTCAGGATGACTCTATGTATATCTTCTATCTTCTTACTTTCTACTATATCCACGCACCTCTATATATAGCTTTTCTTCCTTCACCACCATGCCTTCTGAGGTAACAGATCAGTTGCCAAGTGTCCAAGTGGTCCTCCAATGGAGCATGCCTCCTTTGATCCAAGCTCTCCACTCTGTGCAATGATGTTCTTCTGGAACCTTCCATCGCATGCATGGAATATTCCCTTTTTGATCCTACAGTCTGCTAGACTGACATCTTATCCACTCCACATGCTAGAAGGGTCACACTTTTCTCATGTGCTTCCTGGAACACTGAATATGGATAAGTCCCAAAACCTATGTCTTTCCTTGCACACACACCATGTGTTCTGTAAAAACCTACTAGAACCCTTCCAGAAGTCTTGAATAAGACTCTTGTTCGTATCATGGAGAAAATGGTTAGTTAAACTAGCCGTAATTGGCATCTTCAAATCCATCCTACCCTCTTGAATTTCAAAACATCTATCCACACACCTATAAGTGCAAATCTAAATTCCCTTATATTTGGAATTGAAGCCATTATACCCCTTGAGATCAAGCTTCCTTATTTTTGGATATTCTTGAGAGATTATCTGGATAAATATGAAGACTATAGAGTGGTTAGGCTAGCTGAGATGGAATTACTTGATGAAAGGAACCTCTATACACTAGATCACCTCAAATTGTATCATAACCGAATGTGTAGGAGCCACAAAAAAAGGAATTATACCTCATGAATTTGAGGTAGGAGACCTTGTTCTTAAAGAGAATCTGTTAAACACTACAAAAAGAGTGTGAGAAGAAAGGAAATTTTACGAGCCTAACTAGTTAGGGCCATACGTTGTGGTGGCTAAATTTGGTTCAGGTGCTTATAAGCTTTCCTATCCTGATGGTGATGAAATTTGAGAACCCGTGAATTCTATTATCTTAAGAATTTATACATCTAAGCATGGAGACCTATAATTTTTTTGTAAAAAAGTAAGAAATAAAAATAAATCAAAAACAGTAAATTGAAATAAATTCGTCCAAATGGGAAAACCACGCAATTGTGGCACTTTGGACAAGTCCTTTAGTGAAAACTAGATTCTGGTGCCATAGGAGGGTTCATTGTTCACAAGCATATCACACTTGGGGGCATGATTGCTTCTTCTTGAATCTAGTCCTTCACCTATGTCTGATATCCTTTTGAGCCTATCCTTTGTGGCTTTGATCTAGTTGATCCTAATCTTATACACATGCATGGAGCTTTTCCTTGTACATTCTCATCTATCATTGGAATCATCCATGTATCTTAGTTTTCTCTTGCATAGATTTGGAAAAAATTTATAAAAACCCAAAAAAATTCAAATATGCCTTACAAAACAACCCAAAAATAATATAACATTGCCTCGCGAAAATACAAAAATAGTACAAAACATTTCGAAAATGTTCTACAATAACAAAGTAGTGTTTTCTTTCCTATTTGTTGTTTATACATAATCTTGTTTTATTGTTTGTACATATAGAGTGTTGTCTTGCATGCTTTTAGATTAATCTATTAGTTTTTTAAATAGATTAGTCCTTAGTTTGTATAAAAATTTGTGTTTCCATATTGTTGTGTTGATTAGCATGTGTCTATATTAGATATGTCAATTTTACTTGTGTTCTTTGCTTATACATTATGTTTTATCACTTCATCATTCACATCCACATCATCATATCTCCTCAATAATTAATAAGCTACATCATCATAAAATGAAATCAATATGTATGCTAAGCTAACACATCACATCACAACATATCATCAATGGGGAAATAGGGATTATTTTGATCCCCCCTTATCATAAATAATAATAAAAACATGGGCTAACATAATATCTCATAAATAAAAATACAATATACATCAATGTCTATAATAATACATGTCGAAAATCATCAATTTCCATATACAAATGTGTCTTCATACAATCATATACAAAAATCATTCACCATGGAAATCAATAAAAAATGTGTTCCTTCATTCTCAAGGAAAATACATAAACTCAAAAACGTATGCCTTCATCTTGAGGAATACACAAAAATAAATACATGTACATAGTGCATCTGTCAAGATGAGGGGATAAAAATATTCATCACAATTATTAAATACTATGTAACCATCAATTAATAAATAGAAACATAAATGTGCACATAAGAGTAAATAAATAACAAGGCAATGTAAATAACACATTGACACAACATGTAATGTGGAAAACCCCAATGGGGTAAAAAACCGTGGAAAGAATTATTTCCACCATATGAGAAACTATTATAACCTGTCCAGTAAAAAATCCCTCCTTACTTCTACTCCATATTTTTACCAGGATCATCCGATATATTTGATATATTCTGAATATGACTTATGGTCATATTTAAATAACCCAAAGGGTTATGCCCTTCTTAAGTGACGTGACATACCTCCTTGATTTAATGTTAGTTAATTAAATAACTAAGCACCTAATATAAAGTTTATATTTAAATAATAAGAATATAAGTTAGTTCTATATTATTTAAATATAAACTAAATATTATGATTCACTTAATATCATAGTTCTAACACTCCCCCTTAATATTAAGTGGGGATCCATATGCCAACATTACCTATTTGTACAACAGGATTTACAAATCCATAAACCCTAAAGGTTTAGGCTAGCATATGTATTTTTGAAGGAATTATAACACCTTCATCATGCTCAACTTTTCTTTTGGTACATAAGGATTTGGAATCCATAAATCAAAAATATGATTTAGGCTAAGCATAACTTTTGAGACTAAATCCCACTATTTCTCATGGAAAAATTCTTATACCGCATCTCTAGGAGCCTTTTATAACACAAGGACCTCCTTTACAAATAGATGCATACATTTTTCACTAAACTGTATTTTTAGTGTAAACTCTATCAGTTTACATAGATCATAAAATATATTTTTACAATGCTTTATACCATAGTAGAAGTATAGAGGAGGATTCAACAACTGGCCGGCCATTAGGAGGTGGCATTGCCATGCACACTCCCCCTCAATGGAAACTCTGAAATGCCAAGTATTATATGAAACTTGTAGAAATTCACAGCACACAATGGGTTCGTAAACATGTCTGTAACTTGATCTTCAGTTAGGCAGTACTGGAGATCTATATCACCAGAGAACCTTATCTCAGATAAAGTGCATATGTATCTCAATATGCTTTGTCTCCTTTGATGTTGAACTAGATTTTTAGTGAGAGAAATGCAACTCTAGCTATCACATAGAAGAGGAGTACTTCCTTTAGCTTCCATGTGCATCTCTTCCAATAGCCACTTCAGCCACATGGATTCTTTTGTTGCTTCCATTGCACTTCTATATTCTGCCTCAGTAGAAGAAATGGAAACTGTTGGCTAGTTTTTACTACTCCAAATAATGATACCTGCACCAAACTTGAATACATATCCAGTTGTAGACTTGTGATCTATCACATCACTAACATGGTTAGAATCACAATATCCATATAAATATGCATTGTTAGAAGAAATATAATGTAAACCAAAATTAATTGTGCCCTTAATATAATGCAAAATTATTTTTGCTAACTTCCATGATCTTGATAAGGCTCCTGCATAAATCTTGAAGCAATCCCTATTATATAAGCAATGTCAGGTCTACTAATAGTTAGATAAATCAAACTACCTACAAGATTCCTATACAAATTAGGATTATCTTTTTCACATGTAGGTTTAGGATCAAGTTTACATCCAACTTCTATAGGAATAACAACTGTTTACAATCAAGCATATTAAACCTTTTAAGTAAATTAGTTGCATATTGTGATTGAGATACTACAATAGAATTTTTATCCTAAAATATAGCCATGCCCAAAAAATGATGCAATAATCCTAAGTCTGTCATCTCAAAATATTGCATTAATTTTGCTTTAATTTTCATAATTAAACTGTTAGAATTACTAGTGATAAGTAAATCATCAACATAAAATACAATGAGAATGATAGAATTTTCTTCAATTTTAAAATAAATCATTGTCAGATGAACAGTTAGAAAAACCAACTTCATTAAAAAAATTGTTAATCTTTGCATACCAAGCTCTAGGAGCTTGTTTTAAACCATTTACATATTTTTTTTAATTTACAAACATATATTTCTTTACCTAGTTCTTCAAATAATTTAAGTTGGGTCATATAGATTTATTCTTTTAAATCACCATTCAAAAAGGCATTTTTGACATCCATTTGATGGATTTCCCAACCATATTGAGCAGCTAAGGAAATCAAAATCCTTACTGTGCTCATTTTTACAACTGGTGCAAAGGTTTCCATGTAGTCGATACCGGTTTTTGAGTAAACCCTCGAGCTACCAACCTAGATTTGAATTTATCTACACTCATCTAATTTATATTTAATCTTGTATATGCCATCTAGATCCGACTATACTTCATTTTTCAGAAGGAGGGACTAACTCCCAAGTTTGATTTTTAATCAAGGAAATATATTCAGATTTCATAACATTTATCCATATTTCATTAGAAGAAGCTTCTTCAAAAGATTGGGGTTCAGGTTCATACAAAGTCATTAAGGCATGATATGTATGATGACTTCTAGTCATTTTATGAAGGTTTCCAGGATTAGAGTCTTGAATAATAGACTCATCCCATCTAGGTATTTTAGTTACAGAGGAACTAGGAACAATCTCATTTTCAATTATAGGTTCAATACTAGTTTCTTCATCACATACATCATTTTCACAATTTTCAATTTCAAATTTATTTTCATTAGAATCATCATAAATAATAGAAATAAGATGAAGAAGAAGAACAAAAAGGTTTTTCCAAAATTTTAACATTCTATTTTCTATAACTTCTCTTTTTGATGGATCAAAGATCCTAAGACCTTTATTTTTGACACCATATCCTACAAAGATACAAGGAAAAGAGGTTTGATCAAGTTTCTTCCATTTTGATTTCGGAATGAAGAGGGAAGTTGGGCTACCAAAGATTCTTAAACGAGACACACTTGGTTTTTTATTCGATCACTTTTTTCCAAAGGAGTGGAATTTAATAAGGCTTTAGTGGGAACTCTATTTAAGATATGAACAACAATGTTCATTACTTCATCCCAGAGGAATTTAGGAACCTGAGCTGAATGCATCATGGTTCTAGCCATTTCTAGAATGGTGTGGTTTTTCCTTTCCACAATCCCATTCTACTGAGGGGAATAGGGAGTAGTCAGTTCCCTTTGAATGCCACATTCGACACAAAATGATTCAAATGCTTACTGACATATTCTCCCCCATTATCAGTCCTAAGCCTCTTAATTTTATAACTAGAAGAGTTTTCAACTAAAGCTTTAAATTCTTTAAATTTTGACAAGACATCAAATTTATTTTTAATGAAATAAGACCAAATCATATGAGTGAAATCATCAATGAACATGACAACATACAGAGAACCATTAAGAGATGGAACTTCTAGGGGTCCTTAACATCACTATGGACAAGTTCCAAATGTTCTGAAGAATTATCATCATGATGACTTTGAAAGGGGCTGGTAGATTTCTTACCATGTAATCACCCATCACACGTTTTCATGATTTTGGGAAATAGGTGGCAAACCAGTTACTAGGTTTAGTCAAGACATGTTGTACATGCTCCTGAAGTTGACATGACCTAGTCTCTCATGCCACAATTGCATGTCACTTCTTTGAGTTGTTAAACAAGAAGCAGAAGGAAATCCATTAAACACATACAAACCATCTCTTTGAATGCCTTCAACTATAGTAACATCATGTTCATTTTTAATAAACCATTTATCTTTTAATAGTGTTACACTATAGTTATTTTGAGTCAACTGAGAACAAGAAAGAAAATTCATTTTAAGTTTAGGAACTAACAAAACATTGTTAATAAAACCATTTGAAACTTTTGCTTTACCTTGACCCTGAACATCGAGAATGGAATGATCACCCAAGTAGATCTGATCATTACACTCACTAAGTTCAGATAGGATATCAGATCTAAAGGTCATGTGCCTAGAGGCACCACTATCCAATATCCACTCATTTTATTTTGCAGTGACAAGGGCGGCATACAAAGCAATTACATTTGATTTTTGACTATTTTTCTTATTCTTGTTTTGGTTTTGGTTTTGGTCAGATTTGTTACCCTTTTGATTTTTGAAATTTGACTTATTATTTTTAAATTTACAATCCTCTTTCTTATGGCCAAATTTACCACAGTAATGACATTTACCATCAAATCTAACTCTTAGATTTCCAGGTTTCTTATCTTTGCTAGGAGGTTTAAAAGTTGGCTTTTGGTTTTTGTTGAATCTAGAGGTTTTACCTTTTGATTTCTGAGCGAGAAGTGCCTGAGTGGCATTCTCCTTAGAATCAAAATTTGACATTACTTTTTCTTCCTGTATGAGGAGAGCACTAAGGGTTTGAAAATCTGGAATGTCTTGTTCTGTTTGATATTTTGAATTCAAAATTGAAATGAAATTTCTAAATTTCTCATGAATATTCAACTGAATAATGAAATAAAGTAATTTATCCTGAATTAAATTACTGCCACATCCATCTAACTGTGACTTAATATTTTTTATTTTTGCTAAATAGTTTATCACTTTTTCATCTCCCTTCATGGGAGTTGTCATAAGCTCTAAAATTAATTTAATGATTTTTGATAGATGCGTACCTTCATGCATCAATTCCAATTGAGCCCAAGCCTCACTCAGACTTTCTTGATTCGCCATATGAAGCAAAAAATCATCTTGTACACTTCAAAAAATGATGGACATCACCTCTTTTACTTTCTGTTGATACGCAACGACGTTGTCTATAATTACTTGTCTTTCGGTCGGAGCTCTCTCAGTTCCATTCACAACTGCCCATAATTTGTGAGCCATGAATTCTGCCTTCAATCAAATCTTCCAAATGTTGTAATTATTCCCATTCAACATCTGAGATTTATCAATTGAAAACTGATTAGACCCCATTTTTGCGTAAATGGAAATAAATAATAAACTAGGATTAAAATAAGAGTTTTAATAGAAGTTCCCCCTCTTATTTTAATCCTCACAATCGAACACTGACCAGTTTATTCCAAAAAAGGTCATGTTAATTGAATAATCTATACACTAATTCGTTAGTATAATATCAAATAAATAAATTGAAATGTAAGTGAATTTTTTTAGTTTTCTAACAAAATGACAACGACAATTTAGTCAAGTTGTAAGAATTTATCATTTTTAAACAAAAAATTATTATACTGTTTTATTATTTCCCACAAAAAATAAATAACTTTTATGATTATCTTATATTTTTGAAAAACAAAAGAAATAATAATATATATATATTTTTCGAAAAAAAAAAAATGGTTTAAGAAAAAATTTGGAGCTCTTGCTCCTTATTGGGTATAAATTTCTATCAACTCGGTCGAGTTGTGCTAGCCAACTCAATGAGTTTATCACTGAGTTATATTAATGCCAATGATATACCATATTCCATATATTATTTTCAACCAATATAAATTCCAAACCATATTTATCAATTAATATGCAAATTAACCAAATATTATCCATTAAGCCTTATTTACCAACCAACTGAGCCACACATGCATCCATGAACCAAACCACATAGAGACCACACAACACAGCCCGTAGGGTGAGCCACTCAGGCGAGCCATGCCCATAAGGGCTTTAAACAAAATGTGGTGGTGTGACCGAAGTCACACCACCATACACCAATTGCATAGGATTTTAAATCCTTTACCAAACCCATGTCCATCCCCATGTGGGACAAAAATATTGCAAAGGAGTAGGCATGGGGGCCCACGGTTAAAGGAGGGTGGTTGAAAGTACATAGGACTGGACAGGTGCTCAAGGTGCCATATGGCGGTAGTTGGGTGGTTATAGGGTTGTGTAGGTGTGCCATGTGACATGGATCAGTGGGTGGAAAGGGGGCCAACCCCCCACCCCCCTATATGTATAATTACATGTGTTTCCAAATATATATAAGGGGTATTAAGTATATGTTTATCATATATCATATTATATATTTAGGATTATAGCCTTAGGTTTATAGTTTATAGTTTTATATAAACTATATATATAGTTTATATATAAACTAAGAATATAGTTTATATATTTATATATAGATTTATATACATATATTATTATTTTTATAAAACATGGGGAATTTTTTTAAAACTATAGAAAATAAAAAATATAGTTTATATTGACTATAAACTATAGGTGCAAAATTTTTACGGGGGTCCATAAAGGACATGAGATAATTTTTGAAATTCAAAGTGAAAGTAATTATTTTACATTACCAGGGGACAAGATGATCTAACCGACCAATAAGAAAATTTGAAAACCCTATTTTTTGGATTCTTGTCTCCTTTTTGAACTAGGTTTCACTTGAATTTTTTTACTTTCTCTTTTGATATCTCGAATTAACTTGCACACTTTTACAAACTATAGGAAAATATTTCACAAAATTTATTCAAACCTTACCTTTATTTCCAAGCCCTGGTAATTCTCGAGTTCCAATTTTTCATGCACGATTGAAATCTCCAATTGAATTTCCACCTGTGCACACCTCATTAATTCCATCCATACGAAGAGGGAAGGGGGGGGGTTAAATAGGATAGTAACCAACTAACCACCTAACTTCCCAACCGTTACAAAATTAGAATTAAATTAAATTATTTAATCCCACTCTAGTACCATGTCAGAACGAGGGGAAGAATAAACATTTATTAACCTTATTAAATATTAGGTAAACATTAATTAATAAAAATAAACATAAATGTGCACATAAAAGTAAATAAATAACAAGGTAAAGTAAATAACACATTGACACAACATGTAACATGGAAAACCCCCAATGGGGTAAAAAACCATGGAAAGAATTATTTCCACTATATGAGAAACTATTACAACCAGTCCAGTAAAAACTCCCTCCTCACTTCTACTCCATATTTTTACCAGGATCACCCGTATATATTTGATATATATATCCTGAATATGACCTATGGTCATATTTAAATAACCCAAAGGGTTATGACCTTCTTAAGTGACGGGGCACACCTCCCCGATTTAATGTTAGTTAATTAAATAACTAACCACCTAATATAAAGTTTATATTTAAATAATAATAATATAAGTTATTCTATATTATTTAAATATAAAACTAAATATTATGATACACTTAATATTATAGTTCAGCAGCATCATGTTCTCTAGTAATCCATACCACATCCACTTGCAACTACTTATCTTGCTTGCTTACCAGCCACTAGATGGTCCTCTCTATAGCTAAGAGTTGATCTCACTCAACAATGGCTTGTTAGTAGTTGTTGTCTTAAGAGCAACCTTCTCTGCAATCCCTCTACTCTGACTTCTTTTGGATGGTCTACATTATAATGTTTTCTACGTCTCCCCTAGTAGTATATCCATGTCTCTTCTCTAAATATAAGGTGTCCAATGACGCCCCATCTTACTATTGGTATAACTAGGTAATCTAGGACCATTGGTATCTGAGGCAGTCCCTACATAGTCTGTGCCCCCACTCTTTATCCATCCCCATCACCCCCATGACCTGCTAAAACTCCCAGACTACCTACTCTAAGGTGGTGATGGTGGACCCTGTAATGGCACCTACTAGATAATGGCCATCTATATACCATGTTGTAATACCTATTGAGTAGGCACCTGTTGTAATGTGTGCTACTATAATTTGTAAACCTACCCATATGGCAACCTACTATACTTGTGGTCCCTATGTGGCTTGAACCTATGGAACCCTATGGCCCTATGTCCCTTGTATCTTGTGAACACAGTAGTCCTATACCTAGACCTATTGTTTGTACTTGTGCCTAGATTCTACCTTGGCTCTCTATTGGCCAAATCTGGCCCTATCTCACAACTACTTCCCTTGGCCCCTACTACTACTACTATCCTTGTTATATAGCTACCTACAGAATGGTGATCCACCTTAGATAACACTGTCATGTACCAAACTGGGTAATTAGACGGTGGTCCCTAGATCCACTATCTACACATGTGTTCATCCCATGCCTGTGGGATAACACTACGAAAACTCTAGCAATGTTATATGTGGTCTAACCTGGGGTCCAAAATCAAAATTCTCTCACGCTACGCTGCACATACCATTACTCATCACCTGGAATCCCCTGGATAACTGCCAAGTTAGCATTATATCACTGTCAACTCTATACCACTCCATGATGTGGTTGTGACTACCTATAATATAGTGGTCCACCTCTGTTGTGCTCAACTCTGTCCACATCTATGTACACCACTAATATAATCGGTATGTCTCCAAGGTCACCATATGAAGCTCCATATCATCAAATTCTCACCTATAGAAGGTGATGTCTCCCAAGTGACCTCTAACTCCAATCCCCAATATCTCCCAGCTCGATTGGCATGAGGGCTCATCTAGTTGCTATGTTGACTCATAGAAAACCTAAGGGCATCTAATCGCAATGTGATCCCATGCCCATATATGTAAAAGGGTCATACAGGACTCAAGGATCATCATTTGCCTATATGCAATTAAGTGCAAGTCCATATATAAATGAGCCAGTATGCACTGACCCCAGGTGAAAAGACTCTCCATCCATCAATGGGGCCACCACCTATCAATCCAAGATGAAAATTGGTCCTCTATCTTATCAGGTAGCAAGTAGCCATTGATAAGATCCATAAGGTACATAGGAACTCATGTTATCCTCCTGCTCTCAAAACATATGTATAAATGAACTACCATCCCCTCTCGAGGTATGTCCTCTTAGAGGAATAGGTCCCAGATGTGTCCTTGAATCTGATCAGTGTCATCGTCATATACAACCAAACTCCCTTGTATTAGAACTCGTAAGATCTAATAGACATCCTCAATCGTCACGGTCATCTCTCCAGTAGGCAACCAAAAAATATGCTCTCACTGTGTCATCACTCTACTAATGTTGTGAGCATGGCGATGATCTATTATGATATGTGGTAACTCTGTAATGTAAGATAAACTATAGTCACCTTGAGTATTATAACTAATCCCCTCTACTCGTGTCAAATGAAGGTCATCTCGAAGGCCTACAGTCGTCTGTGGTGCTCCTACACGTATCCAAGGTCTGTAGTCTCTCCTGCAAGATCACCCAAAACATAAAAATTTAATTATTTCATCATTTTTTCATTTTTCATCTTCTAATCACTTATACATTCTTCTAATTCCTTCTAAATTCTCCTAAAATGTTAGAAACTACACTAGTGCACTTCCTTTTTCACTAGCACACTTATTTCTATGCCAATAGCACACTTTTCATGCTAGCACATTTCACACTAGCACATGATTCCTTTGTTATGCTAGTGCACATGTTTTTCTATGCTAGTCTAGTGCCATCATGCTAGCGTATTTCATGCCAGCATGGCAATGCTCATGCTCTTTTATTTTAATGCTAGCATGTGAAATTAATGCTAGCACAAAAAACGGTATGCTAACACTCGTGACCCTTAGTTTAATACTAGTTCATGATATTTGCGGGCTACACTTTTCAGGATATGCTCACACTACAGCATGTGTTAGTGTTAAAATATAACATTTCTACTAGCTAAAAAATGTAATAAATGTGATCAAAATTTAAAAAAAAATTGCATTACTTACCATGACACCATCTATCTGGAGTCCTTCCATACTCTCAAATGTGATCCAGCATGATGTTTCCATCATCTAGTACATGGTGTCATCTCTCTCAAAATCAGAGAAAAAATCTCTCTCAAGGGGAAAAAGGAGTGTAATAGCACAAATGGGTCATGATGGATTTTATCCCTTCCCCTACTATTTATACCCTCCCAACCCTAATTCTTCATTTTCATCACCTCAAAGGGTAAGGATTACTAACATTTCCTCTATTTTCCTCCCTCCATGTACTGGCATTCTGTCACAATGATCTATTTATTTAAATAGTCATATTTACTAACATTTTCATCTCGTTGGAGCATATTCTTGTTTCTCGGTGACCTTTTCTTCTCGCAGGGAAATATTCTTGCTTCTCGGAAACCTTTTCAGTGTACCACACATAATGTCATTATTCTATTCCACATTCTTCCCAAAAATTTTAAAAATCCAAAAAATTGGTAAAGCATTCAAAAATCCAAAAAATTGGTAAAATTTCAAAAAATCCAAAAAATTGGTAAAATTTCAAAAAATCTAAAAATTGGTTAAAATGCATTCTACATCAAATCATTCATAGGACACAACATCCTTGAACATTGAAAATTATCCTACAAAACATCTTTCCTTTAATGCTTATTCTTCTAGCATGTGACATGTGGATCATTTTGATCTTCCCTCATTAACAAAGTTGGTTTGCTTGTTATGTTTGTATTCCCTTGCATATATCATTGCTTGGGGTAGTTTCATAGTGCACAATTTCTTTTTCATGGGACTTTTATGTCCTCCATTTATTCACCTTACATGTATCCTTGTTTGGGGTGCCATTTTTAAACCTTGTTGTATAACTTAAACATTTGGGAACTGAAGCTAGATAATAAAAACATTGGTGCAACTGTCTTGAACATTGTTTGTTTGAGTATGTTTGTTTGTGTTTGGGTCTACTTGTTTACTTTCTCGTACTACATTACTTTATGTATTTTTCTTTGAGTTAGTCCTTTAGCATTGAAAAAATTAGTAGTATTATGGATTTTCATGTCATTTTACACTTTTGTTGTATTCTTATATCAAATAAAAATTTTCTCCTGAGCTAGATGGTTCCTTTACTACGTTGTGATCTTAAAACTATTCTCCATGTTTTTTCCATATCATTCACTTTCTACCAAGCATTCTCCATATTTTTTCTCATGATTCTAACAATGGCCAACCAGGCCCAGTTTGAATCCCTTTCATTACTATCACCATTTTCTTCCACAACACCTGGGGTGATAGGGATAATATTTATCCCCCTCCCCCTTTGTTTTTTCCATCTACATTGAAATACAGATATTTATTTTCTAATCAATAAATTGAAAAAATAGCCTCCCAAGCTTGATTTGACTCTTACTTTTCCTTCTTCTTTTCAATCTGTCCATCGACCTCTTCTATCACCCCATCGAACACTTGAGGGGGCATCCTTCATTCTAATAATTTTTCTTCTACTCCTTCAAATTTAATTGTATAATTATCTACTATCTTTGAAGTGGCGTCGCTTCCACTTACACCACACCAAAGAGGGGCAAATGTACACACATAAATCTGACTATGTAGCTTTAATACTAAAATTTCATTTTTTATCCTCTTTCCCATCATTTCATTATAATTAGTTATTTCCCACTAATTAGCTAATATTCCCCTTCATTTTCTCAATTAACGACACTTCATTAATTAACTAGCCTTTCCTTCATTTTGGATGCTCAACTAATGACACTTCGTTAGTTATAATCCTCTTTTAATTAATTAACTATTATTAGTTAATTAAGTCTTTTTAATCTCGTATTTGATCAATAAACCTTCTTATTGGTTAAATCCCTCTTTCAAATCCTCTAAATTCTACCAATTTCCTTCTAAATCACCTATAAATGGATTATTAATCTTATCTTGGCCTATTAATTAATCCTAGTTGATTAATTAAATCATCTCCAACTCCCATGAGTTGTTAATCACTAATTAATATCTTTTAATCATGTTTATCCCTTTCTAATTCTACTTTATCTTTGTCCCACATTCACTAGGTTTTTAGCTTCTCCCAAATTGGAAAGCTATATAAAGAACCTAATACATTCCTTCAATCTTACACCATCTTACACCTTTACAAGTGTTAGTATATGCACATGATAAGAGTATTTCAAATTGGAAAATCTTATTGATCTAAAATGCATTCTATCTCTACTTGTAAAGAGTAGTAAAGGAATATCCAATACATGGCCATTAAGCTATTTTGGTGAGATCCTTTCCTCTTCATGGAGATAACATTCATTTGATTGCACATGTAAGATCATGTTCAACTAGAGAAAAAGTACACAATACAAATACCATCAAAATTATCAAAGGGATGGCTTAGTCATTTAATGTTATTTGGATGCATTTAGATTAGCTTTTTCCTTTTCATTGCTTTATCATGATTTTTATGTTAGATTAGCTTAGTTATAGGGATACTACTTGGTGTTAGTTTTCTAGTTAATTAACTTAGCCTACTTTTCACATGCATACACATAACAATGAATTAGAAACTAAGCCTATGCTGCATCACAAACGAGATTGACCAGCTAATTTGGCAGAATCAAAACTCATCAGGTCAGCCATTTCTCACTTCAAAAGTCATTTCTCATTGACCTATCAGATTCACACTAGTAATATCATGAGTCATCATATCCTAAGGATTCATTTACTGCAGTCTGTGAGATTGATTCAGATATCTAAGGCCAAGCAAAAATATTCATCCCTTATGGGCTTGAAGAATTGTTAAGGAGTGAACTTTATGGGGCTTATTCGGAAAGCCATTATTCTAGTTGGTAAATGATCAAGGGAAGATCCAAACAAATGTTTTTACGAGCTAGTGGTGGAGGGATAAGTTCCATCCTAGTGACAATAGAAGGATAGCATATGGTGGAACGGGGAAAACCATTACTGGCAAAATCCATCAAGCAGTTGATGTAAACTTCGATGACCACTTAGGGTTTACAATAACTTCACCTAGTGAATGGAAAACTTCCTTCACAAGACCCTTTATATGATCTACCATGCTGCAATCCTCATGGTTGCCTCAAAAATCAGAGGCATATAATAAGTATCATTTGTGTAAATTACATAAGGATAAAAATTCCCACATGGGAGGGTGAAATGAATTCACCTATGTTCATTATTAGGCTCATTGAGGTAGAATCTTTAACAAAGGAATCTCTTCTCTTGGGAATTGCATAATTAAATGAACTATCCAAAACTTCATTCATGTTTTTACCTTTACACAAGGCATCATAGTTTGAGTTATGATATTTCTCCTCGTGCAGGCTCACCTTAAAGGGTGAACTCTCAGTCAAATGCAGAAATCAAAGCGCTAATTCAAATTATTTATAGTGGAAGAAGCTCATGTTCATATCCCACTGTAATACCATTCTCAGAAGGAATGAGGTTTTCCATATTCACATCTCTTTGTTAATATATTCATTAGATAATATCACATTTCGAGAAACATCAAAGCTTTTTCCCAAACCCTTATTCATTCTAATCCTACCACCTTGGTATGTCTTTTATTAGGTCAAATCAAGAGGCCTTCAGTATTTCAAGTTTACACCATATGACCTCAAAAGTAGAAGACTATTGGGCCAATTTTATGGATTATCTTGAGGTAAGTGGAAGAATCACAATTTATGCATGAAGATGGTAGACAAGATGAAAAATTTAATTTTATTGCTTTACATAAAGATCATAAACATATGAGGTCAACTTGTTTGTGTGAAGTACCAAGTTGTGAAATATTCATCAACATTATGAGAATATCAGAGAATCATGTAATTAAGGGAGGGGCATGACTACACTCTGTAATCCAAATATCAAATATTTGAATGTTCCGACACATGGCTAACATAATTATATTATCATGTCAATTATGGTTATTAATGAATTCATATCTTAGATAGGTTTCTGGCACTTGGTCTCTAAGGGCATAAAAAATCCACAGGTACTCATCAAAAGAGTCTTCAGTAAATATGGTAGAAATAAAATATTGATCACTTGAAGTCTTATTTTATGGTATGAAGGTTCATCATAAGTGGAAAATATCAATCTAAATATCATATTGTGATCTTTTAGGTGAAATTCATCCTTGGTAGTTCTTTGGTTATTTATCAATATCCAAGTGTATATTCTCAATATATCAAAATAATTTCATTACAGACAATAATTCAGGATACCCTTACCAAGCCACCTGAAATGGGTCCCCTATGACTAATAGTTATGTTTACTCTAACAATGAAATATTTCCCATGGATATCATAGAGTATATTGGGAGTGATTACAAGGATGAATTTAGCAAGCCACAAACTTAAGCTATGAGGCTACCGAGATCAAAATCTCTTAAGGACTGAAACGATATCTAAGGAAGTAAAATTACATGCCTCATGTAAATCATTCTCTACAGTCATCATCTGAGTATGTAGAGGTAGTTCGGCCTAAGAGTTGTAAAATATGGAAGTATGTGACTATAGATGATATCCATGAGTTAACATATGGATCATTCTTGTGAAGTAAGCCATCCTACATAAAGGTTATAATTTGTTCAATTATTTTGTGAAATGCAATGCTTGCTAAATGAGGAGTATAAACAAACTATGGTTTGCACCTAAGGATCATGATGAGAAAATTGATATTCTATATGCAATCCTACCTAGATAATATGATTAGTAACTCTGCTACCTAATTATGGAATTCCCTCTACATGTTATCACAAAAAATAAATGCAACCCATTTTGAAATTTCATGGAATCATTGGATAACAACTGTGATGATGATTATCATGGGTTACATAGGGACTACAAAAACTTAAGCATGTGGGTGTTCTTTCTTTTGATACACGATATCTATGAGAAGTCTATTCTCCTCATCTAAGGCATAATACTAATAGCTAAATTGTGATCACCCACTAATGGACATCAAGATGTAATGGTATTCTAACAATCCAAGGGACTGAGTGAAGAGAAATATCCATCCGAAAATGGGCTATCTTAAGTACAATATCATCTGAAGTCACCAAAACATATGGGAAAGGATAACAAATCTTATATCAGTGAGTAAATGGGATGAAAATGAAGGAAGAGGAAAAAACTGAGTGCCATAGTCTAAACATGGGATTTATACTCTCAGAGGATATGGACACAATATAATCCATAAACCTTATATATTAGTGACTAGACATCACAACATACTATTGTGCAAAAGCAGAAAAGGAAGAAAATACAATTGAATAAAACATTGCAAAAAGGAAGATATGAGCAACAAATGTGTTAAACATATTTCTTAGGAATGTTTATAAAACAATAGATCATTACAAAAGAAGGAAGAAGGACAAATACGATATAAATTTCTAAGATATTCCATATCCAACTAGTCACCTTAGAAAAATAAGATTGCAACACTTTAATGATGCCTATTATGACATTCTGATGATGAAAAATTGGACAGTTTTCTGAACATAAGCAAAAATTTCAATCCCATTGATTAAAATTATTCTGGGATAAGTCCCTACATAATTGGAAAAGGGGACTACCTTTATTAATCTAAATAAGGAATACAATCCTCTCTGAATGTCAAAGGTTCAACATAATGGAAACAAGCCCTACTCCATGATGCACAATTACTATGTTAGAGAAAGTGCTTATACCTCGTATAAGGGAAGAATCATATAAAGAAGGTGACACTTATAGGAGTGATGACATTACCAGTAGAGGGGGTAAATATTGCTTAACATAGAGCATTGAGATGCAAAAAGTACTCACAATGATCAAAGAAAGTTTATCAACTACACCTAATTTTCCAAGAAAAATAAAATTGTGCAAAAAATGAAAAAATAAATATCACAAAACTATAGTTCACTATCAAAGATCTCAAGTGATTCAAGTACCTCATTAGTTATTAGATAATTCATGGTCATACCCATCATTAACACCATTTGCAAGTGAAGAAAATCATCATATTTTAGACTTTTCATACTTCTCAATATTGTTAGCAAATAAACGTGCCTCTCATTTGTACTTTCTAATGTAGTTATCTCCCTCCTAGGTCTCTTGCCAAGTATTTTATTACAACATACTTGATCCTCATGATTATTTCCATCCTAGGACTCCTATGGAATATCATTATGTCTCTTATGTATACCCCCCACATGATCACCCTCCTTCTATTGTGACGCATTTACAACATGTCCGAACCTCCTTTACATTCACGAGTCTTCCATGCCTCGAAATTGAAGTCCCTCATTATGTATATCGAAGTGATACCTCCTTACCTAAATTACAATTATAGATCAGACTTCAATGAATAAAATAAAACATTCAAAGAGTCACATACCCCTACAATGAAGACATTCAGAATATTTTAAATAATACAGAGGAAGGGGTGGGGAAGACCTACATATGAATTCTTTGGATATAGCTTATTACTTTACGGATGATATATTGTTTTTCATATTAGTTTAATAGATAATATATTTTATGATGGAATTCTTTACAGTACATATGTTAATGATGTCACACCCCAAAAATATTGAATTCTAATGTACGTTTTAATGCAGCTAGCTACATGGGGATGCCATGTTCTAAGCCTAGAGATATGTCGTACAAAACATCAAGAGCTTTGAGACAATTCTCGAATGTAGCATTGATAGTCTGACATTTCATGAACCATAACTGATGTTATATTTTGATTTTGGATATGACTGATATTAATCTCAATATGATACTCCAATAGTTTTTATTAGTAATTGACAATTGATAATCCATAATATATCTGTGATAAGCTACTTTAAACACACACAATACATCATCAATATGTTGGTGACTCTATTGTTTATTCATGACCACCTTCTAGTTGCATTGACATAATATTGAATCTTTGAATTACACTCCTCATACGATTCCAATTTATCAAGATCACGGTTTAAAATCTCATATCTAGTGATAAGATTTATGGCCCACACTTTAGAAAAATCTTCAGATGCAGAGTTGAATACATTTATGTTTACCGGTATGAAAGAGTTGACTTTTCCCATTTCGGCCACTAATGGAAACACCTGATACCAGTTTTATTTCTCTTTTTCAATTTCATCTCTTATCATTATTACCTTTGTGGAAGTTACACTCATGTACTCAAAAAATGAGAGAATTTAAGGAAGCAATGTCTTGCCTTTTTCCAAAATCTTTCTCACCCACTTATCATTTTCCCTTCCTTACATCGTAAAGCCTTGATTATTTCTGATGGATTATAAATTGAAGCTACTCATGAGAGTAAATTATTTAGTAAGAAGATACAAAATGAAATTAGTTAACATGAAGGTTTTCACATATAAGGTAATGGTTCTTACATGGCCTTCTAGTTGTTCAATTTTCTCTTTCTAGTCCTCATTTCTCGCAAGAAGGCAAGTGGATGATTCCTTGAACAAGTGGGAATCTCCCTCATGTGTTTCTAATCCTAGAGGAATCATTTTCATTTTTCAGTCGGATGAATTCATCTCACCAATGGGATCACTTACCTTCCATCTGACTACCTCAACATACTAATTTCCTAAAACTCCATAGAAGAAGCGTGAATCAACTTGGGAAAAAATTCCTTTATTCACTTTCACAATCATGGATATAGCTTAAAAATATGTAACCTCCTCTTTTTGAACCATGTGGGCCTCTCCCCCGATCATATCTTGCACCCATGGGAATATATCAATTGTTTCAGCTCGACATTGGGCACAATATTTGTTTCAGGCTCTAGGTTAGATGGCACATCTTAGATTAGAGGAGCTGGTGCAACTACATAGGAGGAGATACTTTGATACTACTGAGGAATTGATTGACGAGCTGGGTAAATTTATCCATGTTCCAAAACTTCAATAGAATCTTGAATTTATCTTCTCTTTTTATGTAATCTCTTATAATGTGGAGTCTTGGATTCCATATATTTCCTTTTTGATGTCTCTCTTTAGTGATCAGAGCTTGAAGTTTTCTTAGTTACTTTAGAAGAGGAAAGGTGAGATGATTTTCTTTTGAGATTTGTGAAACCTCTCAATTTGGTTAGGGCATATTTCTTATTTTTGAACCATTCCCTTGACCTCTAGATTACTACTTCGGTTCGCACATTTACGTCCCTAGATTCATGAATTCTCTAAGAGATTTGTAGGAGGGGTGGGGATTTCATAGCTTGATACTTAGAATAATACATTTCAGTACCATCATCTTAAATTCCATCCTCATACCAGTCAAAATTTAATTTTTTCATCTTCCCAACTATCATTCTCATATGATCATGTTCGCTGACATCAAAATCATATGCATAATTCACTCAATAATCTTCTACTTGGAGAGCATGGTGCAAATAAGGAAGGTGGAATATTTATGGGTTGTTCTGAACGTAGAAGTTTGATCCTAGAGTGTATGAGTAGAGATTCCCAGGAGCGAAGGTAGCTTCCAAGTTTTTAGCATCATTATCATTATTGTAAGAGAAGATCCTAAGGAAGATAGGGAATGAAACACTATTATTATTTCTATTATTCACCTTACAATTGATGTGAACATGTTTCCTACACATCTCAAACATCATGATCTTATCACTAAGATATATTGGTATCTTACGTGGAGCAAGATCAAACCCAGACACTCTGATTTATGAATTTTTTTAGAACTATATGAAGACATGCCCATACCTCTTGATCAAAGTACCCCCAAGGCTAAAATAATGGAAAATGACTGAAACAGACTGGACATATAGATGTAAAAGGTCGGGAATGATGAAATAAAATAACAGAATATGGCCTAAATACAGGGGTTAATTAGTACTTTCTTCACTCAAGAACCTTCTAAATAGTATTATGAAATCGAGATAAATAATATCTAAAGTGCATGATTTTGTGACTACATCCCCAATACCTTTGGTAGTTGATCCACCATTTGATCTAACACTTATGATTATCTTCATAGTTTCTCTAGAATAATTTCTACAGGCTTCACAAATCTCATCAAAAGTGGATTTTGATATATCTCTAGCTCCTATGAACTGCAAATCATCCATATCCTCCTTGTTGAGTCCTTTTAAGAAAAGTAACTTGAGAGACTCAGGAGGTAACCTTATATGTCTTGAATTCTGAACACAAAATAGTAATATCTCCAAATAATCTTTTATTGGCTCATCTTCCTTTTGTGCCATCTTGAAGATTTCGTCACATCCTCTACTACTTGGCTTGCAATAGTCTTGGTACTTAGTGAGAAACTTTTCCTTCATCTACCACCAGGTATTAACATCTCTTCCTAGGCCCATAAACCATCTCAAAGCTACATCCTTGATTGTATAAGGGAACAAATTCAACTTATTTGCATCATTTTTGTATTCATAACTCCTATATAAAACATCAAACTCAAACAAGAAAGTGTTTGGGTCTTCAGTAATACATCCATGAAAATTAGGAAGAGATAATAGAGAGATATTATTCATTACAACAGGCTGATTATTATTGTAGATAGGGAACTCAAAGGTATTTTCCCCATCTTCAACATTTTGATTTTACTCTTTTGCAATGATAGGATGTTCAGGAACAACTTCAGAAATATCACTTGGAGTGGGGTTTTCTAATATCAAACCTTGAACTGAGGAAGATGTTTCTTCTTTAGAATAAAAAAAATTGATATTTGAGGTTTGGGTAGGAATCTACCGTGGGCATCTCTTTGATAATGCATACATCAACTGGCTCAACTCAATCAACATTCATTATTTAGGTGGTTTTAAGGTGGAATTTCTAAAACCTATCTTGTTTCTAAGATATTCTAAGATGTAAAAACCTCACAAACCTTTCTATAAATTGGCAATATCCCTAGGAACGGTGCCAAAAAATGGTGGTACAAGTCAACTAGTAGTAATTACTATGTTTTACATTGAAGTACAATCATTTAATCATCAAACCAAAGGATGTAAACTTAAAAAACTACTGATTTTATATGAACAGTTATAGTGGTTTAAGAGGTTGGAAAGAAATAATTTTCATAAAAATGCTTGAAAGTAAACAAAACTTAGAACCAAAAATGAATGGCTTCTAAATGTTATCACTAATAAAAAGTTGTATATTGAGAATGCAGATACAGAAAGTAAATTTTTCCTAGGTAAACAAACATGCAATAAAACAAGATGATAAAACAATGGATGGGTTTAACAGACCGCAAGTGGGCCCTAACTTGGGTTCTAATCCCTCCTAAAATATGTAACTAGAAACTAATGAAAAGAAATCAAATATTTATTGAATTTTCATGAACATTACATCAAGGAATCAAGGATCAAATAAATTCCCTTTCTAACTCTGATTTAGAATATAAATGCAAATAAATAATGAATCTAATGGATGATATGAATATCCCATGTTACCAGCACTAACCCTTTTTATACTTCTCATTTACAATAAGATGTGAGAAGAGGAAGAGTTTAACAATTAGTTTCAAAAAAATAAGTGAGATATCTTCAATAAAACAAGTGAAAGATCTTTAACATAACATCGAGAGATTAAACACATGTTACAGAAATCATAACATGTATTCAACTAAAAAATACATAACAAAAATTTGGGTAATTGACTAGTTCCTTTGATCATGTGTTAACTCAATCAATCATTTCTTCACTAGTTTGCAATGAATGACCAGATCAAAGGTTGAGTTGTTTTTGATCCATAGGGATCCCAAATGACTCTACTTTATCAAATCAGCCAACACGAAGAAGAAAAAAATGATACATGGAGGTTATGTCTGTTTAGTGACAGGACCACCACTTTGTGTAGGGTGGCAGTTACAAAACTACCGCCCCACCAGGATAGCGGTCCTGGGATCACCGGTCTGCATTAGGCAGCGGTCCTGGCTCTTGCGGATAGAAAATAAAATATGACAAGTACAATCCCAAAATTCCAAAGGGTGTCCATGTATCTTCTTCTACATGACCTTTTCCATTCTCCACTACACGGGAGAACATGAGAATGGCTATAAATGCATGTTATGGAAGAGAACAAAGGCATCAAATCATGAAGCAAGTGAGTAATAAATTGTGATTTGTAGAAGCAAGGAGTAATTGAGATAGAGCAAGCAAGTAACTGGGAGGAAGTGTGAGATATTATCTACTTCTCTTTCATACTTATTGTAATTTATGTACTTATTATGGAATTGGCCATTAAAAGTGGGAAGAAAGAGAAATTGCCCTTCCCAAATCATTTTTCCTCCTCTAGAGGTTTTCCAGGATAAACATTGTTGGTGTATGAGTCTATATTCTTTCCTTTTATGTAAATTGTTGATTCTAAGCATAAGTATAATTCATTCACTAGCTATCTCTGTTATTTTCTAAGAGAAAGTAGAACAACAACTATTAATTGTGATTCTATGGATAATTCCAAATTTGAAGAGTTTACAGATAATTTTGGTAACAGAGCTAACAATTATCTAGGACTGTGGTATTCATTCTTAGATTTGTATGATAGAGATGATATCTAAAGGTGAAGAGGATTTACCTTGCGATCTAGAAATTTCTGCAAAAGAAGTGGAAACAAAGAATTTGGGGACAAATGGAGGAAGAGAACTTGGTCCATAGAATCGAGATGTTGGAGACCATGATGGATAGGATGTTTAGAAGGCAGGAAGAGCTTTCTAATTTACAAAAGGTAGCTTCTGTCAAATAAGACTCCATGGACTCAGTGGTTCGGGGCTTAGCTAAAAAGATCGGCATAGGAAGGAGCCACCATGAGGAAAGTTATGGGGAAGAGCATGAAGAAGAGAATTCTAACACAAGACAAAAGGTAAAATCTGATCATACTCCTTTTAAAGTTGAAAAAAAAGTTGTGATTAAAATATTTGAAGGATAAGTAGATGCAGAGTTTCTTGATAAATGGTTAAAATAGTTAGAAGTCTACTTTAGCGTCCATAATGTCACTGAGGCACAGAGGATCACCTTTGCACGTCTTAAGATGGAGGGACATGCTCTGGTTTGGTGGGAAACCCATCTAGCCACTTGTGAAAAGAAGAAGAATCCTATTGTGAAATCTTGGCAAGAATTTAAAGAATTACTTAGAGCTAACTTCTGTCCTATTGGCCATAAGACTGAACAAATGATTAAATGGTACTATTTTAGATAAGGTAGTGGTAAAAGTGTGCAATACTATACTATGGAGTTTTGGAGGCAAGCCATGTTACTTAACATGGACTTGGAGGATGAGGATATTTTGACCAAGTACTTGGGAGGAATTCACACTCGCCTTTGAAGAAAAGTCATCTACATAAAGCCCAAAGATCTCAACGAAGCATGCATACATGTGTACTACATAGATGATGAAAAGAAGCAAGGAGAAGCAGAGCTAAGGGTAAAGCAGTCAAAAAATCAGTAGAAGAGAGATTTTTCGGCAAACAAGTAACAAGGGTAAGTGGAAAGGGAAAGGTAAACAAGTTGCCACTTCTTTGAATACTTGTAAAGATCCCAAGAATTTTTGCAAGAACTATGATATCAATGGTCATACTGACGGTACATGTTGGAATTTAGTTACATCCGAAGAACTGAACCAAGGACTCAAAGAAGTCCATGACAGCTATGAAAATAGAAGGGGAGGTGGAAATTGAAGATGACTATGATGTAGACGAGAGGCTTGGATGCACGGCCACCACAATGGACAGCTAGGAAGAAGATACGAGTAGACTATTCCATATCAAAATCTAGATGAAGAGAACTAAGGTAAATGATTTGGTTGATACTGGTTCTCAGTTTAACTTGATTTTTGAAGCATTTGTAAAGAAGCTTGGTCTTGAGACTTACGAGCATCCACACCCTTGTCCTTTGGGTTGGGTGAAGAAGGGTGTTGAAATTTAGGTAATAAGAAGATGTAAGGTCAAGTTTGGGATAAATTCCTAATATATTGATGTTTTTGAAGCTGATGTTATTCCACTTGATGCTTTTGATGTTGTATTCAGGAGTCCTTACTTGTATGTTAGGGATGTTATATTTATGAGGAGGGAAAAATTGTACAGATGGGTCAAGGATGGGATCAACTACAACATCCGGGCACACCAGCGTAAAACACAGGTTACTATGGTAAGTGCTAACCAAGAAAAATGACTTATCTAGGAAAATCTAATCAGTTTTGTTTACTTTTATTAAAGGATAAACAAGATGGGGTAGAAGTTGCAGAAATTTCTAATTAGGGAAAGCATGATTTGGATAGTATTATTCAGTATTTTTAGGAAGTATTTCAGGCTCCTAGCGGGTTACGACCAAAATGTGAAGTAGAGCATGAGATTCAATTATTTCCATAATCCCCTCTACTAAACATTGGGTTGTATAGGAAATCCTTGCTTGAGAGTACTGAAGTAAAGAAACAGCTCCAAGAACTACTAGACCAATGAATGATACATTCAATCACCTCACCCTCATGTTCGCCTATTGTGATGGTGCCAAAGAAGGATGGTTCTTGGAGAATGTGCATTAACTACCATGCTTTGAACAAGATCACCATAAAGAATAGATATCCACGTCCCATCATAGATGATCTCTTGGACCAACTTCAGCATGCCAATTTTTTCATGAAGTTGGATCTCAAGTCAAGTTTTCACCAAGTTAGAATGAAGGAGGAGGATATATGGAAGACTTCCTTCAAGACAAAACATGGTTTGTATGAATGGTTAGTACTTCCTTTTGGGTTATGTAATGCACCCGCTACATTTATGAGATTGATGAATGATGTATTGTGGGATTTCATAAATTCATGTGTCATTATATATCTAGATGATATCTTGATTTTTAGTGCTACATGGGAAGAACATCTAACTCATTTTCATCAAGTCTTGCAAGTTCTCAGGGAGAAACAACTACTTTGTAATATGAAGAAATGTGAATTTACCAAACAGTCACTTGTCTATCTTGGGCACATGGTTGGAGGAGGAGAGATATGAGTAGATCCAAAGAAGGTGGAAGCCATCACTAATTGGCCAACACCAACAAGAGACACATAAACTAGGAGTTTTATGGGAGTAGTACAGTACATGACGAAGTTCATTCCAGGCTTCTCCTCAATTACAACACCTCTACACACAGTGGCCGCAAAGAGTAAGGGTTTTGATTGGGGTAAGGAACAAGAAAATTCCTTTGAGTTATTTAAATACAAGATTAGTCATGCTTCAGTACTTGTTCTTCCTAATTTGCACAGTAGCCTTTTGAATTAGAGACATATGTCAGCGATTACGTAATGGCCATAGTGTTGCTTCAAGGAGGTAAACCTGTATGTTATCATTATGAAACTTTCACTTCAACAGTTAAAGGATATTCAGTATATGATAAGGAAATGTATGCACTAGTTTAGGCAATTAAAAATGGAGCATTATTTTTTGGGTAAAGAAACTATTGTGCACACTGACCACAAACCTCTCCAGTATTTGCAAGCATAGTCTAAATTATAGTAGGCAAGGAACTACAAATGGATGGGGTTCCTTCAGTAGTTCCATCTGGTGATTAAATACAAGAAGGGTAGTACAAAATTGGTGGTAGACATGTTGTCTAGGCCACCCACATAGGATAAGTTTTATTGTTTGGCCACTATCTCTTAGATCGAGCCCTTCACAAAGGAAGCTTACAAAGAGGCATATGCCCAGGACAAAGACTTTGGGGTGACATTTCATTCAGTTGCAGTCCCAAGGGGCTGAAAGGACAGGGATTGAAGATTTTTATCTCAAATACAAGCTACTCTACCAATGGGGGAAGCTTTACATGCCAAAATAAGAAAGAATTCTATTGATGAGGGAAGCACATACCTCGAAAGTAGTGGGACATTTCGGTGTTGGTAAGACCCTAGCCCACTTGTAAAGGTACGTGTATTGGCCCAATATGCAAGAAGAATTATCAAATTTATACGGGGATGTAAACTTTGTTGTACTAGCAAGCCTAAGACTAGGAAGGAAGGTTTGTATATGCCTTTACCAGTACCTACTCATCCATGGGAGGACATTTCTATGGATTTTGTAGGAGGATTACCTATGTCTAAACATGGCCATGACTATCTCTATGTTGTTGTTGATAGATTTAGTAAGATGTGTATTCTTATGGCATGTAAAAAGATAGTAAAAGCACATGAGGTGATAGATCTTTTCTTTGCTAATGTATGGGTGCATTTTGGTTTGCCAAAGTCTATTGTTTCTGATAGGGATTCCAGGTTCTTGGGGAAGTTTTGGACTACTTTGTGGGACAAGATGGATACCAAGTTACAGAGGAGCACAAATTTCCATCCACAGACAGATGGACAAACAAAGGTGGTAAACAGGACTTTGGTACAGTTGATCATAGGGTATAAAAACAAATACCCAAGGACTTGGGATGAGTCCTTAGCCTACATTCAACATTCATATAACCGGTAAGTACACACATCCACTATGAAGTCACCATTTGAAGCATGCTTGGGATATCTACCTACCCCTGGACATATTTTGGACAGCAAGATGAGAAGGATACACGATACATAGAGGTGACTAGAGAAAAAAAATTCATTGAGAGGATCTGAAAAATCCATCTCAAAGTCAAGGAACAGCTAGAGAAATCTTAGGCCAAGTACAAAGCTAGGCATAATCAGCATAGAAGGGAACATAAGCTTCATGTTGGAGATAGAGTTTTGGCTTTACTTGAGTAAGGAGAGACTAAAAGGTCAAGCACAGAAGCTCAAGCCACTATGATATGGACCCTTCACCATATTGGAGCAGGTTGGAGAAAATGCCTTTCGAATTGATTTGTCGTCATTTATGAGGATATACTTAGTAGTAAACTGTGAGAACTTGCACCTATATGAGCCATCCATGTTAGATGAAGATGAAGAACTACAGTTGCTACCTTCCATTAAGGATTGCATCTTGGACTCACAAGGTGAATTGGAGGAGGATGTAGTACTGCAATAGAAGGTCAGAGAGACTAGGAGAGGTCCATAGGAGTCTTGGTAGATTGGACTGAAAGGAAAGACACCAAGGCAGGCCCAATGGTACCTAAAGGAGCAAGTGAGGGAATTATTTCCTCATCTACTCCCCCACTAATATTTTTTGGGACCAAAATCCTCCTAAGAAGGGGAGGTGTGATCCATAGGGATCCAAAATGACTCTACTTTATCAAATCAGCTAACACGAAGAAGAAGAAAATGATACACGGAGGTTCTGTCTGTTTAGTGACAGGACCACCACCCTGTGCAGGGACGGTCAGTGGTTATAGAGCCGCAGTGCCCCACCAGGGCGGTGGTCCTGGGATCACCAGTCTACATCGGGAAGTGGTCCTAGCTCTTTTGACAGATAGAAAATAAAATATGACGTGAATAGTCCCAGAATTCCAAAGGGTGTCTATGTCTCTTCTTCTGCATGACCTTTCCCATTCTCCAGTGCATTGGAGAACATGAGAAAGGCTATAAATGCATGTTATGGAAGAGAATAAAGGCATCAAATATCATGAAGCAAGTGAGTAAGAAGTGCTGGAATTGTGATTTGTAGAAGCAAGGAGTAATTGAGATAGAGCAAGCAAGTAACTAGGAGGAAGTGTGAGATATTATCTACTTCACTTTCATACTTATTGTAATTTATATACTTATTATTGAATTGCCCAATAAAAGTGGGAAGAAAGAGTAATTGCCCTTCCCGACTATTTTTTCCTCCTCTGGAGGTTTTCCAGGATAAAAATTGTTGGTGTATGAGTCTATATTCTTTCCTTTTCTGAAAATTGTTGATTCTAAACACAAGTATAATTCATTCACTAGCTATCTCTATTATTTTCTAATAGAAATTAGAACAGAAGTGATTAATTGTGATTCTGTGGATAATTCCAAAGTTGAAGAGTTCACATATCAGTCTCCCAATTCTACACACTCCATTTGTAACTACTTCTTCAGTGGCACATATAGAATTGAGTTCCATTCTTTATGCCTTCCAAAATATCTTCATAGCATGGGCTCTTTGTTGTAGATGATTTCCTTTGGCTGCGGGGAAGTCTTTTGGATGTGGATGAGTTATTGCGGATGGTTCCTTCATTACATATGGAAAACTTCTTACAACCAAGAGTGACATCACACATATCATTATTCAAACAAATTATTGGGATAATAAGAATAAATGAACAAAAAATACCACAAAATAAAGATAACTAGATATACTATATTAATTAGTAATTATACCATAAGTTCAAGGTTGTAATGGTAATGTTCAACACTGTACTTATAAAATACATGGACATAACTACAATGGCTTGATCAAAATACAAAAGATGAGTTGTTTATATAAGGTAATTAACATGACTCATCACCCGTTGTCACCACCGATACCACCCAATCTAGTAGTGGGACAAGTAGATGTATATGGAGATACAAGTGTGAATGACAATTTGGGAGATGAGGTAGTGGAGGATAGTTGGGAGTATTATACATACATACCCTCACCAGGACCATAATCTACCAAGTTATCTTTACAATTCCAAAGATACATGTTTATCAGATTACATGTTGTCATCCTAATTTCATTACATATGTAGACTCAACATGTGCAGAGGCTTACTACAATAGGGATCATACTATCAAGAATGTGTAGCAGTTGACGATAGAGAGAGACACTACTCAGTGCATGGTAGAGGTAGGTGGTTTTGTTGAGGTGATGAAGGACATCATAGACATACCACAAAAGATGGGGTAATACTGGGCCCTATATGAGACATTTGTTCCACTAGATCAGAGACCCCCAGATTATAACCAGAGATAAGGTAGCAGACCCTTGAGATCTGGTAGATCTCATAGGCCTTCTAGATAAATTAGTTCAATGCATATTCCATCAATGAGAGGTAGGGAGGACAGAACAGGAAATCCTAGTATGGGCGAGAGTCACCCTTGACTTATATACATGATATATTGTATATGCCTCATGATGAAGGCACAATTTTGTAGATCGATGCCCTTAATGGCATATGTGATATGATATTTTTTGGATATAGTGTACATGGACATTTTTTATGTATATATGTTTTGAGATTGAATTCCTGATGTATCTATATGATGATGATGATGAGATATGATTTCTATGTGATGATGTATTTGATAGATGATTATATGATGATGTATAGTAGAGTAGATGATTATTCTTATTTGTTTTATTATGGATGTGTGATGGTGTATCATAGATGTATGATGATTAGATGTATCTTATTTTTTTTTTGATGTATGATGATTAGGGATATATGATGATGAATATGTGTGTCGATTATGTTGTATTATTGCACTTTTTGGAATTAACACCATGATGAAAAACATACACAAAAAAGAAGACTAAAAACAATAACAAGAATGTAAACAAATCCCATACATATTGTAATTGATAGACACCTTGATTATGAATAAGTCAAGATCGGTACAAAATACCTATGATAGGTTCACAAAACAAAGATAACAAGTTAAAAAAAGTCCAAAATATCAAATTAAAATGAGCTAAGATAATCAACAAAATACAAATGATTGATGAACAACATACAAATAAATAATCAACAAGTAGAAAGAAACACAAACCCAAAATACAAATAAAAATGAATGCAACAAAGCTAACAATGATCCTAGTTAACAACATCATACCTGAAATTGGTCCAAAACAAAGATGGAAACAAACCCAATTCAAAAAGTAAAACAAATTAAACAATGATCTAACTATCCCCCTAATGTGTTTCATAATGAAGAACACACAACAAACAATGATCATTAATAAATGTCTAACCCCCTAAGGTGTTTCCATCAATGATATATGCAAGGAATGCCCCCAAGTTATATGCAAGGGGATAGGACCAAAAGAGGGGAGTAACTACTCCTCGTGACACTCTTATCGTATCCCATTGAAGGATCTGAAAATGTATTTGATTAGTATTTCCAAGCAAGGATGTATGCAGAGGAAAAGCTTGAAAACCAAATTTTCCCTAAGAAAGGATACACACAAAGGGTTAATTGATGGTCTTGTCCATAAGCACAAATGCATTTGTCAAGGGTAAGAAACACAATAGTTGTAGGATGATCTGAACGATCATTAGGATCATAGTCAAATGGAGATATTGCCTAACTGTGTTGAAAGTTATTTTTTGAGTTTTTTGAAACATTATCTGAATGTTTTT
Source organism: Taxus chinensis (assembly GCA_019776745.2). Taxonomy (NCBI): domain Eukaryota; kingdom Viridiplantae; phylum Streptophyta; class Pinopsida; order Cupressales; family Taxaceae; genus Taxus; species Taxus chinensis. The sequence goes on along the minus strand of JAHRHJ020001233.1, from coordinate 450,045 downwards.
GTATTTTGAAATTTTTTTATTTTTTGTGTTTTTGAGTTTATACAATTTTTTTGAATTTTTGTGTGCCAACAAAAAAGGAAAGGTGTCCTTAAACCATGATTAAGTATGACACAAATGGACAAGCCCAATGAATACCACAGGATGGAATACAAATGGAAGTGGGTGAATATGACTGACATAGTAAGAGACTCACATCCTAACTAGGAGGAACACACAAACAAGATGATGCTAGGATGAAGCATGAAGCAAAATAAAGTGAAGGGATGAAGCAAGCGAATGTGTTGATATGCCCCCAGCACTAGGGATACTCTTAGAGGATCAAGAATAGAACTTCTTTAGATGAACCACATTCATGGGCTCTTTAAGCTCTTTTCCATCTTTATCAGATAGTTTATATGCTTTGGATCCAAACTTGGCAGTAATAATGTAGGGTCCTAACAAGTTAGGTTCGAACTTGCCTTATTTTTCACGTTCTTTGGTAGTATTCTTTTGATTCTCTTTAAGCACAAGGTCGCCAATCTCAAATTGTCTTGGTTTAATTCTCTTGTTGTAGCTTCATCAGAGTCAGTTCTGGTATACTTTCAGGTGGTCCAAGGCACAAACATGCTTCTCATCTAAAATTTTTTAGCTCTATAAGATGCACTTGGCAGTAATCTTCTTCATGCACCAAGTGTTGGAGTGACACATGGAGGGAAGGGAGCTCAACTTCTATGGGTAATACGGCTTCAGAGCCATATACAAGGGAGAAGGGAGTGGCTCCAGTTGGAGTGTGAAATGAGGTTCTATAAGCCCAAGGGTGGGATACAGTTGTGTGTCAATTGTGACCGTGCTTGTCAATGGTCTTTTCCAATATTGATTTTATTGTTTTATTGGAAGCTTCTGATTGGCCATTGCACTGTGGGTAGTAAGGAGTTTCCCATTGTAGGTGGATATGGAATTTTTTAGCTAACTCCTTGACATTCTTGTGTTTGAAGGATGTACCATTGTTTGTAACAAGAGATGTAGGGATGCCAAAGTGGTAAATGATGTGGTTGAAGGATGAAATTGGAAATATTTGACCCAGTGATGTAGGTGAGAGTAATGGCCTCTATCCAGTTGGTGAAATATTCAATGGCGGTAATGATAAAGGTGTGGCCATCAGAGGATGCAGGATTTATTTTGCTAACTAAGTCAAGCCCCCATCTGAAAAAGGCCAGGGTGAAGTGATAGGTTGGAGGGCTTGGGAGGGTGCATGAATTATATTACCGTGCCGCTGACATGCCTGACATTTCTTGACGAAGTTACACGCATTTGACTCCATGGTGAGCCAATAGTAACTCACGTGTAAGATCTTTTTAGCCAAGACCATGTCGTTTGTATGTGCACCACAGATACCCGAGTGTACTTAAACTAACGTTTGTTTAGCTTCATCTTGATTGAGACATCGTAAAAGAGTCCCATCATAGGCTCTTTTGTAAAGGGTGTCTACAAGGATGGTATAGCAAAGAACATTGTGTTAAGGCTCATTTGTTGGCCGAATTCATGTTTGGGGGATGGATTTTATCTTGGATAAATGTATAGATGTCTTGATACTAGGGGTTTCAAGGACCAAAAATTTCACACACCATGGTGGACTCTGGCAGATCATATGTGGCACCAAAAGATGTTTGATGATAAACTCATTATGTGTTTGATTTTTATCAAATTCAAGAAGGGACGAGATAGTTACCATGGAATTTTTTGCTTTATTTTTTGTGCGAGGAACTTATTCAAGTGTAATCAACCAAAAATAACCTTTGAGACTATTAACCATTCATTTATAAGGAACAATTTTATCATCCTTTACCTGATATTCTCCATTTACTTGTTTGATTATTAAGAGAGAATCTCCAAAAACTAGGTCAGCTCTTGAAGCCACCAAGATATAACAAAGCCTAAACCTGCTATTAGAGCTTCATACTCCACGATGTTGTTAGTGCATGGGAAACCAATGTGGTATGACTTGGGTATAACATCGCCATCCAGTGTGCATAACACAATACCAACTCTAGATCCATGCATATTGCAAGAACCATCGAAAAAAAAAATTCCAAGAAGGGACTGTGTCAATGTACAAGAGCTCTTCATTTGGGAACTCAAAATGAAGTGGTGTGGAGCCCAAAAGTGGTGTTGCGGCCAGTTGATCTGCTAGAGCTTTCCATTTTATGGCCTTTTGATTGAAAATTTCTATGTCAAACTCACTTAGGAGTACAACCCAGTTAGACATTTGACCGGTTACAACAGGTTTGGAGAGTAGATATTTCAAAGGATCTACTTTGGCAATAAGGTTGCTTGTATGATTTAGCAGGTAATGTTGCAATGTATGAAAAGTGAACGCGACTGACATACAAATTTTCTCAACCTGAGAATATTTGAGTTCATGGTCAATCAATGTTCTACTAAGATAGTAGACAACTTGATCTTGTCCTTTGTCATTATGTTGAGCAAGCAATGCCCCTATAACATGTTTTGTAGCTGATGTATACAACAACATGGGCTTATCTGGAATAGGTGGCATTAACACCGGTGGAGTTGATATATATTATTTCAATTTAGTGAAATAATCTTGACATTCTTGTGTCCATTTGAACTGGACATCCTTCTTGAGAATTTGGTTAAAATGATGGCACTTGTCTACAACTTGAGATATAAAGTGATAGATAGACTGAAATTTTCCTTGAAGACCTCGTAGTTGACGAAGGTTGTGTGGTGGAGGCATATCCATAATTTATTTTACCTTAGTAGGATCAACCTCAATTCCTCTCCATGAGACTATAAATCCCAGGAGCTTCCCTGAAGTAACACCAAAGACACACTTTTTTGGATTAAGGAAAACCTTATATTCTCTTAGTCGTTCAAAAATACGCCACAAAATGGTTGGATGATCTACCCTGGTCTTGGACTTAGCAAGAATGTCATCAACATAATCCTCCATAATGTCATGAAGTAGATCATGAAAAATAATAGCCATTGCACTTTGGTATGTTTCCCCTGTATTCTTAAGGCCAAAAGGCATGATCTTGTAACAGAATGTACCCCAGGGTGTTGTAAAGTTGTCTTGTGTTGATCCTCCTTGGCTATCTGAATCTGATTATATCTTGAAAATCCATCCATTAAGGATAACATTTCATGTCCTGTTATAGAATTGACAATCATGTCGATGTTGGGTAGAGGAAAGTTGTCCTTAGGACAAGCTTTGTTGATATCTCGAAAGTCAGTGCAAATATAGATGCTAGGTGTTTTCTTTGCAATAGGCACCATGTTAGATATCCACTCAGAGTAATCTATAGATCTAATAAAATCAACCTCAAGAAGTTTCTCAAGTTCCTCCTTGACTAGCAATGCAACCTTAGGATGCATTTTTCTCAATTTTTTTTTACAGGTTTCACACTTGGGAAAACCACAAGGTTGTGCACAACTAGAGAAGGATCTAACCCTGTCATATCCTTATAAGACCATGCAAAGACATCCTGAAATTTTGTGAGAAGTGTTGTGAATGCCTCGATCTCTGATTTTGATAAGCTCGCACCAAGTTGTAACAGTTTAGGATTATCACTTGTTCCAATGTTGATTGTAATGGTCTCCTCTACCAACATTTTTGATGTGTCATTATCTTGAAAAGATTATGTAGGTTTGTGTAGATCATCTTGTTGATCCGGAATTGAGTCTCCTCTCTCTGACACCTCAGAAAGGTTTTCGCCAGGAGATGCATCTTTTTCCTTTTGCTTTTTATTCTCTTTCTTATTTTTTTATTTCTTGAATAATGCCTCGGTGAGGTTTTCACTATAAGAGATTGTGTTTTTATTTTTCTTATTTTTATTTTCTTGATTTTTGATGGACTAGAGCACTCAATTCCTCTGCCAAAGTAGGTTGAAGAATCAAGGTCTATATTAAACCCTTCTTGTGATCTGATAAGGGAATAGGGTCCCAAGTCCCAAGGAATTCCTTGATGGCCTCATCATTCTAAAAGAGGTCCATGGCGAATATGATTTTGTTGGTCCTGATGGATAAGGGATGGATAGACAATAAATGTCAATGTCAATGGTATGAATGGATAGGTTTTTAAGGAAGAGGTTAGTTTCTAACAGGTCTTCAAAAAGGCTATGTGTGGAACTTGTCTCAACTTCAGAGTCAAAGTCCTCTTCACTAGTCATTATGTCAAATATTATGGGCCTCCTTTCAAACATTTCATAACCTAAACCATGATGGTATAGATTTTCTTCATACAATAAGGGTTCGAGATGACCTTGTTCTCGTGGACCAAGTCCTTTGCCCTTCCAATTCATATTTCTCATCATCTTGTGGGATTTTTTGTAGTCTGAAGATTCATAGAAATCAGCCATCTGATCCTTGTATAACCAAGAGCCATCAGATCCATGAATGTGTTCATCCTCCAAATATCCATACCGTTTCCATAAGGTACTTCCAATCAGGTAACAGGAGCTTCTTTCAGGTGGGGTGCATTGGGTTGTCCATAGCTATGTGGAGACAATGGAAGCTTGCCAACATGAAATGCATTCTCTAGAGTATACTCACCAAGACCTTTATGAGAAAACTTGAGTTCAGGTGGTGAGTTGGATGAAGATGGTTGTGAACTGGATGTAGAGGGTTGGGATTGAAAAAGTGTGTCGGGATCGATATGATTATCAGTAACGGGTATGACACGGGGTTCAATAGATATGTCCTTGGAAGGACAATAACTTGCATGAGTGTACTTTGCTTCTAGAAGCTTACAATATTCAAAGGGTTTTGCATCTGCGAGTAAGGTAAACTCTTTTCCATCATGTGGGAAATTGATACATTGATGAAATGTGGAAGGCACAACTTGCATTACGTGTATCCAAGGCCAACCTAGAATGATGTTATATGAAGTCTCTACATCAACGACATGACAAAGGGTTTCAAGCATCTATGGGCCCACTTGTATGGAGAGGTCCTCCAGCCAACTCAGTTACTGTGTTACCCTCATAATGGCCAAGAGGAATGTGCTAATGTAATTTTCAAGTGTGTTTCATGTGCAGGGGATGTTATTCAAGTTTATTCATGAAGATTTGGAGGTCCATGAGAAGCCAAGAGCTCCCGAAGGCCCCAAAAGGGCTATTTTTTGGCATTTTTGCACCTGATGAACACCCTCTGGGAACGTACAAGGAAAAGCTAAGGCATCCAACAGGTGTGTGGCAGAGCCATGTAATCATCTAAGGCAATTTAGGAAAGTTTTGGGAGAAAAATCAAGACTAGGAACAAGTTGTGCAATACCAGGCTATTTTTAGCATGGTATAAGGAAATGAAAGCGGTGAAAAAGCTAGTTGGCTTGTTCTGGACATATCAGGAGCCTCAAAAGGATTTGGAAGGTAATCAGATACTCATAGAAGATATTATGATACTTACTTTGTGATGGAGCATCTGCATTTCAAGTTTTGGGAGTGAGAAGCACTAGAAACTTGTCCTACAAGGCAAGGAAAGATCCCTTTTCCTCGGGAGAGATTGGTCAATAGATATTAACCGCTACGGAAGAGTTGAGACCTAATTCAAAGGCCAATGTGACATATGTTATTCCCCATTCACATATAAGGTTTTGGTTCTTCTTTTGATCATCATGAACTTTAGTGGTAGTTTCTTTCACTGATGCACACAGCTTGGGCAAAATTGAAAAAGGGCCAAAATGGAAAATTTCAAGAAGAATTGGCTCTTGAAAATGGTGCTATTGTTTTCATCAAAAACTTTTAAAGTCAAAATCATATAATATTTTCCCTTGGAAGTCTACTCTATCTCTGGTGGCAAGAAAATGGGCTCAGATAGCTATTTCAGACAGTGTTCGGTGAAGGCAGGCATCTATTTTGGGTAAAAGCACAAATTTTCACCCCTGATGTCCCTTTGTCCCTTTGACTAAGTTAAATGGGACATGGAGGACACAAAAAACACCTACCACATGAAAAAATAAGTTACATCACTTAAAGAACAACTTGGTGGTTAGAAAGAAGTCTTCCTCTCACCTAACCCCACCTACCCCCTCTCCATGATGCTTTGACCCTTGGCGCAAAAAATTCATGCTCATGTACCTTTTTCCCCAAGTCCAAGGGACATGGGGTACACAAAAATGTGCCACCACATGAGAATTTCAACTTGTGTCACTTAAATGACAACCTTGGTGGTTAGGCATGTTGTTTTCACCCTCACAAACTTAGTTTTCCATGTCCCCCTCTCATGTTACCCTCACCCTTTGCGAATTTTGGAGAGGTTGGTGTCCCCATGTCCCTTTGTCCCCTATTTTTAAGGGGACAAACCATAGTGTGTGGTTCCACTTGAGTTGGGTTGACCCGGGTTGGGTTTAAGGTGAGTTAACTAGGTTTCAAGAGGAAATGAAGGAGGGATGGTATAAAGGTTGTCCTTAGTCATTTTTTATCCATTGTTGGTCATTTTAAAAACCCTCTTCACGTGCTCCCTTGTTGTTATGCTGCCAAAATTTCACCAAAAAACCCTCATGCTCCAAAACACAAATTTGCTCATTACTCCCAAACCCCTGCTCCGATTGTCATGAAATCCGGACTGTAGAATCCTTGCAAAAACGCCTTTAAGGGGAGTATCTACATGCCTCCATTAATGCTCCCTTCCATTTTCTACAGCCATATGAAATTTTCAGCTAAAAATATCCATTTTTCAGATCTACACAAACCTGGCGATTGGAATCCTCCAAAAATTGGAGCAAAGACCTAGAATGCAAAATAGAAACTTTTGCAATTGGTTTCATTCGAATCTAACACCAGGAAGACCACTTTCTATTTTTAGTAAGTCTCCATTGGAGCACTTACTAATAATAGTAAGTTTGAGAAAAATGTGAATTTGGATACCTCATTTCATCCCCCCATGTTTGAGACACTCAAAAAGAGGCAGATTGGTGAAACTGGCAAAAACTGGACAATCATGATGAACATGCTAAAAATAGTAAATGGATGAAATGAGCTCAAAATGATCACATATCATTCCTTCATGCATTTTCTAATGATCCAAACACTCACATGAGTTTTTCTCTTAATTATCAAGTAAATTCCATTGCATTCCCCAATGTGGTGAGCATAAAAGTGCCTAAATGGGAAACTACCAATTTTGTCCTGAGAACCATTTCACTTCATCTCACATGGAGTGCATGATCATAAGATGGATGGCATTGATTTTGGTCCATTTCTCCTTCCCTTACTCTGGTATCGGAAGGATTTGGTTTCATTTTTCATTCACCATCAGTGCTCTCACGGTGACAGAATCATGATCATGGTTGTGTGAGCAAAATGCACCAAATTCTCCCCATGAGAATGATTGTTCATAAAGATATGGCAGTGTCTCAAGAAGCAGAAGGATTGTCTCAATGAGGGAAGTCATCTTTCAATACTCTCGGTGGTCTACCTATCAAGTGTTCATCACTCCTCTTCTCGGTGTGTCCAAACAGTGTTGTAGAGGTTCATCATTTCAAGAGTTTTTAAAGGGGGAAAAGTTTTCAAAGGATCTTCATCGGAGATTTTCAATGGTGCATCATAGTGGAGGGTCATCATAGATCAATATTTCATCTTTAGTTTCATCGGAGTTGATCTCCATCAAGGGTGGAGGCACCTTCATCCATGCTTTGGAGCATCTTTTCTCTTCTCTTTCATTTCTTTCTCCTCTTCTCTCCCCCTTTCTAATTCCTCATTGTATGTAATCATGACATTTTGTCCTATTTACTTAAGTGACAATAAAATATTTGTAAAATGTAAAAGTACTCTCTCAAATTATAAGAGAGGTACTTAATTTGTCTCTTCTAAGGGCAATTGAAAAGTCACAAGTGATGGGACATGAAGAGTCGTGTGGGATGGTGGACAAAGTGTTGTAATTGTAGAGCTATAAATTAAGAGAGCCTCCTCATTTCAAAGGATGGTTATTCTTGTTTTCTAGCTCCATTTTTCTCTCTAGAGACAAAGTAGCTGATTTCTTCCATTTTCTAGTCTAATGCATTCCTCTCCTTCTCAACAACACTCCATGAGCATTGTAATATTTTACAACATAATGCAATCAGACTTTGTTCTTCGTGTGTCTTGTTACTGTTATCCCAATTCTGCCCCACGGTAAAATTGGTCAAACATGACCTTGTATAAGAAAATCAGAAGGGTCGATTCATTCCAACAGGCTCATAATTGATCCAAAATCAAAGGGGTAGGAAGGCTTGATAATGGAGGACAACGATGTCAAAGGAGGCCAATAGAATCAAAGGAGATCAAAGCACACAAGAGAAAAATGGAGAAAGGTAGTGTTCACTCGCGGCCCTAAATCGGCTAAAGAAAGAAGAGACAGTGGAAGCCTCCACATGTCTCAACGGCATAACTCTAAGGGCAGGACCCAAGGGGCAGTCCCAAAATGTGCACTAGCTCTCCACATGTCCAATCGACACACCTCTGAAGGTCATGTCCAAACAGAGTTTCCAAATGTGTAGGAAGCCTCCACATGTCCCGGGTCAGACATAAAGCCTTCGCCAAAGATAGGGACTTAGTCAAAACCCAAAATATAGAACAGGACCGCAGAAGGTGCCATGTGCCTCATTAGTGCAAATTCAAAAGGTGCAGCCCAAAGAAAGACCCTGAACTAGTGCTGACCCTCCACATCTCCAAGGTCCAAAAAAGGGAAAGAGTCGGTCATTTAATTGGATAAGTATAAGAAGACCAGTAGAAGCCTCCACGTGCCTCGTCCACGCAACTTCAAAGATAAGACCTGAAGGGCAAGTCTCAAACATGCACTAGATCTCCACATGTCTCGGGTCAAGCATAGTGTCTCTACCAATAGGGGGCTCAGGAAGAACACAAAGGAAACAAACAGGCCCATGAAATCTGCCATGTGTCAATTCAACGCAACTACAAGAGTGAAAGGAAGGGGTTAAAACCTTAAGACGCATGAGGCCACCACATGGATCTGCAAAAATAGAATCCAATCCCAAAACACCTTTATATGGCCATATATTTTGATTGGGAGCTCAGAATTGAGTGGGAAAGGAATTTTCAAAGAGCTCTTGGCACCTGCTACACACCTACCACCATTAATGTTTTAGTCCACCATTTTCAAGATTGTCAAGTCTCCCACCTGACGGCATAATGAAGAATGGGAATCCTATCTTACCCAGCAAGGAACAACACATGGAAGCATGGGTCTTGTAGTGAAGCCCATCATCATTACAGGAGGATTTCAATGCCTTCTAGAGTGGTCGGAGTAGGTGAATTAAATGCACCACTGAGGTGGTTGGATCAGGGTTCAAATTCTTCCCTCTCTCCTTCTCTCATTCTTCTAATATTGTAAAGGAGGGGCATATTTTAAAAGGTTGGTCATATTTTCTCTCCTGCCCCCCTCTCTCTTTCTCCCCTAGGGTCAAATGTGGAGTTTAAGCCTCCTCTCTTGGCTTTGTAATGGCATTTTCTAGCCTTTTTCCCACTGATGATGTACTATGTGAACTCATGGAGCAATAAAATATGTTTTTTGATGAATTTTTTCCATCCTTCCTTAGTTTATTGTCTCTTCTTGCCTCTCATCGTTACAGGGTATACTGTGCATATCTCTGATGTCCATCACAGGTTTTGAGAGTTGTGTTTAATGGGTTTGAAGTGGTGTTCTGTGTGACATTTATTTTTGGTCTATGATGCATACGTTCATCCTCTCCATTGCTCACCTCTCTCCATTTCAGGTAGTTGGATTTGTGATCAGCCACTTCCTTTTCTAGTTTATCACCACTTTAGTGTAGGTTTTGTTTCCATGCATTTTTCTCGCTCTCCCTATCTCCTTGGAAGGTTAGATTAGGATTAGATAGTTTACCTACACTAGAGTAGCTTGTGGAAGGTAGTTTAGGAAGAAGAAGCTGAATTTCTCTGGAGGGCCATCTCAAGTTTGCAAGTCTCACAACTTGAGAGATGGTCCCATGTTATGTAGTCACACCGGATGCCCCGCTTAAATCTGGGGCCATTCAGGGGGTGTTGTGATTTTGCATCAACATTTAATTATTCTATGTTGATGGTGTCTTCTAAGTGAAGTGTATGGAAACATTCTAGTTTTAGAAATAAACTTTGCTATGTTATTTATTATGCAAAAACCTCTCACTATTCTCTTTGCACCTCTCTCTCAAGATATTTCCTCCCTTTTAGTATCTACAAGCATTTTTCCATAGGTGTAGGGAAGTACCCTTGTGTGATCCCTAGTTTAAATAACACCCCCAGCTATTAGAATAGTGTACATAATTTCCTACATTACATAAATGGATCTACCCCATGCGAGAAGAGAGACTTAGTCCTAAAACATTGGGGAAATATCCCTATTTTTCCCATGTGAAAAATTATTTCACCAACACTCCCAGACTCTCTTCTGCATGACTAAGACATATTAGTGTATTTATAGAAAAAACGTTTAAAGAAATACCATTTTCAATAAGGACCATATTAACCTTATGGTGGGTGATATAGGATTCAATATACAAATATTTATTGTTATGAAATTGGGGTTTAGTAGGCCTCGAGGACTGAATGACAATATAGTGTCGTTTGGAAAAATATTCGAAATTAATTCTTGGAATTGCTAAGAATTGATATCCTTAGGAACATGTGCTTCTTGCAAAGCATAAGTAAGAATATTTTGTAGAGAAAACAATGAGTTCAGTAAATCCATGAGAGATATATGTGTTGATTTCATCTCCACATTTCTTATAAGGTCATAGGAACCAAATGTGCAAGCTTTAGTACTAGTTGTTGGTTTAGGATTGCAAAGAACTATACGATTGGTAAAAAATTTAGGCATGGAGGGGGTTGATGGTTTCTTTGCTATGGGAATTGAAACCTTATTTTGCCTCATGATCACTACATTGGTAGGATCTTGAAACTTAATGGTAGAAATGGAAATGGGTAGTTCTTTAATAAATGATTTGATTGAGTTAAAGTTAACATTATTGGATGCCTAACATTTTTTAGTATCTTGTCCACTCATTTCATGCTTAGGAAAAGGGTTTGAGAAAACCTTTAAATTTTCTTTTGGTGTCTTATTCGATGATGTGATTTTTATTGTGATGTCTCCACTATCAATGAGGTGAAGTCTCATGTAATGATCTGTAGGATGGTCATTGATGCGATGAAAATCATAATACACGTTTACATTTTACCAAGATGGTTTTGTTTCCCCTTTGTCCTAGGGTTTTGTGATAGGATAAGTGATCATGTTGACACTTATTAGTTATCTTAAAACACTAAAAAAACTCTCCCATAATGGTGTACATTTTCTTCATTTAGTATCATGAGGAGGGGGATCTTTTTCACTATGAACCATAATGGCTTGTTTGGATTTAGATTTTCTATCTTGGTTATTCTATAAACTATGTATGTTTTGGTTATCAATTACACCGTCATTGAAGACATTGTGATTATGATGTATGTACTTGGGTTTATCTTGATGAGTGTTATGTGTGTTATCCTTGGAATGAGATTTAATTAAGCCTTTTATAGTGAGGGATTTTTTCAATTTGAGTCCCCTTTTTGATAACTTCCTTAAAACTATTGAGGTAATACATATGCATATGAAAGGAAAATTCATTGTTAAGGTTTGGTATGAAGATAATTACCATTTTTTTCTTAGGAATTGAACATGGGAATTGACTGGTAATTCTTCTCCATTTTTGTAAAAATTTCCAAAGCTTTCATTCGTTTGTTGATTTGCGTTACACGTGTTGGTACCCGTATTTAGTCCTATTAAATATGGGAACTTTTGTATAGTATATTTCATCTGATCCTAATCCATACCTAGTTTGAGTTATTTTCTCATCCAGTATTTATTTGGATTTCAAATGAGAAGCCCTTGAAGAGCGTTTATTATTGTTTATCCATTTGCTATTCCCAAGTGGGGTCAGGAGTATTTTTTTTCCCAAAAAAACAATGAGACATAATAATTGGTTTTCCCCGAGATAAATTTGAAGCTTTGTATCACTGATGGATATAATAGAATTTTTACATCCAAAGGATGCATTTTTATCCTAAAGTCCTTAATAAATAGTTCTTTAAGGACTGGATTTCCATGGATAAATGAGCACATAACAAGGATAATATTGTACAGCTAATTCCCGAGCCCGAAGTTCTTGTGAATTAATGTGTGAAAACAACAAGTCAAGAAGTCAAACAAAAAAGGGAACAAATTCTCATGCTTCTTTGAGACATACAATTGGTAAATAAAAACCTAAGGCCAAACGACCTAGGTACATAGACTAAGCATATGGCATATAAGGGAACAAATAAATAAATGCATCTTGTATGTTACAAAGATGGTGTACAGATCATTTTACAAAATTCTTCTAAATCCCGTTAATAACTAAAAAGGGATCATTAATGCACTAGCCATATAGAAGTATGCCCATTAATGCAAATGACTCATGTAATGGAGATACACAAATGATAGGACATGAAAATATTGCAATGTTTGAAAAGAGGAAAAAGGTAAGAATTACAAAAATTTCCCATGCACGTAATCTTCGACATTAATGCATGAATCAACGAGAAGTTAAACTGATAAATTTTTATAAATATCCTACCGGTACTTAAAAGGTTTGGTATTCTGAAAGGATATTCAAGTGGCATTGAAAGAGAATTAAAGCAAAAGAGGTAGCTTCAAGGATCAGAATCTAGTTGCAATTTTTCAATTAAGTTTCGAGAAGCAACTAGAGTTTTGCTAAAGGTAAGTACATCAATTCCCATATTTTCTTTGATCTTTTGAGGAGCTTATTTAAAAGGTCACAGTTTTTTAGAAAAGAGGTTTGAGTAAAATTGTGTCAAAATCATGAAGCTTCATATGCAATGTCGTAAAAACAAGTTCCAATATTAGTTCCCCTCTAGACATAATTACAAATTTTGACCTTATATCTACCAACCTACAAGAATTTAGGTAGAGGTTACACTCCCCTGAAAGAAGTGACTCCATGGCCCATGTAGCTAATAATTGTATTGAATTTTTTTCTACTTTCCCTCTTCATTACGCCATGTCTGGAGCTTGTATGGGTTTGTTCTCAACACTATAATCCTATAACTAGAGAACTTTGGGATGGGAAGGGGGATTTGGTTTTATCTTTCCAGGAGAATACACATGTTTGACAGAATGTTAGGTTTTCCTCCCATAAGGGAAGAAGGGGATATTACCAAGGATTCATCTTACAGGATTACTAGAACTCACATTCAAATAAATGGACAAAGTTTATGAATATCCATTGGTTAACCAATCCGTGAAATTTTACTCCTAGAATGACAAAGAAGTTGAACAAAACTAAATTCATTGAGGAATATGGAGATGTGATTATATTGTTGAACTGAGTAATGGGTATAGGATCTATTGCCTTTTCTAGGAATGGATGTTTCAGTTTATTCAAGTAATACTCACAAATAAAAAACATCTCCCTTGGGTTGAGATAATAAGTAACCGCATTCATGAACAAATGATGGGATTTTCTCAGATTGCGATGTTGGAGAAAAGGTCAAAATGGAGAAATTTTTCATGACTTCTTACTTGGTTTATAACATTACTTTTCATATATTTTTTCCATAGTTTATAATGGATGGTGATCTTAGGAGTGCCAAGGTGTATGATGTCTTCTATTAGTTAAAGCTAAAAAGCTATGAAATACATTACATAAACATTGTTAATCACTTCTTTGGACCCACGGTTTGTTTATACACCCTTGATTGGGAGACTAAGATATTTCCCTTGATGCCAAGAGATTTATTACTCAATATGGGTGTTATTTTATCTAGTTCAAACCTATTCATATATCATAGGTTATTGGTTTTGATGGGAAACCCTATTTGAAGCTCCCCAGATGTGTGAATGACAAGTGGGCATTGATGGAATTGGTCAATAAATTATTATCATTACATATATTTATTTCCAACAAGCATCTAACATCCCCTATCAAGTTCCCCATGATCATCCTTGGAATTGCACACTTTCCCAAATATCTAGAAAGAAAAAACATGGAAGGAGAAATGAATCATATGCATGATGGATAAATTTGAGGAAAGGAAGTCATTATGATATAAAGAATATTTTACATATTATTGGACCCACTCAAATAGAGCATAAACCTCATTATGAGGATTTCTGGATGAACTGTGAAAATGAGAGGGAAGTTAGATGAAGAGAACATTCAAGAATGAAATTGTCACCAAATGATTGATTTTTGGGTTATCCAAGACTCTGAAGGGTTAGAAGATGATGGTAATATGATTAGTGAAGATCACATATGGGATGATATTGCCTCTCAACCTTTTCCTCCAGTTAATTAGGAGGATAATGAGAAAATATATAATTGGGACAAAATTGTAGATATCATCTAACTTTCCTTAAGGTGGTTATTTTCAAAGGGAGTGGATGTAAGTTACCAAAATACCCAAGTATTAAGAGATGTATAGGGCTATAAATCTTCTTGATGATGTTCTTCCCCCATATTGGAAATTTTATGCCAGTAGGGATATTTCATGGAGACAGACAATTAAGATTACTTTTAAGAAGTTGGAATCTGTGCTAGTAATTGGTGATGTAAGTGCCCAGGATAGCAGAACTGGAACTTCCCTTCCTCAAACAATGAAGAAGAACTGAAGAAATGCTTCAGGGAGGTATGGTTGAGGGAATTATTTTTCATGCTACCCCCCTTGTAGGTTATTCCAACATCTATTTAAGATCCAAAGGAAAGGATAAAATGATGGAATCCACTCCCATGAAGCCTAAGGAAGGAATTTTGATTTGAAAAACCTTGTGAAATTCAGACACCAGAGACTGATATAAAAGAATAAGAGGAGGAGGAAAAATTCCACTTCAGAGAAAGAAATTGAACTAAGGTGTACAAGTGGGTTGATTTAGAGGAGGTAGAGACCACTAAAAAGTTAGTAGTTCTTGATGCCCCTACTTTCATCTATGGTCATCACCCAACCTCCTGTAACTCTTCTCGCTTGAGTAACCAGTACCTATGATGTCAACCCTTGTTGTTCCAATAGATTTATTTGCTTTTGAAGCCCATCAAGTAAACAACTCATTATGGATGTTCGTACAACATACTGTGCCTAATGTCTTGAAATCTTCCATAACATCATACTGAAATCACCCTAGATAAAATCCAAATTAGTGTGGTGGTAGAAGAGGTGAAAGTTATTAAACATGAAGTTCATCCTCACACAGAGGGGATTCTAGTACAAATAGCACAGGGAGAAGACTTCAGGTGTCATAGTTGTAGCAACACCTCAGGATACTAAGGTGGTTGCATAAATTCTTAAATCCTACCATTCCCACAAATGTCTCAGTTATTCCCCTCTATGAACATTGGAGATGGTCCTTGCTCCTAGTAATAAAACAGGTGAATATTCAGTATAGGTAGAGAAGGAAGTTGGTAACAACATCAACCCATGTAAGTTTAATAAGTAAGATACTAATCTAAATCTATAGATGGAATTGAGGATCAGTGTACGATTATAGAACCAAGGACTCAAAAAGAACAAATGTATGCAGCTCCAAAAGGTCTGTTAAATATTCCTTCTTCATATCTGAGGACCTTGAAGTCATACCTGTAACACCAATTTTATAATACCACTTGATGGAATAGTTGGCAATTAGAAACAACAAAGGCACTATCTAGATAAATGTGAAGTTGATAAATTAACCTGTGAACTGACATGCTACCAAAAATGGAAGTTATCAAGGATTTAAGTGATGACTTGGTTGTCAAGGAAGGAATTGTATCTCAGAGTTTGTAGGAAATCAATAGGGATATTATAAAGCTGCAAACATTAAGAGTTGATTATGATGAAATCTAAGTTGAACCATCCTTGATGAGTTAAGAGACAAAACAATGGAGTATATAGGTGGCCTCCATTCTCTGATAGATAAATTAATTGGGATGGACAATGAAGAAAGGATCAGAAAAGAGAATACGGGGAATTCACCCATTAGAATATTCAGGGATTACTCTTTGGAGTAAACCTAGGGAGCCAAGGGTTTTCAGTATAGCTATCATGCAGAAATGGGAACAAATTGAATCAAAATTTGATAAATATTTGTCAAGGTGGATAAAGAAAGAAAGAATTACTGTCTCTACAAAACTTAATGCCATGGGTATGAAGTAGGAAATCGTTTTCCACTATCACTCGGGGACCGATGAGGATATTCACCCTCAATCATAAAAATATTAAATTTTTTTATTCTTATAAGGATAGGGTAGGGGACAGCTAAGCAGTGAATCATGCCACTGGAATGGACCTTGAAAAATAAGTAAGAAACAAGATAGAGATCAAAACAAACTTACCTTAACAATACATTCTGGAGTGAATATTTCTTCATACAGAATGCAGTTTTCTAAAAGACAAAAAAAAATGTTAAGAATAGAAGAATATCCTTTTCATTTCTCCCATGTGTCACCATATGGTTCTTTCTTCACTCAGCCCAATCAAAACAAAGAAGGAATATTTTTAGTTAAAAGATACCTCCTTTTAAAATATTTTGAATTGCATGGAGTTTAGTTGAAAGGATCCTTTGGGATGTTTTTCGGGGAAAATTGAATCAAGTAGTTGTATAAGTATGAGGTTTTTATCCTCATACTAAGGGGTATTTTTTTAAAGATTTTTGTAAAAGGTAATTATTGATATATTTTGTTGTGATACTGCTTAATTTTCTGGAAGAAATACATTTTAATTTTTTACTCTTTCAAATTCTAATGTTGAGATGATTACAATGTATAGTCATTAGTAGACATTGAGATGATTTGTTTTCATGTTCCCTTGTCAAGAATTTGGTAGATTTATTGAAATTTATCTAATTATGAGCTTGGCTTACGTGTTCAAGATTCTGTATATCAATCATTTGGTTGATGAATTACTTTTTCTGTTACAATTTTCTTTCTTTCTTCTCTGAATTACATTAAATATATCCTTAGTGATTAAGCTTCAGTTATTTGTTCAATATGAGTGGTGTCAGTATTTACTTTATAATATTGAATGCAATTATAAAATCCTTACTAAAATCATTTAGTTGATGAATTTTCATAAGCTTTTGATTGAATCTTAAGTGTATGATAGATTAGAAACAAGAAACACTTCATTAAAATATTTGCATAATCCTTTGTGCTAAGTATTTTAAATATTGTGTGGAACATTTAAGATAATTTAGTATCAATGAATGTGAATCTTCCTTTAAGTAGAAACTGTTACTAGTTGATGAATTGTGTTAGGTTGTGGAGCCTGTTTTCATGTGTGAAAGTGTTGAAGACTGTACACAAAGAGTACTGTACACTTTTCATGTATCCTTGCCAGGGTTCGGGGCCGGGCCAGGCCTCGAAAAATTTGGGACCTCGAAAAAATGTATATCGGGAAACGTGCTTTTCTCATATGGGAAAGGATTTTGACCCATAGGTTTATGGGACGGGTTTTTCCCATGGTTTTGATACCCACAGGTTTGTAAAACTACTTAAGCAGTTGTCTATTTATATGGTCTTATGCATATGATAGAGGTACAAGAAAATGTATTGCAGATGTGTTTTGAATTCGGGTGTGAATTTTGTAGAGTTTGTTGAGCATAGCTCCAAATGGATCTGGGTATTGTATTGAGAGAGTGGTGGCTTGTAATAAAATCTGAGCAAGTGATTCTTGGTGGACGTAGCCCAAATTGGGTGAACCATGTTAAATATTGTCTCTTTGTGTTGTGTTATTTTATTCTGTAACTTTAATTGAGATCTGTAATATTTTTTGCATATTAGTTTCTACTGTTGCGATTCTGTGAGGGATTATTCCGCATATTTTATCCCTTATTTCCTAACAATTGGTATCAGAGCCTGGTTTGGTTTGTTGAAGTGTTGAATCGCAGGGAAAGTTTTTAGCTTGAGTGGGAGCTATGGCAGATGATGGAAGATCTAGGGTTGATAAATTCAATGGGTAGAATTTCAGTCTTTGGAAGATGCAGATGGAAGATTACCTTTATCAGAAGGATCTTTATACTCCGTTGTCTGAGAAGGTGAACAAACCCTCGAGTATGACAGATGCGGAATGGGATTTGTTGGATAGGAAGGCACTTGGAACAATCTGGCTAAGTCTTGCATCTTTGGTATTATTTAATGTTTCAAAGGAAAAGACTACAAAAGAACTCATGGATGCATTAGGGAAGTTGTATGAAAAACCCTCTGCCTCTAATAAGATATTTTTAATGAAAAAGTTGTTTAATATGAAGATGTCTGAGAATGGTTCAGTAGCAGATCATTTAAATGATTTTAATACGGTTTGTGAATATGCTAGCTTCAGTTACAATAGAATTTGATGAATAAGTTAGGGCTTTATTAATTCTGTGCTCTTTACCTGAGAGTTGGAATAGCCTGGTAATGGTGGTAAGTAACTCGGTTCCAGCTAACTCAAAGTTGAAGTTTGAGGATGTTGTAGGGGTGATTCTAAGTGAGGAAATGTGAAGAAAAATATCTGGGGAATCTTCTACTTCAGGGAATGCTTTGACAGTGGAAACTAGAGGGAGACAGAAGAATAGAGGAAACCATGGAAAATCAAAAGATCGGGCAAGATCAAAATCCAAGAACAAGATTGTATGTTGGAACTGTGGAAAGCCTGGGCATGCAAAGAAGGACTGTTGGGAGCTTCGGGATAAGAAGAAACAACAGGAAGAAAATAAGGAGGCAAATGTGGCAACGGGTAATGTATGTCAGGATGCTTTGATTCTTTCTTTGCACAATATTACTGAATCTTGGGTTTTAGATTCAGGGGATTCTTTCCATGCTACTCCATATAGGCATTATTTTGTTGATTATGTTCAAGGGGATTTTGGGCATGTTTTTCTTGGTGATGATGAGCCTTGCAGCATAGTTGGAAAAGGTTCTGTTCAGGTTAAGATGCAGAATGGGAATACATGGCTATTGAAGGATGTCAGACATGTGCCTACATTAAGACGAAATTTGATATCGGCAGGGTAGTTGGGAAGTGATGGTTGTACTATGATATTTACAGTAGACTCTTGGAAGGTTACCAAGGGTGCTCTTGTGGTGGCAAGAGGTAAGAAGGTTGGAACCTTGTATTTAACCACTGATAGTACTAATGATTGTAATCTTGTGGCTTCAGATGCAGATACAACATTATGGCACTATAGGCTCGGTCATATGAGCCATAAGGGCATGGACATCATAAAGAAGAATTTTCCTAGATATATAGAAACAGGTTTGGATTTCTGTGAGAACTGCATATATGGGAAACAAAAGCGAGTAAGGTTTCTCAAGGTTGGACCTACAAAGAAAGAGAGTAAGTTAGAGCTGGTGCATTCTGATGTGTGGGGGCCAGCTCAGGTATCATCTCTTGGGGGTTCAAGTTATTATGTTACTTTTATTGATGATGCAACAAGGAAAGTTTGGGTTTATTGTATTAGAAACAAATCTGATGTATTTGACACTTTTGTTAAATAGAAAACCTTGGTAGAGAATGAAACAGGGCTTAAGCTAAAATGTCTCAGGTCAGATAATGGAGGGGAGTATTGCAGCAATGAATTTGATGATTATTGTTCTAAGAATGGAATCCACAGGCAAAATACAGTTCCAGGAACTCCGCAGTAGAATGGGGTATCAGAAAGGATGAACAAAACAATAATGGAACGTGCTAGGAGCATGAGGTTACATGCAGGACTGCCTCTTTCTTTTTGGGTAGAAGTGGTGAGCACAGCTGTGTACTTGATAAACAGAGGACCCTCAAGTGCCTTGGATGGAGGCATACCTAAGGAGGCTTGGTATGGTAAGAAAGTTGATTATTCATTTCTTAGAGTCTTTGGATGTGAGGTGTTTGTTCACATAGACAAGGATGATAGGACCAAGCTAGAGGCTAAATCAGAAAAATGTACTTTCATTGGTTATGGTGGTGATGACTTTGGATATAAATGTTGGAGTATTAAGGACAAGAAAATCATTCGATCTAGGGATGTGGTCTTTAATGAGAAAGTCATGTATAAGCAACAGTTGCAGGAAAACAAGGAAGAATCCAAGAAAGAATATGCAGTGGTAGAGGATCTTCCAGATGGGAAAGTGACACATGAATCAGTTCAGGAACCTACTCAACAGGAACCCCAAACTTCTATATTGAGGAGGTCTTCTAGGGTAAGAAGATAACCTGAACGTTTTTCTCCTTCTCTTTATTATTTATTACTCAATGATATTGGAGAGCCAAATAGCTTTGATGAAGCAATGCAGGTAGATGCCTGGAAGAAGTGGGAGTAAGCCATGGATGAGGAGCATCAAGATCTCATGGAGAACCAAACATGGAATTTGGTGAAGCTACCTGAAGGAAAAAGAGCATTACAGAACAAGTGGGTGTACAGAGTTAAAGAGGAAGAAGGAGGAAAGAAAAGATATAAGGCCCGGTTGGTGGTCAAGGGGTTTGCACAGAAAAAAAGGTATAGATTTTGATGAGATTTTTTCTCCTGTAGTAAAAATGACTTCTATTAGAACTATTCTTGGAATAGTGGCAGCAGAAGACTTGCACTTAGAATAGTTAGATGTAAAGACTGCATTTCTCCATGGTGATTTGGAGGAGGAGCTATATATGCAACAACCAGAAGGATATGAAGTCAAAGGTAAAGAGGAGATGGTGTGCAAACTGAAGAAGAGCTTGTATGGCCTGAAACAAGCTCCATGTCAATGGTATAAGAAATTTGATAGCTTCATGATGGAGCAAGGTTATATTAGATGTCATTCTGACCATTGTGTGTATACAAAGAAATTTGAGGATGGAAGTTATATTATCCTGTGTTTGTATGTTGATGACATGTTGGTTGTAGGTAAAAACATGCAGGAAATAAAAGTACTCAAGAAGCAGCTAAGTGAATCCTTTGCTATGAAGGATTTGGGGGCAGCCAACAAATCCTTGGTATGAGGATATCTCAGGATAGGAAGGAATGGAAGTTGACTTTATCTCAGGAAGAGTACATTAAGAAGGTCTTGGAGAGGTTTAATATGCAGGATGCTAAACCGGTTGGGACTCCTTTGGCAGGCCATTTCAAGTTATCAAAGGAGCAGTGTCCCAAGACAGAGCAGGAGAGAAACCAAATGTCCAAGGTACCTTACTCATAAGCAGTTGGTAGTTTGATGTATGCTATGGTGTGCACTAGGCCTGATATTGCCCATGCAGTGGGAGCTGTGAGTAGATTTATGAGCGATCCAGGTAAAGAGCCTTGGCAAGCAGTAAAGTGGATCCTTCGGTATTTGAGAGGGACCATGGGGATAGTTTTGTGCTACAGTGGATCAAACACCACTTTACGTGGTTATGTAGATTCAGATATGGCTGGAGATGTAGACAGCAGGAGGAGCACGACATGTTATATTTACACTGTAGGTGGGACAACAGTGAGTTGGATTTCATGACTATAGAAGCTAGTGGCTTTGTCAACCACGGAGGTTGAGTATGTTGTTGCCACAGAGGCAAGTAAAGAGATGATTTGGTTACGACAATTGCTTGAGGAGTTGGGGCATAAGGAGGAGGAAGGTAAGTTACATAGTGATAGTCAGAGTGCTATACACCTAGCTAAGAACTCTGCTTTCCACTCTAGGACAAAGCATATACAGTTAAGGTACCATTTCATCAGGACAGCTTTGGAGGAAGAGAAGTTGAAGTTGGAGAAGATTCATACCAGTCAGAATCCTGCAGACATGATGACCAAGGTGGTCACAAGGGAAAAACTAAAGTTGTGTTCAGCTTTGGTTGGTCTTCACAGAAACTAGTGAAGGGTTGAGAAGCTTGCTCAAAGGAAAACTAGTCTCCAAGTGGGAGATTGTTAGGTTGTGGAGCCTGTTTTCATGTGTGAAAGTGTTGAAGACTATACACTAAGAGTACTGTACACTTTTCATGTATCCTCACCGGGGTTCGGGGCCAGGCCGGGCCTTCCAGGGGGGCATCCCCCGGTAGCAGGGGTTCGGGGGTGTAGCCCCCGAAAAAAAAATTTAGGCGTAAAATTTTTTGGCCTTGAAAAATGCACCCAACATATCGAGAAACGTGCTTTTCTCATATGGGTGAGTTTTTTGACCCATAGGTTTATGGGACGGGTTTTTCCCATGGTTTTGATACCCATGGTTTTGTAAAACTACTTAAGCAGTTGTCTATTTATATGGTCTTATGCATATGATAGATGTACAAGCAAATGTATTGCAGATGTGTTTTGAATTCGGCTGTGAATTCTGTAGAGTTTGTTGAGCATAGCTCCAAACAGATTTGGGTATTGTATTGAGAGAGCGGTGGCTTGTAATAAAATCTGAGCAAGTGATTCTTGGTGGACGTAGCCCAAATTGGGTGAACCACGTTAAATACTGTCTCTTTGTGTTGTGTTATTTTATTCTGCAATTTTATTTGAGATCTGTAATAATTTCTGCATATTAGTTTCTACTGTTGCGATTCTGTGAGGGATTATTCCACATATTTTATCCCTTATTTCCTAACAAGTTGTTCCTTACTTGGATCCTGGGATGTTACCATGTGTTTGAGTGAAAATGTAAGTTGTCATTATATAGATCCATTATTTTACTGGTTCATTCCCATTTGTTGTGTAAAATACAAACATCACTTCTGTATCAGAATGGAATTCATGCTCTTGAACCTTAGTCAATCATTTTGTTGTTTTATTCAAATGGTATCAGATTGGAAAGTAATGTGATATTTCATGTGAACTATCAAAAAATTGTGAACATTGTGAACGCAACTTATCTTGTCTATAGTCACTTGTCTCGTAAATTGAGTATACACATCACTTTGTGTGACAATATGATTAAAAGTGTTGTGTTCATGGATTGCTTATCCTAGATTGATCTGTGATGTACTAGAGAAATTGATGAGTGGAAAGGATTTTATCTATGGATTTGTAGAAGTGCCCCTTGGATCCTCTTTGCATTTTGTCAATAGGAAGGTGTACCATTAATGACAAGGTTAGCCATTTGTAAAGTGATCTTGGATTCTATGTCTGTTTCATCACTATCCAAATCTGATCAATTATGTGTTCCCAGAGCTTAATCGAAATGGACTATATATTGTGAGTTAATCATTCAAGTTTTCCTCTCTTAAAGTATTTCATGTAATTGATGTTGAAGGTTATGTCGTGATTTAGGTGGCATATTGGGTGACCAATATGAATGGCCTAAATCCATGTAATTTGATTCATTATTTGGATGATAAATGTGGTAATGTATGTTCATCTCAAGAGGTCTAAATTGTTTTTATACCTTTTACGAGATGTAGGAACCATGCTAAAGATGCTCATACCCAATGATTTTCACAATGTTTTAGTCAATGTAGTTATACGTTATTGCCTGATAGTGATACCCTTGACAAGCCATAAATAATTCCTTTAATGTTCAAAAGGGTCGTGTTTGTCACTTGAGATTTTTCACCGTTGACTTTAGAAGTTCGAAATATCTAGGAAAAGGTAATTGAAGATGTCCTTATCGAATGAATAAGGGCACATATATTTGAAGTTCAATTGTTTGCTTTTTTTTTGCATTCCAAAGATTTTATCTTTCATTGTTTACCATTCTTGAATGAATGGTGAGTTAATTTTTGGAATGTTGGGAATATTGTCAATGTGTGGATTGGTTATTTCTTTTTCTGATTCAGTCTTTGTTTTTGATTCATTGTATTTTTTGTCACTTTTTTCATGTCTTTGTGTCATTTCATTTTTCATTCTTGAGAGAACGGTGATTAATTTGTGGAATGCTTTATATGATTGAATGTGTGGATTAGTTGTTCATTTTCTTCTCTAGGTGTGTAACCTTGCATTTTCAATTAGTGACTCATAATTAGAGCTAGTTGATTGGTCATCTAATAATCCATTATGTGTGACCACAGGAAGCACTATACTTTCCTTTGTTATCATTTTTTATCTTACTTGATTCGTCCTCATTGTTCTTATTGGGTTTTGGTGGAGTATCCTTGTTATTTAATTTGGGTTGGATTTGTAGATTCTTCAAATACTTGTCAAAATTTGAAGGTAACTTAGCTCCCATTTCCAGGAGATGGATAAGGAATTGGTCTTTATTTTTCTTAAGATCCCCTAAAATTGTGTTTGTTCTTCTATGGAAGGGTCATAGTTTTTTGATTCTTCTTTTGCCTCTTCATAGCTATCTATGTGAAACAGATATTTTTTTTACCAAAGAAGTCATAATCTTATGGCTTATTCCCACCATTGTGTATGAAAAAGGATATGATAACTAGGGTAACATGGAAACTTGTTTGATGTGCTTGGGTTTTGGAAAAGTGAATGCCAAAATACAAGACTAGGAAATTGAATTGATCGACTACTCAACTCTTAACAAAGTGAATGCTAAGATAGAAGAGTTTGGGGAAAATACGATTGATTACTCAACCCTTAACAAAGTGAATGTTAAGATGGAAGAGTTTAATAATGAAAATCAATGACTCAACCCTTAGAAAAGTGAATGCTAAGATGGAAGAGTTTGAGCAAAAATACCGATTGGAAGAGACTTACTCAACCCTTAACAAAGTGAATGTTAATATGGAATAAGCTTAACAATGAAAGATTGATTACTCAACCCTTAACAAAGTGAATGTTAAGATGGAAGAGTGTTAAAAATTAAATTCTAATTACTCAAACCTTAACAAAGTGAATGTTAAGATAGAAGAGTGTAGAAAAATTTCTATCCCTTAACATAGAATAGATGGAAGATACTTGAAATTGATTTCTCAACCTTAACAAAGTGAATGCTTAAGATGGAAGAGGTTAATCAAAAAACATATTACTCAACCCTTAAAAAAGTGAATGTTAAGATGGAAGAGATTGTGAACATACTAAGATTGATTACTCAACCCTTAACAAAGTGAATGTTTATGACGGAAGAGACTTGTGATTGATTACTCAACCCTTAAGAAAGTGGATGTTAAGATGGAAGAGACTTGTAGAAATGAATTTTTACTTGAACCTTAACAAAG
Organism: Taxus chinensis; assembly: GCA_019776745.2. Classification (NCBI taxonomy): domain Eukaryota; kingdom Viridiplantae; phylum Streptophyta; class Pinopsida; order Cupressales; family Taxaceae; genus Taxus; species Taxus chinensis. Next base: position 425,056 of record JAHRHJ020001233.1, on the reverse strand, counting down.
TGAATGTTAAGATGGAAGAGTGTAGAAATAAAATTCATTTGTGTGTGAAATACAAACCTAATGATATGTAGAGTATATGAAAGTGATGTTGTTTAAGGAAGGCCTCTAAGATTAAATTGGATTGGTTAAGTGGGGCTTCATATAAAAATGGTTCTCTCCCTAAATACCAAATAATTACCTGAGTGAGTGTCGTATACTATTACTAGTTTTTGGCTTTAATTTACCCCTCGTGATATAATAAGACAAATTTTACTCTACTGAAAGGATCAAATCAGGGTCGCTGCTATGGATAGTTTTGGCTCTAATCCTTAGAAAGGTATACTAGTCAAGTAGGTGGGATCCCATTTCATTGGCCAGTTCACTCAAGGAGCCAACTACTTTGGGGTTCCTATGGTACTCCTCACAATGATTTTCTGGCCCCTGGCCATGCACTTCCCATGATTACAATCAGAGGGGGAATAAACCCTTCTCTGAAAAATTTAATTAATAAACTTTAATTAAAAAATGGTGATAAAATTTGTTGAATCCACGAATAAGGAAACATGCAGTTAGTAGTTTAAATGCAACCTTCATAGAGATGGTCCTGTAAACCACAAACTAGTAGTTTTTCTAAGGTGAAAACCACAATGAAAAACACAAAAATGTAAATACACCATTTCTTATTTTCAAGATCACTTAGAAAAGTGCACAGAAAAGAGCATACATGATGGTTTGCAAGTTAGATTAAAAAATGAAAACTATTGATAAAATAAAAAATTAAAATGACTAGTTATCAGAAACTTGCAAGAAATGGGTTAAAATAGATTTAAAACAATGGTTAGAACAAACTTAACTTGCTGGAAAAATAATAAATAAGAAAAATACAAGTGACATAATGTTAGTGCATACAATGAGATGCTAGCACATGCAATGGAGTGTGTTAGCGTGATAAGGGAACACTAATGCGTGAAGGTGAACATGTATGGGTAACAAAGAATTCAACTGCTTAATGCTAATATATAGTCTTATGTTAACACTGTGTGCATAAATACACTAGTGTGTGCAAGAATTAACAGAGTACTACATGCTAGCACGTAGAGAGCTACGTTATGCTTCAAAGCTATGTTAACTCACGAAGTGATATGCTAGCGCACTTAGTTGATGAAACACTAGTGCACATAGTAATACATAGCGCATGACTTCTTGTAGGTGGTCAAAAAATTATTGGAAAAAATAGCACAAAATTTGACTGGTTTTTGGTTATATTTCTCAGTTTTCTCCACCAAATGACCTTAAACTTGAACAGTAAGTCTGAAATGAGACAAATAAAACACAATAAAGTTAGTTTAATAAAAAATAAACTATAAATAATAGAAGATGTGGTGCATGTCCCACCGGGCATGTTAGAAATGTATACAAGAAAAACTTGTAGAAGTGAAAGATAAACAAATAATTAACAAACATTTCTCCAAGCTCCTCTTGCAACCTCGATGATGAGATTTTTGAAGTGCACACACACTTGTTAAATTTCTTATGATTTTTGGATTGTTTATGCTCTAATTAATCTCCAAAATGAAGAAATGGAAATGCTACGAGTAAATTTGGACACAAGGAATGCAAATTGAATATAAAATTTGGTAGAGGTTAATAGAATTTCACAAAGCTTCTAGGGATTTCCAAGGATGTTTTGTGAAGGATATGGCATATTAATTATAATTGTAGGAGAGGCCATCGAGTGGTTGAAGGTTGTTAATGAAGACATGAATGCATATTCTTAAAATAGTACATGGATGAGGTTATAACAATTCGAATGGTTTGAATATCCATTGAGGGGCAGTAAGTTTCTATTTTTTTATTCAACGAGGTGGTTGTGCATGTAAATTTTCTACCCCCAACCTTTGTAGGATTCTAGAAGTGGAGTTGAGTGGGGTGAATAGGATAGTGAAGTGGAGGATTAAGTAGGTAAATAGATTTAGTTCTAGGAAATTAACCATTTAATTAGGTAGAGGATGTGAGTGAGTAAATAACTATTTAATCAAATAAATAAATATTTAATTAAATTAGCTAAAAGTCATCGAAGTATAGTTTAGGCATGATTAGAATTAATTCTAAAATAATGTGATAGATTTAATTGAATTAAACCTTGAAGGAATAACTACTTGAAGTATGAATTAATCTCAATTTTTTTTATCACATGCACCTCAAAAGATGGGGATTCATTGAGATATATTCTACACTTACAGGTTTAATTCTATAATTATGCACAAGTTTTCATATGTTTTAGGTCCTTGGAAACATCTCTAGATATAAAAATTTGGCAAAAATTGAACATGTTAAAAATTGTACATAAAGGTCAAGGACCAATACAGACATTCCTGACCCTATCATACATTTCTATCGTAGGGATAGTTACATCTAGATTTTTCTACAGTTTTTATATTTCCACTTATGGATACAAGATTTTTGTATAATGTAATACTCATTTGACACAACTTAAATTAGTTTATATGGGGCGTGAATATTTCCCTCCTCCACTTCAGTACTTAGTTCTAGATTACAAAATATAGGATTTGCAGGGGGCATAAGTCTCCTTCTCCATCATTAGTACTTTCAACATTACTTACACACTCATACTCAGCTATGCATGCGGAACATAAAGAGCATTAGGGTGCCCATTCTCTTTAATAATTTGTCTATAAATAAAAATGGTCATATATATATATATATATATATATATATATATATATATATATATATATATAGTATATTATATATATATATAGTATATATATATATATATACTATAGTGGTGTCATTTGTGGGGTTATGGAAAGTATCGAAGTGACTAAGTTCTTCATAGGCAATCCTTCCTACCCTCTTAAAGAGGAAGATATCAAGGTTACTAAAAACTTTGATACATGATCTTCTTTCTTCATGGGGTGTTTTGGTACCTTTCTTCTTTATTCATTGTCAACCTTATATTCAGTGTTGGGAGTTGTATGCAATAAATACTCTAGCTTATCCTTTAGCACAAGTTGGGGGATTAGATCACCCCCAATCCTTCATTAATGTTAGCAATATCAATCTAAAATCCAGGTGTAAGAAAATAATGGGATCTCTTCCCTCTGCATGATGAACAAGTGTATTTGTTTCCATGTTTTACTTATATTTAATTTCACTTTATAAAATTTCAAATTATACATTTACAATTGATTATTAGTTCAAATTCTACTATGGACATTGACTGCACTTTGTGTTGTAGGTTTCATCATGGAGCATGCCAACACCAACACATCTAGATGAAAAAAAACTCTGAAGTAAAGACAAGTGTGTCTACACACTCAATTATCTTTTCCTTTAAGCATGTAAATTTTCATTTCATACTTAATGGGGGAAATGTAGACATTCAAATTTATGTAATTTACCCTTTTGACACTACTAATTATGATTGTTACTCCTTTGCTAAGAAAAACACCCACATTTTATCTCCACTCAGTACATATTTCTTATCTCTCTCCTAACTTTCTTATTATACACACACTTGATGTGTCGATAAATTTTGAATATTAAAATGCATTAAGATCAGTACTTAAAATCTATCTTGTCATATTGGTGCAAATTTCATATTTCATCTTATACATCCTGTCCAAAACTGGGCAATAGGTTTAGGATGTGGTCTTGATTTATGGTCCTATCCAAATTGTACAGTCTTGTACTGATACATCCTTCAAATTTGATTTCAATTTTATTATCATTTTTTGGGTATTTGTATTCTCTTTGGTTTTCCTTATCATAATTTACAATTTGGAACCTATATAAGTAAGTTAGCATCACCTCATTTAGTCACTTGGAAATCACCTAGAAAATCTCTTGAGCTCTCATTGTAAACACTAGCACAAAAGGAACCCAAGGCTCCCTAAATCTTCCAAAAGTTGATGCATATCCACTAAGGGTAGCCACTACTATAGTTCTAAAGTCACTCAAATAGTTCAAGGAGTTCATCTTCCCCCATTTACAAGCACTCAAAGAGGCCCTAACTCAATTTCCTAGACAAGAGCACAATCATATCAAACATGGCTCAAAGTTAGTTAAAGTTTGTCAACTAGCTACATTCATATAGATATTGCATGTTAGGTGGAGAACTATGTGTGTTTTTAGGCCTCTTCAAATTATTCCCAACATATATAGTCCACATATTGCACTTCAACCTAAGCATTAACTAACCTTCTTATAGGACTCCCACCCATGGTTAGGGTTTGAGTTTGATTTGGTTGATTCCATATGGTTTTGGAATTGTGTGACACTTAGGGTTTGATAGTGAAACATATTTTCAGACAATTGAAGGGTAGAAAAAGTTATAGTGCCTCATTCCAAGCATGTCCAAGACCATACAATCAATATTGGTAGATATGTATAGTTATGTACAATGGCATCTTCCAATTTTAATCTTAGGAACAAAGAACATTCAATTTCAGTACTCCCATTTTATCCAATTAGTGCTCCAATATTTCTCTTTTATCCTTATGTATAGCTAAGTACATCTCTTCCTTTTTGAATTTAAAATTTTATCATATTGTAGTCACTAGATCCAGGTATTAAAGTGTTATTTTTTATATTGCATGGTTAATATTGTAAGTTAATTAATAAAAATAACCCTTGTAATGAATCTATATTCATTTTTATTATTTTGCATGTCCATAACATGAATATATAACAACTTAAGAAGGGTATAAGAAATAGAAAACAATATTATTATTTAATTAATACATATATTTTAAGTATATCTATCTAAAAATTGTCAAGAGATATCAATCTCAAAGTCCTTTTTTTATTTTACACATACACAATTATTTATAACTTCATTACATTCTTCAAAAATTTCTCATCAATTACAAATAAATGGTGCCGATCTAGCTAAACCAATGTCATAAGCTCAAAAAAACATTATGAAAAAATGGACTCCAAAATCCACCATATAGCCAAAGATATTAGGATTTTTTATTGAATCCTAAAATTAAAAAAGGAAGCAATTATAAATTACGGTTAAATAATCATCAAATTTATGATAATCATTACTTGTAGACATTGAAATTGCAATGCACCTCCACTAATTTCTATTGTAGAACACATGTTGACGTAATTAAGTGATACACTTCAAATTAAAAATACAATATAACTTAGTATAGACATTGACATTATTATTATTGTTGAAGGCAAGTATATATATCATATGTTAGATATAATAATTTCAAGTTCTTAACCAATCATATGTTAATATTTACATGTCTTGATAATTTCAAAGTTTGACACTGGAAGAAAATTATATAGTCCCTAAGGATGTTATTGTGGAATATTTAAATTTTAATGTCAAAACTTTGTTATATAAACACGCCAATAAAGTTATACCATAGTAATTAACTAGTCCCATACTAATATATTTTTCTTTATTAACATGTGTTGAATTAATCACATCGACCGACATCTTTATCTTTATTATTTGTTAGATCCATCGTATCAGCCAACATCTATGTTTTATTATAAATATTGTATTTATTATATAAAAACACAAATAAAATAATACCACAATTAATTAACTATTCACATACCAACAATTAATAAGTACATTAATACCATATAAATTAAGTAATCTCGTACCAGTAATTAATAATCACACAAATAGACTAATACCATAACAATTAATTATTCCTTTATCAATATTAATATATACACTAAACTTTACACAATATCATTATTACATCATGATTTTGACAAACTTTATAGATGTGTCTCTATAACAATCCATAATTATGTCTTAGTGGCAAAAATCCTTGTTTCTTTTATATTGTTGGATTTATTTTTTTATTTGACTTTATGGATGTTTGATTATGATTTTATGTTATGTCATAGATATATTTAGCTTGTTTTGATGTTTTTTTTTAATGTTAGGTCAAACCCATATATATTAGTCAAGGATGTATGATTGTCCTGACCAAAATTTAGGGCCTAGCCCCTTTTTATGTTTTGGGTCCTTTCTTCCTATTGGGTATCTTCTCCACCTTTTTTCCTTTCACCTTTTTTATTTATGATTAGATTTGTGTGCCACATCTTCAAATTTCAAAGTGATAGACTTTTATATATACAAGTTCACCTTAAGAATTTATTATCTAGAAAGCACTTATCTATGTACCAAATTCAAGGATAAGAATTCAAGAGTAGATTCTCCATACTACATATCATAGCATATGAAATCATAACTCTATTTTTCACATTTACACATAATAGACACAAAAATTGGGTCACACACTCCTTGACCCTTTGTTAAATAATCAACTTGAACACACTCACCTAACCATGGCCCCTTACACCCCACACTCACTATTAATTTAATTAATTTAATTAAATTAATCCATAGCCTCACAATATTTATTATTTAATTATCCTAATTAAGATAATTCCCACCTATACACCTCACCTAGCCACCTCACCCTAAGTCTATTCTTAGTATGTTGCCATAACTAACTAAGATGTAACTAAACCCTAAAAATCAAAGCCTACATCCCCTCTAACCACATTCTCACATAAAAAAGGTAACTCCCAATCTGGCCCGGATGAATAGAGAGATCTGGGAAATAATTGCCAAGATCTCCCATTTTTACTAAACCTAGGGAATCCCACCTTAACTGATGCCGGTCACCCCTAAACTGATGCCATTCAACCTAGAACCATCATCGATTACCTTTTATTCTCTTTGGTAACCTTTTTTCAGGGTTGGCACATTTCTAAGAGCAAGAAAGGAGATCAGAGCTGCATGCAAGTGAAACAAACATCCTTTTATGCATCCAGACATTCAGAGCCATCACCAAGATCAATCAGAGAGCCATTGCATTCACAAGGAGCACTCTAAGGAAAACACCACTACATGACCATACATGTATTCTCTGATCAACCACCTCCACCACTCAGCCATCAAATCCTTAACACAGTAAGTATGGCCTAACCAATATAGTTTATTTCAGTTAGTAATCTTTATTACTCCTGTTATTAATCTATTCTTTGCATGCTTATTGCTTCATCACCCACTTGCTTGTAAACTCAAATATCCCTTCACCCACATCACCAAATCACCTATTCTCACCTGTTGTATACTTCTAAGCATACCTAATGATCTCTACAGACCTCCCCATTCACTCTCCCAAAATTTCTTTGACCTCAAATTACCCCTACCATTTAATCTATTTTGAGTTTATTTTACCCCGACCATACCGACGTCGGTTATCCACAACTGCCATCTTTAGTTCTACCTAAACCAGCATCAGTCACATTTAGCCAATGTCAGTCTCTTTGTTTTACACCTTGACCAAGAAGAGACCCAACAATCACCCTACCAGTTGACCTAAATAACCCAGAATCTGACCCTGACCAGTCCCAGTACCTTGACAGACACCTCACCTCTCAGATCCAACTATAGCCTAGCCTATTGTGATTGGATTTTCTTATTGTATTTGAATGAGATACCTAAATCATATCAACTATAGTAGGAACTTGTTTATTTCTCACATTAAATTTTTTTAAATAGTGGATTCACAGTCGTCTAGGAAGTATCACACTTCCCATAACTAGCATTCACTAGGCAGTCCACTGTCATATATCATTTAACTATCTTTTTGTGGTCTTGTTTTCTATTACAGGTAGTTCCTCCTAGCCAAAAAGAAGCTCTCACATTCGGCATTGGATCAATAATTCAAAACGCGCGCAACAACCATCAACCGACCAGCATTGAATAGGTATCCATCCTTGGCCCTTACCCTTATCTGTTTCGTCATTTCGAAAAGGTAAAGAAAAAGGTGAAACCTTTTGGCACACTTGGTGGGACCCATCAGGGGTTCTTTTGCATTTATTCATTCCTAGGTGAAATTTGTGTGTTTGTTTCCCTTCGAAAATATTCCACATTAATTTTCTTCTTTGGAATCATTCTCCTTCTTTCTATTGTCTAAAAACAATCATATTTTTGGTGCTTTAAAAAGAACACATCTTCCTTTCTTTTACATTGCATTAGTGAAAGAGCATCCCTCTTCCTATTCATCTCTTGCTACATCGAATATCACACTTCGATTTGGGTTTAAAACACTTGCATTGACATTCTGATTTGTTGCATTATTATCTCACATTAAAACTGAGGGTAACCTATATGCTGGAAGTCATGCCCAGCTGATGGTTGACACAAAGAATCATAGAAAGAACATTTTTCTCTCTCTCTGTGTCTTATCAAACTTGCACAAAATCAAAATATACACATCTTTCTTAAACAACATCTTACCCGGGAACATTTGTCAGTGATCACATGATCCAATTGACAGGTACTCCCCAGCTTGTTGCCTCTGTCGAGTCATCATCTCAGAGGACAGCCCACCCCCACCATAACATACCTAAAACCTCTCCTTTTAGATATCCTTCTTCATAGGATGCCTTCCCAACCCAAAAAATTATGTTCTAAATACACACAGTCAGTCCTAAATAGCATAAGCTAAACAAACATAAGAAAATCACTGTTAGGATCATGCTTTTTCTTAGCATTCTTCTTGGCTTGTGTTTTGAGGTGTGAGACTACGAATCCCCATTTTTCTTCTTCCTTGCACACTCCACCATCATAGTTGGAGTATTATGACTTTGTCTAATTGTGTCAGGGCCCTATCTCCTCATTCTTAGGCTTCTGAGTTTGATTCTTCACTTAATTTAATTCACAAAACCAATTTTCTTTCATTTCTTTCTAATTTCACAGTGTCGGTCAGACCGGCCATCATCGGTTAAACCCTAACCAGTGTCAGCTTCTGGATTTCTAGTTACTTTACCTAGAATATTTTCATTATTGTTTCTATTCTATTTCCAACCCTCAGGGCATCATCATATTTCTCCCTTATGATATTTTCTGTCATACACAGTTTCACTAGTACAAATCCAACATTCCCACTTCATTTTTTTGAGATGGTTTCTTCCACAGTGACACAAACTGTCATCAATGTTTTCCTAACCGTCACCATTGGTCATCCTAACCATCATTTTTTCCCTCAACTCACCAGTTTGACCGTCATCGGTTGCCTGTGTTTAATTTTTCAAAATCTAGACATTGACTAGATTCACCTCCCAACCCCATTATTCTCTATTTTACTATTTTCTATGTGTCATCTACAGAATACAGTCTTACCAGGTCAGCACTTGTTCACATGGTGCTGACTCACAGCCAGACTAACACCCTCATATTCCACACTAGTCATCAACCACTCCCACCTAGTCCCTCACCACCTTCCATCCTATCACCCATGGATCTAACCTTACCTACCACCATTTTTGCCGGTGAAAAGAGTTTGCATGACTCCTTACTCCCAGTCATATAGCATCCTTCACACTTTCTACCTATTCCCATGGATTCCACCTAGACTCCTTGCTGCAGGTCAGTTTGCATATATGAATGCCTGTATCCTACCTTTCCCACTACCCTTAGATTCCTACTTGATTGCATCAGCCCCTAATAATGTAGTGCATTACCCTCACCTACTTCACCCCCTGGTAGTTTCGCAGCTAGGACCCATACCCACCATGACCGCTGCATCAGTAGTTTCCTCGCACCTATTGTATCTGTTGTCCCCTCATCCACCACCCAGACCATAGCACAATTTGCACCCATTGTCTCACAAATACCCATTGCAACACAACCACCCATGGTGTCAGTGACCCCTACTCCATTCCAAAATATCATCCTCTCCATCCCACAAACACTGCCCCCAATCACTACCAGAGTCACGACAACCATCCCACCTACATACACCTACTATCAACAACCCCCTATCTCATCTGTCACCCATTCTGGATATGTGCCTTCCATGTCAGTTCCTTATTCTCAACCTCCCTATCAGGTTCAATATCCACCTCCTTATGCCACAGGAGGTGTCCCCCATCACAACCTACCAATGACCTCATCAAGTTGATGATGGAAAAGATGCAAACACTAGAAGCATCAGTTTCCAGCTCACGTAATTCCCTCACCTATGATGAAATTTGTAATGAGCCTATTCACCCATCCATTCCCATTCGACCATACCCCGTACATTGGGAGATGCCAAAATTAAACCTCTTCAATATCAAAGAAGATCCAAAACAACATTTGTAGGTCCTTTAAACACGGGTGTTACCTGATTGCCCATGATGACGCTTTACTTTTGAGGACTTTCCTAATGTCCATGATGGGATCTGCATTGGACTGGTACAGTGGACTATCAAGACACTCCATTTACTCATTCAATCAAGTAGCCCAAGCCTTCCTAGATCACTTCTCCATCAACATTGTTAAGAAGGTTACCATGACTGATCTTTATTCCACATGACAATATGACGATGAGTCTATCGCTGACTTTGTCACTCGCTGGCACAACCTCATTAACCAGCTCACATTCCAATTACCTCAAACTGAGCTTATAGAACTATTTACTCAGGCATGTGCTAGACACATCTCACCAACCCTACAGGTGCAAAATTTTCACACTTTCGACGAGGCATTCACCATGGCACAGGAAATTGGAAATTCATGCTATCAAAGAAAAGAAGATTCAACTTCATAACAAGAACATCGCATTCAAATCAAATGATACTTCTTCATCTTCAAAACCTCAAAACAACTATTCAAATCCCAAAGGGTCTACTAATGTTGTAGTTCTCAAAGCTGGTCCCCCTCATCAATCAAACCCATCCAAACCCCCTTCTAATCTTTCTCCTGTCCAAGCTTTCCAGTTCAGATGAGAACAACGAAAGTACACTTCCCTAGGAGAATCTTATTCTTCCATTTTGGAAAAGCTTGTTAAGGCTGGTGCCATTACCCTTCCACCTATAAAACCACATACTGGTTTTGACCCTGAGTGACCCATGCCTGCGTGGTATAAGGAACACGACTTTTGCAACTATCATCGGGTCAAAGGTCACAATGACAATAACTACATTACCTTCAAAAATATCATTCAAGAAATGATAGACAACGGAGACTTAGTCTTGGATAGCCCGAATGCACCCACTAACCAAAACCTACACATCTTCAAGAAGCCATTCCCTAATCATGCCCCATCTTCCAACCAAGTGGGTGATACCTCAAACAATGATAGCACTGTCTACGAGGTCCACGCTATTTTCAATGACACACCAGTTGCTTCCCAATTGCCTCATATTCCTTCCATAGATGAAATCTTAGCCCGCACTCCCCTACCTACACCAGAACCTATTTCATCTACTCCTCTACCCACAGAGGAATCCCCTTCATCTTCTCCTTCACCCGTGAAAGAGCCTATAATCAGCACACCACCTTTGACCCCTCAAAATTCCAAGCAGTTGTCAGTGGCACCTCTCCTACTCATAGAAGATGCAGGTTCACCGCCTACACCAATGCAAGGAGAGCCCACTTCGGCTGGCCCATCCTCTCCTCTACCCATGGAGGATACTATAGAAGTACCACCACCTATAGATGACCATTCACCATCAGACCTTCAAGATCCCATTGATCTGCTTTCGGCTCTCTTACCCACAGAGTCTGAGGCTAGCCATTTCCCAGTATCTCAAACACATTTTACAGGGATTTCCACTCGATCCACGTCATCTCTTCTTACAACAGTACCATTCTCATGCTTGGCCGATCACCTGGACTATGTCGATAGAGCCTTACTTTGGGGCGTCTTCTACTTCCTTGTTTCAACACAAATGCAGTTGTCACTCACTGACACCTCCACTATCTATCCAAAAGTGTTTCGGCTGACCAAACCAAACACAACCACAACTATCACAAAATCTCCCATGACACCACTCATGGCTCAACTCACACCTCTACCCATAACCCAACATGCATCTACACCCAATGTCTATGTCATCTCCTTTTCCTAAACCTATCACTACCTTAGGGGTCTTACCAACAGCTAGCCTTACTCACCCACCCATCAAATTAGATTTAGCTACATCTTCCAAAACTAACACCAAACTTAACCCGACCCCTAAAAAGAAGATCCAATCTCCTAGATCTCATACCCCAACCTCACTAACCACACCCTTATCACCTTCACCCATTCCGTCCATCCTAGGATCTCACCCTTTGACCCTGGCCAACAAACCCTCATCCATTAATAAACCAAGAATGCAACAACCCATTTCCCCATCACAGACCTCTAATATACCCAAGCAACCACTCAACCTCCACCCTCACCTGTAACCTTCTTACCACCCATACCTCCAATACCATCAATAACTTCTTCACTACCCATGACACTTCCTTCTCTTTCACTCACGCCTCCTGCCCAACCCACACCACCTACCTCCACAGCACCTCGGTTACCCCCATGGGTAACCTGCCCTCTTCCACCATCCACTTTTCCCTCTACATCTCATGTGCCCATATCACCTTTACCCAAGAAGATGCAACCTAAAGCCAAAAATCCACTACCCTCCAATAAGGTAGTTAAACCAACCACACCTTCTATTGCCAGTTCATCTACCATGCCCCTACCCAAGCAGATACGACCAACACCTAAGACCACACCACACACCAAACTAGTAGCCCAACCTACTCCCCCTCTTGTAAAGACTCTTCCTACATAGTCAGCCACACTTGTACCCAAACCCACATTCACCTCCCATTGTGATCCATTAGCAGGGTCCTATGCCAAAATCCTAACCAACCTCCTCGAAACTTCTGTCATCACATTACCACCTCTTAGACCTTACGACCCACTCAAACCCAAACCAAAAGGGTTTGAAGAAACCAAAATTTGTGCCTACCATCATGTGTTCCAGGACACGATGTAGAGAACTGTAAGGCTTTGAAAGCCACTCTTGTCCAATTGTGTCCTCCTGAAGAAAACTTTGATGATGATGATCTTCTTGATGAGGACCCCATTTCACCTTCACTAATTTCCATAGATCTTCCCTCATTACCTACTCAGCAACCAAAATCTCCACCCCCACAACTCTTAGATCCATCCCTGAGATTTGAAATTAACATGGTTCACATAAGAGAGTTGGCCAAACCACCACCCAAATGCCAATGCCCTACTCATCTCACAAGGCTCATATCCACCACTAGGGTTTTGTCCCTCTTGCCACTATACCTTCCATGACACACCCTCTTCATCCACCTCCCCTCAGATTAACATGATCAACATTGCCACCCGTGCTCAGAAAGACAAGGGCAAGGAGAAAGCAAGTGGCCCATCAACCAACCCTGTACCCAATATACCATCCACACCCACACCCAAAGTCATCATTCGAGGTCCTGCATATCCCATTTCCGATGGGGTCACACATCATACAATGCTAAAACAACTACACCAATACCCCCTCAAAATGTCTTTATATGACCTCATCCAGACCTCAGAGTCACATCGTCAAGCCCTCATGGAGGTCCTTCAATCTATCAAAGTCTTACCAAATGACCCCACACCCGTAGCCTCCATCATTACCCCTCACCATGTAGCCTCTCTCACTAGGTCTTCACCTTCCTCTACACCTTCACCCACTCACCAAGTGGCCACCCTCAGTTTTTCAAGATGAAGAGATCACTCCCTTCTAGTCTGATGACCCAACCCCACTCTTTTCATCTCTATCTTTATCAATAATATACACATCCAATGCGTTATGATCAATGGTGGTGCTAGCATTAACATCATCTCCTCCCATGCATATGCCCAAATGCAAATACCTACCAATTGCATGCATAGTAACCCCATTATGTTGCATTCCTTCAATGATGCCATAACCTCTACACTGGGTACCATTGTTCTCCATGTCCATGTAGGTCCCCACACCATCCCAGAACTTTTCTATGTCCTAGAAGGGGAGTTCCAGTATAACTTGTTGCTTGGCTGACCTTGGATTCATGCTATGGGTTGTGTCCCTTCGACGTTACATCGATGCCTCAAATTTGAACACGAGGGACATAATTACACCATCCCTACCAACCCCTCACCTTTCAAGACCTGTAACATGCTATATCGACCCAATGATGTGCTTGTACCGGTCAAGGCATCCACCACCAAAACCACTTCACCTCCACCCATGAGCCCATCCACCAAAATTGCCACTACTTCTGTTGCATCTAACCTCGCTATCCCTACTGCAGCTATAGCCTCTACCACTAGTGCCCCTGCTTCCCCTTCATCTAGCAAGCCATCTATACCCACTACCCACATACCAACTACTGATCCCTTAGAAGGTGTTTTTCAATGCCTCACTCTGGGGGAATACTGCCTATACAATATCGATACCTTCCTCACCCCACAAGAGTATGGGAATCTACATCAACACCCCAGTTATGACATTCGCATTGGTGACATTTTCCCTTATGGCCCTCCCCACCTTCACACCAATCTAACGTATGGGGGACTTGATATGGCCACCTATAAACCCAAACCTCCATCCCAAACCCAACCATTTTCATCTGACCTACACTCCCTCACTAACCATCATTTCACTCACACTTTCCTCCATTGGTGCATGGAAAGGATTTGGCTTCAGTTTTTATGAACAAGGCCACCACACTGTCATCTCCTGTACCTCTCGTAAACACAATGACCGTAGTGGCATTGGTTTTGATGCTCCATCTTCTAAGAAGGTTCACATCAACCTTATTCAGGATGAGAAATCTTCCCCCTCTCATTCACCCACATTACCATCCTCACCCACAGAGTCCATAGATCCTGAATCTATACCTCCTAACTTTTTTTTTCATAAACACCATTTCCCTGGGACCACTGACCTATCAACATGATGGCGAGGCTCCCTCTTCTCTCCCATTCCTGTATCCTAACATGATCGATGATGATACACCTTCAATTAACATCATTCAATGTCAGGATGATGAGTCCATCCTCACCTACCTTGGTGCAGAAGACTCTTATATTCACCAGTCATTACCCTCTGAGATGCAAACCATGTTGAACAAATCAACCATCGAAATCAACATTAATACTCAAGACGACCCACACATTCTAAAGATCGGCCAATCTTTAGATGCTACTGAACAGGAAGCCTTCACCTCTTTCCTTCGGGACCATAGCAACACATTTTCTTGGTCCTATGCCGATATGCCTGGTATCGATCCTAAAATCATGGTTCACAATATCGTAACCATTCCTGATGCCAAACCTATCAAACAAAAGCTGTAGAAAATGCATCCTCACATTGCTCTTCTGGTCAAAGAAGAGCTTCAGTGCCTTCTCTCATTTTCCTTCATTCTACCCATTTATTATCCCCAATGGATTTCTAACATCGTTCCTGTCATGAAAAGTGACAGGGGACTCCACATTTGCATGGATTTCCATGACCTCAACCTCACCTGTCCCAAAGATGATTTCCCACTACCAGGCATTGACCAACTAGTTGATCTCACTACTGGCCATGAAATGTTATCACTCATGGATGGTTTCTCAGGCTACAATCAAATATTACTAGCTCCTGAGGATCAACACAAGACTACCTTCATCACCCCTTGGGGGACTTTCTGCTATCGAGTCATGCCCTTTGGTCTAAAAAATGCTGGTGCTACATATCAGTGGGCCATGACTTACATCTTCCATGACATCATGCATCACATATTGGAGGATTACGTAGATGATCTGCTTGCCAAATCCAAGCATCGAACCAAACACCTACCCATTCTTAAAGTCATCTTTGACTGCCTCATCAAATATTGTGTTCATCTTCAACCAAAAAAATGTGTCTTTGCAGTACTTTCAGGGAAACTCCTAGGTTTCATTGTTTCTTTGTGTGGCATAGAAGTTGATCCTGCTAAATTCAAGGCTATCCTTGAAATTCCACCACCCACTAATCTCCATCAACTTTGCAGCCTACAGGGAAAGTTTGCAATCAATTCATCATTTTATCTTGCAGCTTTCTGACCGTTGTTAACCATTCCATCATCTTCTCAAGAAAGATGTTTCATTCAAATGGGATGATGACTGTCATAAATCCTTTGAAGCCTTGAAACAATACCTACTTCAACCACTAGTGCTCATTCCTCCTAAGGATGACCAACCCTTCTACCTATATATTTCTTCCACTGACCATTCTCTAGGTGCCATGCTTGCTGATCACAATGACCAACACCGAGAGAAAGTGGTTTATTACATAATTCATACCCTTCTTGACTACGAAACTAGATATACCCACACTGAAAAACTTTTCCTAGCCTTAGTTTTCATCGCCACCAAACTCCGCCATTACCTACTCAACCACAAAACCTTCGTCATTACTAATACCAACCCATTACACTACATGTATGCCAAACCTTATCAAAATCAACATGCCGCACACTGGCTTATGCTTCTGGCTGACCTCAACCTCAAATTCATCCATCAAAAGTCCATCAAAGGCCAAACTATCATCGACCAATTGGCTGATGCACCCATTTCTGGGGATCAACCCTCTAACTTTGACTTTCCAGATGAGTCTATTGCTACCCTTTCCCTGGATGAACCCACTTACCAAATGACACTCTTCTTCGATGGCTCCAAGTGTCAGCGTGGGGGTGGGCTGGTGTTATCCTCATTCCACTTGATGGTGAACCTATGCCTTTGTCTTTCAAACTTGATTTTGATTGTACAAACAATATTTCTGAATACGAAGCACTCGTATTGGGTCTCCAAGTTGCTTATGCCTTAGATGTTAAGTCAATCAACATCTTTGGTGATTCTCAGTTGGTCATAAACCAAGTCAATGGTATATACCAGTGTCATAATGAGATACTTCAAAAGTATAAGCATCATGTGGACATACTTTTGACCACCTTCGACCATTACACCCTTCAAACCACCCCACATTCTACCAATAAATTTGTAGATACCATGGCCTGCTTGGCTTCTCAGATACCTGCTTCACCCGCTACTGACTCTAAAATCTTTGTCACCATACAAAGACTACAATCACCCTCTTATTTTCCTCGTGAAGTCTACTCTATCAGAACCACTGCTCCTGACCCAAGTGACCTTTGGTATAAGCAATATACAGACTATCTTTCCCTTTCCATTTTACCCACCGATCTCACTCGTAATGGACAACGTGCCTTTCTTAAAAGTGTCTCCCATTATGTCATCATGGGTGGTCTTCTATACAAATGTGGTTTTGATAACATTCTCTTGTGATGCCTTACCAGTTTTGAAATTCCTTACACCATTAAGGAAGTCCACAATGAGATTTGTAGAGGCCACTTTAGTGGTCTCGTTGTCGCAAAATGCATTCTTCACATAGGTTATTACTAGCCAACCCTGAACCGTGACTATTGTGATTATGTCAAATGCTTGCATAAAATTCCAGCAACATGCTAATCTCCATCACACCCCTAGTCATGCCTTACAGGTCACGTGAGACCTTTGGCCTTTCTCTCAATGGGGTTTGGATCTTGTCGGTGAGATCAACCCCCATTCTTCACAATGCCACCAATGGATCATAACCGCTACTGAATATTACACTAAATGGGTAGAATCCATTCCCCTCATTTCCACCAAAGCCAAGAAAATATGTGAATTCATCAACCATCACATCATCTGTCACTTTGGTGTCCCTCATCGTATTATCACAGATAATGGAAAATAATTCAAAAACAAAACCCTACACAAACTATGTGATGCTTTTGGCATCCAACTTAGTTTCTCATCACCTTATTACCCACAAACCAACGGTCAAGCCGAATCAACCAATAAAACCTTGAACCAAATTCTTATTAAGGTGGTCAATGATACTTGGAAGGATTAGCATACACACATTCCTTTCACCTTGTGGGCTTACCGCACTAGTATTCACACTTTGACTGATGCCACCCCCTTTTCTCTGGTCTACGGTACTGAGGTTGTCTTACCTCTCAAAGTCCAGATTCCATCCCTCCACATCTCACTACAAGACATGCTCAATGATGATGAATTTTCCAGGATTGTTTGGCGTAACTTGAATTATTAGATGAAAGTTGTCTCAACACCCTTCCATCTCCAAATCTACCAAAAACGTATCAAACGTGCCTATGAAAAACGTGTTCATGAATAAACCTTTCAATTCGGTGACCTCGTCTTGAAGGAAAATCAACATGTAACCAAAGAGGAGAAAAGTAAACGGGGAAAATTTTCTCCTAATTGGCTTGGACCCTATATCGTCACCCATGCCTATGGATCAGGTGCTTATCGTTTGTCTTCACTCGAAGGTAAACCCAAACCTGAGCCCCTTAATAGCCTTGCATCTTTGACCATTTTATTGTTGATATCAAGTTCTATATCAATTTTTCTATCAATTGATTTTCATCCCTGGAGCATTGTTCACCTTCCATTATTACCAATTTTGAGGATCCATGAATAAATAAGAATCATGTGATTACCTGTCACCTTTTAGCCTTGTCTTCAATATGAGTACCATGGCTCTACTCATAGCATGATTCTCATGGATACTTTTCATCTTCTTCAAGATGGAATCCCATGGTCATTCATCACTCAAAACCACCTCTTTCACAGTTAATTTTTGTGTACTACGATCTTGTCTTCTAAAACAGGAACCTAATCATCCTCTATAATCTTGTCCATGACTTAAACGTCTAACTAAAAAAAAGGGATACAACTCCTTGAGTCAAACTTCCAGCAAAATATGACTCCCTCAAAGGGACATCTCTTCTCCATATTCTACCACTATCAATAGACTACTCCCTCGAAGGATAGCTATATACGGTCATTACAAAAATATAATAAATATTCAAAAGCTTCCCACATTGATCAGCTTCACAAAGACCTCAAGGAGATAATATATTCATCCCATATAGACTTCCCACATCGATCAGTCTATTAAAAACAAACAAATCAAGAAAAAGATGAAATTTTCATCATGGAACCTATTTTGGATTCTTTTCTTGTTCCAAATTACACTCATACACTAAGTTACGCTAAACCTCTCATTCTCACCTCCTTGTCTTTTTCACCTAAATTCCTCGTTACTCAAGGGACTTTTACCACAAAATGACATTTCGTGATCATGTGACTTTTCTTCACCCTTAAAATAGTCCATTATGCAAGGCATGTAGGGTCTTATGTTCATAAGCCCATCTAGGGTATGGTAGATAAATTAGGGTTCTTATCAATTAAGTAGCTCTTTTACCACCTCTTACCATTTACCTATTGATTATCATACACCTCACTATTAAAAATCAATCATACCTACATTCAATCCTATACCTACATCACCCATGACTCCCATCCATACATATGTATTTAAGAACTCAATCCATGAGGTCCTATGACCTGACTCAACATCCATGCCTATGACCTGACTCAATCCATGCATATGACTTGACTACAACACATCTTAACATATGCCTATGACTCAACCAACCTAACTCCATCCATGCCTATGACCTGACTCCCCATGAACCTACACAACCCTGACTCCATCATACTTAATTCACCTATTTTCCATCACATACACAAATAATAATGGAAATTAAAACATGTACACCATTCATAGTATAAATATCATCATCTATAAATCATGACATCTATGTATACATACATAAGTACAAAATACAAATGAATACAAAAATATCAAAAACCCTCATGTACATGCTCACATCTTCGACACGTAGGCTGGTATATATGATCAAAATCAAATCAACTCTCATATACATCCTCACTCTCTTCAGGCATGCAGGCTATATATGATCAATATCAACCCTCATAAAAATAATATAAAAACTAAAACAAATACATCAAAATGGAGGTACATATGGCTATCAGATCACCCTACTTGGATATCCTCCATCTCTATCTCACCTATCTCCTCCTCCTCCTCCTTGGCTCCTATACGGTAGCCTGCTAACATCTCACCACCCATCATGGGTCGTGGTTGTGTCCCTACTGGTACATCACTTGGAACTGACCTCCGTGAATTGGTGGCCTCACCCTAACCCTATCTCAGGGCTCGCTGGCCCCCTATTCTCTCCACACTATGGGTGCGGGACCTGGTCCTCTCACTTTAGGCCTATTGTGCCCTGTACTCTCCATAGGATAGAAAATCTATCCCTGTGGCCATCAAAATATCTTGATAATACCTGGCCTCACCTAGGGCATCCCACAATCTGGCTACGGGTACTGTCTGTGGTGGCCCCATTGGCCTCTGACCCTATCCCTATGTGCTTGTACCTATCCTGAGGGCCCCTGTTCCATTCCTACCTATATCTAGGTCTGAAGAGTCATAACCTGTGCCTGTGCAGTGGCCAACTGGCCCTACAAACCTGTAACCTGCACCTGTAGGGTGGCCACCTGTATCCCATCACCATCACCACCCTATGTGGGTGCCTATCCCTATGTTATTTAGGCCTGTAAACTGGCCACCTATGCCTGTAAAGTGGCCACATGTGCCTCTGTACCTATGAAATACCCATTCACCATCCCCAGCTTGTGTAATCAAGGTAGCTACCTACCCCTGTAGGGTGTCCCTCTGAATAGTGCTGGTGGCTAAATCTGCTACCTGGGCTTCAGCAATACTACTCATAGGTGTGCATCCCACCACTATCTATATCTATCAGTCACCCCAGACATCATCAATCCTCTGGTCTCTCACTTGATCCTCCTTCCCTATAGGCACTCTCGGCTGGGGCAGAGGAAACAACCTCTCCACATCATCCCTCCTGTACTGTGGGAAGGGTGGAGGTATATCTTGTGACAGCCTGAAACTGTCATCTAACCCTGTCTACGGGTATCATCTCGTGCTCTCTGGCATGTCACCCCTCTATCCATCTGAGTAGTTGCAATCCATCTAGCTCCACCGCCATCTTCCCATATGATGGATAACCCACATAGGGCCTCCAAATGATGTCTACACCATACAACCCCTCCAGTAACCACCTATAGTAGGAGACATCATGCGTCGCCCTGCCCGCTCAACACTCTCCAATAACTGACACCCATCACCTGTAGCCCACCTGAACAAAACCTGGCTCGAATGCATCAGCCTAGGGCATACCAACTGGGTGCACACACATAATGTGCTCATATGCCCAATAATGTAATAGGAAAGTGCAGCACAAGTTGAACCTCTGAAGCCACCCATATGCCCATAACTCCCTGTATAGCTACACTAGGAATGTTGGCACCATGCAAAATGGGTCTGGTCTATCACCATATCATGTAAGACCCCCATCAATGATCATGGGAATCTCCCACCCTCTACCTCTGGCAGTGCAAAGCAACAGACTACCTCCATCAACAACACAACTAGCCTAGTCTCCTCTAGACGAGCCAAGTACAACTCCCCATAGCTCATGCTGGCACTATGAAACCTCATCTCTTCCAACCCCTCACCAAAGAGTGTCAGCATCAACTCCTCAGATGCCTCTAAGGAGATCAAATATACCTGTGCCCCCACTATCGGCAACCGTAGGATCTTGTACACATCCTCCAGGGTGACTGTGATCTCACCCATCGGTAGATGGAATGTGTTGGTCACCAAATCCCATCTATCAATGAGGGTGACCATCAAACTAGGCTTCCAGACTACATGTCAGTAGCATCTGACCCCAATCAGGCCAACCTCTATAACATGCCGCCAATCCTCAGCTGTCACACCTCCTCGAACCGTCACGAGTAGGGGTGGCACCCTATCTCACATCCACAGCTGGTCTCTCGCCTACATCCAAAAAACATCACATTAATACACCTTGATCATACCCACAATCACTCTTGACACTTCACCTACACCTATTACCCTCCCTCTTTTTCCCCTCACAACTTACCTTCTTATCACATATTCTATCTACCCACCCCAACCCTCACCCACTATCGATCATACCATACCTCTTTCAACCTCTTACCCATGCTCTATTTTTCATCAACAACATCTTCTTTTCCCACTATCTATCTCACCCAACCACCCTAGGGCTCTTTTGGCCCCTTTTTCTCCACATGATGACCAGTACCGGTTACTTCTAACCAACCACGGTCTCTCCCAAACTGGCATCGGTCACCTTATCTGTGACTGGTACTAGCTCGACACCACTGACGTCAGCCACCCCTTGACCAATGCCGGTCACTGTCACGCAGAAATCTGCAACACCCAAACCCCCTTTTTCCTAAAACACTCCCTTCTTCTCACCCATTCCTACCTAACTCTACCCTCATCTCCTCCCCACCCCTCGTACACCTAACCACACCTCTCCCCATTCCTATTTTACCCAATTTTCCTTCCCAAATTCAAATCCCCTTTTCCCCCCAAAAGCTTGTATTCCTTCCCTAACCTATATACCCAATCTACCTCCTAAACCAATGCAAGATATTGAATCTTACCTCATCATGCTACCATCTCCATGGTGGCACGTCAGGCCATTGCACTAATGGTCCACTAGATCCCTCTCCTTCCTCTGCCATGTCCAATCACCAAATCCAATCCTCTTGACCTCCACCCAATCACAATCAATCCCCCTATGCTCATGAACCCATCTACCTGGCTCCTCTAACCAACCAGATCCCTCCACCTCAGTAGGATATCGTCCCTCATCTTTTTCTCCTGACAAAGCACAACTCATTCAGCACTCTGTCATTTTCACAAAAGCCAAAACATACAAATGAATCCATATTATAAAGATTTTTCTTTTTATATACCCACGTCGACCTGACTGACGTCGGTTATACCTAAACCAACATCGGTCCTATGGTTGGTTATACCAAGACCGACATCGGTCATCTACCCTAATAAACCATGATCGGCTTACCTCAACCGTCACCGGTTATGTATGACCGACATCAGTTACCTATCATATTCTTGCCCATCCCCCATTGTTGGCCCCACTTAACCAACCCAACCACCATTTAACCTTACCCACCCTTATTACAACCAACCTCCATGCCTACCTTACCTATACTTGTCCTTAATTACATTTTGGGACTTATTATTTTACCCATACCTCGTGTCCCTACCTGTGTCGTGACCTAGCTACTTGGACCAGGAACATTATTAGTGACCTGTGAACTTATGTGCTCTCTATACCTTGCAACATTGTTACCCATGTTGTTTGACCTAATAACCTTACCTTTCCTCTTGTCATGACCATTTATCCTAATCTAACCTTTGGTGTACCGGAACATACCTAAACATTCCTGCACCTAACCTGCGAAGTGCTTCCACACCATATCCTATACCTTGGATACCGGAATCACCTCAACCTTGTTTGGATAAACCTATCGACCTTAGACAATGTAGAGTTTGCATGCTCTTCAACCTGGTACCGTGTTGCAGTTTATACATGTGTGTGTGTTTTCTACCTTTGTTTACTACCTTTGACCCTGGCCCATTACCTGGATTACCTAATTGGACCTTTACCCCCTTACCCCCGTTGTCCACCTTCCTCTTCATCACATTCACCTTTTATCAAACCACTCACCGATTTTTTCTTTTACCACATCAGTTCCTAGTTTGAGGGGGATCACCTTCACCCACACATGGGGAAACCACATCTTATTTTTGTCAGCGTCGCTTACCAATACAAGCTACACAACAAAAAGGGGAAAAATGTAGACACCAAAATTGGGTCACACGCTCCTTGACCCCTCGTTAAATAATCAACTTGAACACACTCACCTAACCATGGCCCCTTGCACCCCACACTAATATTAATTTAATTAATTTAATTAAATTAATCCATGTCTTCACAATATTTATTATTTAATTATCCTAATTAAGATAATTCCCACCTCACCTACACTCATCTAGCCACCTCACCCTAAGTCTATTCTTAGTATGTTTCCATAACTATAACTAATTACCTAAACCTAAACCCTAAAAAACAAAGCCTACATCCCTCTAACCACATTCCCACATAAGAAAAGGTAACTCCCACTCTTTCCCAAATGAATAGAGAGATCTGGCGGAAATTGTTGCCATGATCTCCTATTTTTAGTAAACCTAGGGAATCCCACCTTAACCGATGCTGGTCACCCCTAAACCGATGCCAGTCAACCCAGAACCATCATCGGTTACCTTTTATTCCCTTTGGTAACCTTATTTCAAGGTTTGGCACATTTTCTGAGAGCAAGGAAGGAGATGAGAGCTGCATGCAAGCAAAACAATCATCCTTTTACACATTCAAACATTCAGAGCCATCACTAAGATCAATCAGAGAGACATTGCATTCATGGGAGCACTCCAGGAAAAGCACCACTACAGGACCATACATGTATTCTCTGATCAACCACCTCCACCACTCAGCCATCAAATCCTTAACACAGTAAGTATGGCCCTAACCAATATGGTTTATTTCAGTTAGTAATCTTTATTACTTTTAATCTGATGCTTATTGCTTCATCACCCACTTTCCTATGTAAACTCAAATATCCCTTCACCCATATCACCAAATCACCCATTCTCACCTGTTGTATACTTTTGAGCATACCTAAGACCTCTACAGACCTCCCCATTCAGTCTCCCAAACTTTACTTTACCTCAGATCACCCTTTCCATTTAATATATTTTGAGTTTCTTTTACCTTGACCATACCGACGCTGGTTATCTAAAACTGTCATTGGTTATACCTAAACCGGCATTGGTCACATTTAGCCAACGCCAGTCTCTTTGTTTTACATCTTGACCAAGAACAGACCCAACAATCACCTTACCAGTTGACCTAAATAACCCAGAATCTGACCCTGACCAATCCCAGTACCTTGACAAACACCTCACCTCTCAGATCCAACTATAGCCTAACTTGTTGTGATTGGATTTGCTTATTGTATTTGAATGAGATACCTAAATCATATCAAATACAGTAGGACCTTGTTTATTTCTCACATTAACTTGTTTTAAACAGTGGATTGACAGCCGTCTAGGAAGTATCACACTTCTCGGAACTAGCATACGCTAGGAAGTCCACTATCATATATCATTTAACTATCTTTTTGTGGTCTTGTTTTCTATTACAGGTAGTTCCTCCTAGCCAAAAGGAATCTCTCACATTCAGCTATGGATCAAGAAGTTAGAACACACACAACAACTATCAACTAACCAACATTTAACAGTTATTCCTCCTTGGCCCTTACCCTTATCTATTTCATCATTTTAAAAAGGTAAAGAAAATGGTGAAACAATTTGAGGAACTTGCAAGAAGCTAGGGTTTTTCAAGTACATGTGAAAAATTTAATGTTACATGTGGATTTAAACATGCAAAAGTGTGATATAGTCAATAACAAAGAAACCTATAAAAAATCAGACTCTGAGAAGATAAAGGTACAAGAAATAGGAAAGGGGTGGTTTATGGGATCTAGTACTGACCTTTTTATGGTCTAACACATACATTATGTTTGTGAAGAATAGTTTATTTGGGTTCACTAACAATCCTTCACATCTCCTAACTTTGGTGGTGGTACAGTCAAAAACTAATATAAGACTAGCTTATTCATTCTTCTAGTCCCCCTTGTGATTTCAATTGATTTATCAGTTTGGCATGCTTGAAAATAGCCAAGTTTTCATTACAACTCTATAATGATTGTACTATTCCATAGCCTATAATATATAGTAATCCATCCTAATTATATGAAGTGAATTAAACATATTAAATTAATTTAGGGTTGATACATTTTGGTGAGCATGTCCATTTTTAAATGATTTATCTAATTTAGGGTTTAACTTGTATATTTCATAGTTAGGCTTTGTGATATACAATCCCCATGTAATTTATGGGTTCTTATTGAAATTATATATGGCTTGTTATAATGCTTTTCAAAACCACAAGGTTTATTACCCCTTTAATCAGGTTCATGACACTTGTAGGTTGAAAAAAAAGGATCCATCCATATCATATCCTAATGTGTTTGTTTAAACTTATGATGTGGATTATGGTTATGATAATGTATCTTAATCTTCTTTATCTAATATGGATTATGGGTATGAAAAATCATCATATGATCCTCATTCTAGGCTAAAAAATCAACTTGAATTTTCCACTCCTAGTTCCCTCACCCATTTTAACAGTACCACATGAGCCCATTTTTTATCATGCCTATCATGTTGTCCCACCTCCACCATCTTATAATAACATGTTCAAACATATTTTTTATGACATTAGCTCTTATTATTCTTCTAGTGACAATGAATGTCTTAGTTTGGATGAAGCTCCAAGATTTTGGATTTAAACTAAGCTTCCAACTTTTCCTAATCCTTCACTCTCTTTTGATATAAAATCCACTAAGGATCTAGATGACTCAATTTTGGATGATGATGAGTTTATATGGAAATTCCCCATACAGTTGCCTCAATATACTATTTCTACCTTCTTTCCTACTACTAATATAGTTGGTGATAGTAATGATGATCATTCTTCTACTTTTATAGATAGTGATGTTGATATTCCATGTGAAATTGAATTTCCTATTTTGGATGATTTTCCTATTTTTCCTGATGCTCATGATGAATTTCTTACTCTTAAAAATTTTATTTCTCATGATGATCTTATTACTCTTAACAATGATATTTCTCGTAATGTATTTGTTATTCCTAGTCATGTTTTTATTTATAATAATGTTGATACCCATAATGGTGTTACCCCGCATTATGATGTTCCTATGTGTACTTTTGAAATTATAATGTTATTACATGTGTCTCTACCCTTTCTCATACATGTAAAAATGATGTTATTACTAGTGATTCTTCTCTTTCTCCTATATAAGTAGCTAATGCCAATGAAAATATACCATCTACAGGTATCAATGATAGTACTCATGAATCTCCAACATGCATTTATTCTAGTTTCATTACTTATTTTTAACTTTTTGATGATCCCTTAGATGCAATTAGTGTTAAGGTTCCCCTATACCATGTCACCCAAAGAAAACCTCTAGTTATTAATGTGCCTAAACATGATGGCATCACCTCTAGACAAAATAATTATACCTTGTCTACTATAAATGGTGAATTTCAGACCTTGAATGAGCCTCTTAGTGTTTATGCAATACCTCCTCAAGAGGTCCCCTTTCTTATACATGTGGTTGATGGCTTGTAATACATAGTTCATACTTTAACCTTAGAAAGTAAGGCCTATTATGCTACAATTGATTAAAACATTATATATAGCAACCCTATTCGGTGTAAAATATTCCAATCAACCTTCCCTCATAATTTTACCATGCCTAAGTTCAGATTATTGGGAATTATAATCCTTATCTAAATCTCAAGTACCATAGGTCTACAATTTCTTCTTATAATAATGATAGGATACTTCTAAAATCCTTTCCACAAATTCTAACTAGAAATGCAATGTCTTGGTTTACTCACCTTCACTAGCAGATACATTAGCACATTATTAGAACTTAAGTAATATTTCCTCAATTGATTTATTGATTACAAGGATCCTAAAGTTACATATGATTTGTTAGCCTCTTTACAGCAAGGAAAAACTAGTCCCGTTAGTGATTATATACTAGATTTCAAATCTAGTATGCAACAATTAATATATAATCTTATTGATTTAGAAAGTGTAATACATCTTTTTCCAAGGCCTCATATTCCCATTTAAGGAATATGTTTCTTTATGAAACATGCGATTCATTCAATTATATTTTTTTACATGTTATTGACCTCGAGAGTGATCTATTTCCCATACATACTACTACATATTCTTGTGATGTTATTCCTAGTAAATCCACACACTACATGTCCACCACTCCACATGATCTACCTACTTCTTTAGATGAGGTTAAAGTGTTTCACCATGGAAGTACTTCTTACCATGTTACACCTAAAACCATGGTTACTATGAAGTCTCTACCACCTCCTAACCACAAATAAAAACATTTTTACAGTACCATTGATCATCCACATAATATTATTCTCACCTTTTTTGATAAAAAATTGATTTGGTTACCCTCTAGCACACATCATTATTTCCATCAGTTGGAATGTGTAAAAGTTCAAAATTTTCTAATTTCCATCTTAGGAATGGATACTATGATAGTGATTGTTATGGGACTAGATCAAAAGCTTAAGATGATTTAAGACAAAGTAATTATATCATATGATACACATTATGCACATAGATGTCCTTCCCCTCCTCCACGACATCATCCTCTGGAGACTGTGATATTAGATGATGTGCCTTCCATGAGCTAGCTAATAATGCAACCTCTTAAGAAATTTTCCCCTTTAAAGGAGGTTGTTAGTACATAACAAAAATAAAAATTCTAAATGCAAATGGGTTGTAAAGGAATAATGATTTTTCATGCAATATACTCAGGTGAATCACATATTTTCTATGGTCATGACACAAACATTACCTATTCAACATTCGAGTACCTAATCGTGATAGCTCCAACATAATCGCAAGGATCGATCAACAATGGAAGAACTTTCTCAACAGAAACAAAGCTTGCACATAGAGGAAAGACAGTGGAGTGTCTTGGCATACTCATAAATCAGGAATAAAAGGGTACATATAGGGTGTTGAGTAACCCTAGTGCATGACACACAAGAAAACCCTAAACCTAACCCATGTGAGATGACCCTCCATATGTGAGTGGAGGACACATAGGATCCCACACACCAACACCCCCCCTTCATCGAAGTTGGGGTAGTGGCTATGATGAGTCAGATAAAACAAGAAGACACTCCTAAACAACTAAGAAAGATGTGTCAATGGGGCCCGACAACTAAAGGCCTGATAAGGTGCCCATATACAAACAACATCTTCCTAGAAGAAGAAGAAGAAGAGAAGGACTATATAGCCCAAAGAAGATGAGCAGTTGCATAAGACCTCACCCCAAGAAGAGACCACAAGTGAAGAAACTTCACCTCAGTGAAGGGCTTGGTAAATATATCTGCAATCTGATCAGCTGTCTGAATGTACTGAATGTCAATGATACCATCATGAATAAGCTCTCATATGAAGTGCATATGGATCTCAATGTGCTTCATCCACTGATGCTGAACTGGATTTCTACAAATTGAGATAGTGCTCATGTTATCACAATAGATAATGGTAGGCCACCGAAAGTGGATGCCAAACTCTGTTAGAATACACTATATCCAAACAGCTTCTGTAGTATCATTAATTACTCCTCTATATTCTTCCTCTGTAGAAGATATCACAATTACATTCTACTTCTTGCTAGACCAACTAACAGGACCCAAACCAAGAGAGAAACTGTAGCCAGAGGTAGATTTTTGATGATCTAAGTCACCAGCCCAATCAGAATCTGTGAACCCAATCAAGTCAATATCCACCCCTCCATAATAGTGAATGCCATCAGTATAGGTGCCACAAACATAATGAAGGATCCACTTAGCTACTTTCCAATGTAGCTCATGTGGCTCCTGCATGAATCTAGACATGATCCCAACAACATAAGATAAATCCAATCAAGTGTGAGTCAAGTAAATCAAGCTCCCCACCAACTATCGATAAAGGGTACCATCAACCAAGGGAGTAGAGCAATCAGAAACCAACTTAACCCCAGAAAGAAAAGGAGTAGGAGAAGACTTGCAATCAGACATCTGAAAATGAGAAAGCAAGTCAAGAGCATACTTAGGTTGCGAAATCACAATTCCCGAGTCAGATTGTGAAATCTGGATCCCAAGAAAGTAATGAAGCAGACCTAAGTCAGTCATGGAAAACTTGTTGGCCAAGGTGATCTTCACAGAATCAATGATAGAGGAAGAGCTTCATGTGATCAACAAGTCATCAACATAGAGAACAAGGATGAGTATGGAGTCATCTTGTCATAGAATATAAACATTTGGATCAGAGTGACACCTAGTAAACCCTGATGTAAGTAAAAAGGAGTCCATCTTGGCATACCAAGCCCGAGGGGCTTGTTTAAGGCCATAAAGAGACTTCTTTAACTTACAAATGAGGGAGGGATCATGGACATAACCCAGAGGTTGTTCCATGTAGATCTCTTCCTCTAGGTCACCATGAAGGAAGGCACTCTTAACATCCATTTGATGGACTTTCCATCTGTTTGTTGTGGAAATGGCAAGGGTCAGTCGAATAGAAGTCATCTTCACAACTAGAGAAAAGGTTTCAGTATAATCAACCCCAGCTATCTGGGAGAAACCCTTAGCTACTAATCACACTTTAAATTTTTGACATCTCCATCTACTCCATACTTTGTTTGGAACACCCACTTACACCAAATGATTTTTCTTCCTTTCGGAAGAGTGGTGAGATCCCAAGTATCATTCTTCATGAGAGAGGAATACTCCTCATCCATGGTAGAATCCCACTCAGGAATACCAGAAGCCTCCCAGAAAGACTATGGATCAGAAGCAGAGGTGAAGAAAGAGTGGGGTCCAATGAAATCTGAGTGAGTACATCTCATATCTGAAGTATCTCCAACTAAATCTCCAACACTTTGCAAAGTTTTCCTAGCCCAAAGAGGACCAGGAGGATCAGGCTCAGAGTTCAGAAGATTCTTCACTTGAGTGAGAAGGGACATAGTCCTCATCATCACTACTATCAGAATCAGAAGACTCAAAGGTCTAATGGTTAGGAGGATCAGGAAGAGGAGCACGCTCAACAACATCATCATCTGATGAGTCAGAATCTGAATCAGCAAGCTGAAGAACCTCAATAGGTAGAGAAGTAGAAGTTGAAGAAGACTCATCAAACTTAACACTTCTCTCAATATAAAGCTCATGAGAAGTAGGATTCAACAATTGATATCCCTTCACACCATCAGGATACCCTACAAAGATACAAGGTTTGGATTGTGGTTCCAATGCCTTGCATTTCTTCTTGGGAATCTGAGCCATAGCCTTGGATCTGAAGACTCGAAAGTGCTCAACATCAGGCTTGCATCCAAACCAGGCTTCAAAGGGTGTCATCCCTCTTACTACCTTGTGTGGAACATGGTTCTGAATGTAATTAGCACAATTCACTGCTTCAGCCCAATACTGCGGAGGAAGAGACTTCGAGTGAATCATACAAGTGGCCATCTCCTTAAGAGTATGGTTCTTTCTTTCTACTACTCCATTCTGCAAAGGGCTATAAGAAACTGTATGCTGCAAGGAGATCCCTTCAGAAGTATAGAAATCCATGAACCTATTGTTTACATATTCACCTCCATTTTCGGTTTGAAGAACCTTGATAGACCATTCCACCTATTTCTCAACAAGAGCCTTAAAGTCCTGAAAATGTTCAAAGACTTCAGACTTAAGCTTAAGAAAATATACCCAAGTATATCACGAATAGTCATCAATGAAGGTGAGCACATAAAGAGCTCTAGTAAATGAAGGAGATGGAAATGGACCAGAAATATCGTTGTGAACAAGATCCAAGGGATGAGTAGCTCTCCAGGATTTTCCTTTGTCAAATATCTTTTCAGGGTGCTTTCCGAGGGAAAAACCCTCACAAAGACCCTTAGAAAAATTGACATGGGGTAACCCATTGACCATTTCATTTTGGCTCAATTGTTCAAGGTAGCGATAATTTAGATGTCTGAAACGCTCATGCCATAGCTTACTAACCTCATTTGCATGAGTGAGCAAGGTAGTGGGCATAGAATCAGAAGTAAAGTGGGAAAAGGTATACAACCGTGAATGGTGATCTACCTTTCCCTCAGCCACTGTAGTGTCATCGTTAAGCTCATGAATAATCACTGAGTTAGGACCAAATTCCACTCGCATTCCTTCACCAAGGTGAGTAATTTGGTAAACCGATAGGAGATTGGTAGAGAGATCAGGAACACTCAACACTTGGTTGAATGTTCCCCCATCCATCTCTACCGATCCACTACCAGAAACTGACACTATCGTGTCATTACCCATCGTGATTTGGGACATACCACAAGGCTCGATGTTGGAGAACTCGACATGTGAAGAAGCCATGTGGTGTGAGGCACCGAATCTATAATCCACGTCGATGAAGGAGAAACTTTGGCTACAAGGGCCTTTCCTTTCTTCTTATCAGATTTAGACCCTTTTGTAGTAGAAGACTCGGCCTTTGGAGCATTTTGTTTGATAGACTCAGGAACACCTATTTGATTTTTCTCAAGTAAATGAGTAAGGTGATCAATTTTTTTTCTCATACATAGATGCTCTTTATGACCAGGCTTCTTGCAATAGGAACACAAAAACTTGTCTTTCTATGCTCTAGGCTCAGAAGTCGAAGCGTTCGTGTTAAATTTAGTTTTGGTCTTGGTTTCCTTCTTAGGTTGATCCTTTCTTTCTTTCTTCTTTTCAGTCTTCTTTTCCTTACTAGTACTTGCTACAAGGGCATGTGACTTGGACTTGAGAGACCCCATTTGAATGAGTTTGTCCTGTTCTCGAATGAGTTGGGATGAAAAATAGTCAAAGGAGGGCATATTCCAATCATTTCCCAAGGCATCTTTTGTAGCGTAAAAAGTTGACACAAAGACAGAATATTCAGGACCTAACTTAGAGAGAATCGACAAGATCAGTTGAGAATATTTCTTCTCTACTTGACATTCCTTTAACAACAATCTAGTGTGGACAAACTTAGAGAAGTATGCTTGTAGGTTTTCAAAATCACTAGGATTTAACCCTAGTAGTTCATTTTCCAACTCATGCACTCTCATGTCATCTTGTTGTCCAAACATTTTATCTAACATTTTCCACGCAGAATTAGGTGTTTCAGATGACTCAATGTGGAAGAGCAAGTCAGGAGAAACAGACATGCAAAGAAGACCTAAAGCTTCATCACTACGGTTTAACCACTTAGATTTTTCAGGGTCATCATCTGGTTCAGTCTCAGTTCCCATGGTGATGCGGAATAACCCTTTACCTCTTAGTTTCATAATCATTTTCGATCTCCATTCGAAAAAGTTGAACGGTGTAAGAAAAGGAAGTGAATAAGCATCCATTGTGAAGAGAGAGAGAAGGAATGCAGAAAAGAATCACAACCACCCAGGACAATATAATAACCCCCTACTTTTGGCACTTTATAGTTTAGTGCATTGAATACAATCAGGTCTGAGTGTGCATCTTGAAACAGTTGGTAACTCACCTTGCAATCAGCTTAATAACGTGCAAGAGAGGAGACCACAATCATATTTCGTGGAGTGCAGCAAAGTGACACCGTATACAATCACAACTTGCAAAAAACTAGGAAGGAGGTGAAATCAAATCCTGGTTGTGAGAAAAAGCATCTCACGTCGCAAAGGATACCCCCTTGCTGCAAACTGTGGCAGGATCGCTCATTAGTCACAAGCAATAATAAGGGTAAATACAAGGTTTAGATGAACTCAAGATGAGTCCCGATGATCTTCAGAATGCTCAGAAAAGTGCTCGGAAGGAAAAATAGGTGCTCAGAGTGTCACTACACACTTGAGCACACGATTAGTAAAAAAATTGACAATAACACCTAAAATTATCATTTTGAAATCCCAATTTAGCTAATTTTAGAGCTATTGGAGTTTTTTTTAAAATGACAATTAACGTTAATTTAAAAGATGATTTAAATTATTACTAATCGTAAAAAAAATTAGATTCGTAATTAATAAAACTAGATTTAATATAATTAAATCTAATTAATTACGAATAATAAAGAAACACTAATTAAGATCTAATTAAAATTAAATCCTAATTAAATATTTAAATATATTTCCCTTTTAAAAGAAATACCCACCCAAAAAAACTAACACCCAACTTAAAATTACCCCTTTTAAATAAATTTCCCACCAAAAATTACCAACCTAATTTTTAAATTTAAAACATACCATAAATGCAATACACGTGGCTCAATGGAAACCATTGGAGATGTGAGGATCCCAAGTTGGGTGGAAAGTCCCAAAGCTATAAGGTGGAGGACCTATTGGAGGTTGAATCATTGGAATGCGTTAGAAGAGGGTGTGGATAACGGCTAGGGAGCTAGAATGGACTCGGATAGGGGTCTCAACATTGGGAAAAATGAGAGCTTGGAATGGGGATTAGGAGGAGTTGGGAGCAGGCATAGGGAGTGGGAGTGAATGAGTAGGCTGGTAGGAGACAGGAGCAAGGTAGGAGAGCATGCATAGGGAGGAAACTCGATATGCAGGGAGGACAAGGAACTCGGTCAGGAAGACATCTCATGGGAAAGGACTAGGGAAGGCCAGGAAGGGAAAGGATGGCTTGAGGAAGAGGGAAAATGGCTGTGGCCACAGGGAAGATAAAGGTGAGGTGGCCCAAGCCAAAAAAATGCTAAGGGAACACAAGAAAGAGCAAAAATGACTGAGGATGGGGATGAAATACTTGAGTGGGCACGTGAAGAGGAGGAGCTCGAGAGGAAATCAGGGTTAGCCAAAACACCACAAGTGCTGTTGGATCAGCTTGATGGAGAGATCTCGGTGGAGAAGGGTGAAAACACCAAACTTCAAACCACAAATTTGAAAACTCTGATTCTGCAAAATACCATGCAAAAACACAGAGAAACCAAAAATAGAGATCTAAAAAAATTACTTCCAGTTTAATAAAAATTAAAAAAACCAGAAAATAAACCTCTATTTTAACTGATCTTCCAAATTTAGCTACAGTTAGCTAAATGTAGCTGTAAAACCCCTAAAAACTCAGGAATACCTACACATGCACAAAGAACACAACAAAATGAAACAACTTTCCAAGAACAACTTGTTAAATACGTTAGCAATAAATTTCCAGAATATAATGATCAAAAAACTTGCACGAGGAGTAAAAAAATGAAACCAAGAGTAATCGCAACTCAAATGACGAATGCACATTTACCTGATCTCAGCTCTGATACCATGAAAGAGTTTTGCGAGAATCGAATCAAAACGATGCACCATGAAGTAGTTACACTCAAATGGAATTGTAATGGCTCTAGTGTAATCGCAAGGATCGATAAAAAATGGAAGAACTTGCTCAACAGAAACAAAGCTTGCACATACAGGAAAGATAGCGGAGTGTCTTGGCATACTCATAAAATCAGAATGAAAGGGTACATATAGGGTGTTGAGTAACCCTAGTGCATGACACACAAGAAAACCCTAAACCTAACCCATGTGAGATGACCCTCCATATGTGAGTGGAGGACATATAGGATGCCACACACCACATGCACATAATTAGAACTATCAACTTCTAAATCATAACATGTTGAATACATCATTCTTGTGTACCTATGTGTTAGAGCAATAGAACATGAAGAGGACACCATTCTTGAATCCTAAGACCTTTACAAAACATTTATCAACTAAGAATCATGCATTGAAATTGTCAAAAAACCAACATAAACTTCCATACATGCATGACCATCTCAAGACATTCATTGTTAAACTCATGTGATGTCAACAAGATTCACACCTATTGTAATTGATTTTCTTGATAGTACTTTGCATTCTCTAATTGGAATGAACAACCATTCAATATGAGAGCCAATCAGAAACAGATTCAAACAACACCTGAAAAATATTTAAAACATTACCTCTGAAGGGATGATCAATTCATATATAAAATTTTGTGATCATGCAATCATCACTTAAATCAACAAAGCCCATAAAGATCTTACTGTGCACATACATCTACCTTATTACTGATCAAATTTAAATCTCATGATGAAAATCTCTTGAATGGGGTAAGTGCACCAAGTTGGTGGACAAAAAAGGGGTCATAAGTGGACGTCATATTGCGAAAAACAGTGAAATCTCAACTTGTAGGGATTATTAGCAATACACGCACTCAAAATTAGAAAAATTTATATGAATATGAATCGTAGCATCCGGAATCTAGTTTCTAAAATACTAATTTTTTTTAAAAATGGACAAGTTTAGCTATATTAAACACTTAAAATTATATGACTTGGTTTTTTTTTAAAAAACCTATAAGATTGTAGTCCGTTTGCCCGCGATTTGGATGACCAAATCTTGTTATTTTTTTTTCCTTTGGTGAAAATTTAGATGTAGTTGTCTATCTTGGGATGGATTTTATTTTGTATTTTCTTGAGCAATATATTTTTTTAATGATTTTTTCCATGAAAGTGGTCTAAAAAGATTTAGAAAACGGAGCACTTTTCCGTTTTCCCGCCATAACTATATCAAAAAATATTGAAATCAAATATTTTTTTTAACATGTATAGAATTTCTCCATGCTTGGGATGGTATAAGTTTTATCACATTTTGATAAGCGAAACAAAAGTTGCAGTCTTAAACGTAGACATGAACATTCGTGGGAAAAAATGTCTTAAAGACCTATTGTTAGTAAAAAATTATAAAATGATATTTATCTTATTCTATTCACTTTAAAATCAATATTTCTACGAAGCTAACAGTCTCCCCTACGCGATGGCACCATTTTTGTGAAATGTTTTCAATTTTTTAGCATGGTTCAAGTCTGTGGAAGAGAAAATTTGAATTTTTTTGACCCTTTACACTTCATAATGACCTTCCATAGCTTTGGTTGGGGAAAACAAAGATTTCCCGAAGCCTTAGGGTCGTATTTGATAATACAGATAGAACTGCGATCATGGTTTATAAACCGTGATCACAGGATTTTAAACAAGAACCGCGATCACTTTATAAACCACGAGTGTGTTTATAAAGCATGATTGTGGTTCATAAATCATATTCACACACATCCCAATGTTCTAATTACCATGTGATTTTTATTGTTTGACTTTACCATATGAATTACTGTGAAATTTTGTCGTTTTCTGCACGTTTTTCTTATCACCGGAAGCAAAACATCATGGGAGACAAGAAACGAAGTCAAAAAATAAGAACCGTGATCGTGCTTTAAGTCAAAAAAGGATCCCAATGTTCAATTAAGTAAAAAAACAATTACTGCAAAATTTTGTCATTTTCTAATTAGGGAGACAAAAATGAAGTCATTAAGTAAAAAACAAAATGCTAAAATAGCGAATGCGAATGAAATCTTCGTGAAACAAGAAGAGGTTCATCTTCAACCCCTACTATTGTAAGAAATGAGGAACCAGGTAATGTTTCTACTGTCAATGTTGAAGTTGAATTAAATACTCGTGATGAAGATGTTTTTACTGTCAATGTTGAAGAAGAATTAAATACTCGTGATGTAGCAAATGTTGAAATTGAAGGAGACAATGAAAATGTGAATAAGGAAATTCATGTTGAAACTGTAGACAGGCAAAATTTGACAAAAACACCTCCTAGGATTTTACGTAAGAAACCTAATTATTTTATTGAAATTGATGAAAATATTTTGAAACCAATGTGTGACAAATTTTCTGAACGACAAATCAGAAGAAAAGCCACTAAAATTTTGGATAATCATTTTGAAATTTTAAATGATTCCCAAAGATGTCAGTCGTTTGTTAGTTTGATGAAATTGAATAAAATGAGACCTACATTAAACACCTTAGGATTGACAACATCTAACATACGTGGTCAAACCTCTACAATTGTTGAAAACCTTCATGATGCATATCACACTGTTGGTGTCAAGAGACGCACTAGGGATAGTAATATTTTGCGTCGTGTACTTGCTACTAGTGTTGTAAGTGAATCAATAAAAAAATAACGTTTGATTATGCAAACAAGTCGAATGTTGCAAGTTAATCGAAAAACTCTAATGAAAGCAATTGAAAGACGTAATATCCTTCAATCACTCAATAACACCAATTTTTGGGCATTTTCTGCTAGAGCACCGCATAAGGAAAAATATAATATTGATGCTATAAGAGAAGTTGTTATTCAATTTTGGCATGATAACACTAGAGTTTCACCTAATACAAGAGATGTTGTAAAACAGAGAGTTGGTTCTATTAATTGCGAACCACATCCAAAGTATTTCTTAGATATGACTCAAACTCAATTTTTTCATAAGTTTGAACAAGAGCATCTGGAAATTAAAATTAGTCAAAAAAATTTTGAAATGTTAAAACCATTCTATGTGAAAATCAACCATGCTCGCACCACTTGTTGTAGGCAACATGTTGAATTTTCTATGCATTATGCTAAATTTTTATGTATTCGTTCTATTTTACATTCTGAAACTATGTTATCAGAATGTGGTGTTCAAGTTCCACCAATATCTTCCAGGGATTTCATTCCTACGATATTTTGTGAAAATTTAGTTGGACAAAAAAATTATAGTCAGGATTGTTTAGATGGAAGTTGTGGTACATGTGGTAGATTACCTAAATTGGAAAGTTGCATCCATGAGAAAATTGAAGGTGCAATAGGAAATAATTTAGTTGAGTTTGATAAATATAAATCAGTTGCATACCAGTTGAAAGATGGAAAAGAGTCTAAACGGTGTGAGCTAGTTACAGAACATATGCCTGTTTTTCAATTTATGAGAAAATTTAAGGATGAAATTGTTTATGAGTATGCTAGGCATACACACAGAGCTTGATGGTTGGATGAACAGTTCAAGATATGTAAAGACACATTTCCTATTGGTATTATTGTTTCAGTGGTCGATTTTAAAGAGAATTACACATTGCAACCACAAATGGAGGTTCAATCACAATATTACAACTCAGTACAAGTTGTCATTTTTGTGCATATAGCATTTATACATTCTCCTGATAGTACAGAGAATGATCGAAAAAATTTAAGAGAGTATCACTTTTATATCAGTGATGATCGTACTCATTCTACTGAATTTGTGCAAGGGTGTTTCCATTTATTT
Source organism: Taxus chinensis (assembly GCA_019776745.2). Lineage (NCBI taxonomy): Eukaryota > Viridiplantae > Streptophyta > Pinopsida > Cupressales > Taxaceae > Taxus > Taxus chinensis. The sequence goes on along the minus strand of JAHRHJ020001233.1, from coordinate 386,491 downwards.
TATGGAAACTTGTCTGATAGGGACATCCACTTCAAACAACATTATATATGGTCAGATAATTACACATCTCAGTTTAAGAATGCATGAATATTTTATTGGATGAGCAGGATGCACATCAAGATGGGTGTGTAACATATTTGGAGTTTCACTAAGGCTGGACATGGAAAAGGAGAGCATGATGGTGTAGGGGCATGTGTGAAAAGATATCTTGCAAGAGAAGAGTTGAAGTACAAATATGGTGCTAAATTGAAAGATGCAAAGAGCATAATGGAATGGTGTATTGACAACATGGCTTGAGGTTCTCAAGAAATTTCCACGGTTCGCAGATATTTTTAGTTGATAGAGGAACAAAAAATTGTTAACTACGAGGATTATATGACACTCACTAGGTCCAGTGATATGCACTCATTTTGTAGCTCAGACGCTACTTTGTGGGCCACATGGACAAGAAAGTTGACATGTTTTTGTGCATCTTGTATTGAATTTGTCATTGTTGAGTGTAATTCACGAAAGTGGGTGGATGGATGGATTTGTAGGCCTCTGTAGTGCCCACTTCCCTTTGACACCTTTTTGATATTAATCTTGATATTGCTGATTATATTATGGACATGATTATGGACTTTATTATAGTATGATGTTAGATGTTAGATCAGGGATTATTGTTGACTGGATTCAGTTATGATGCATGATGATTATTAGAGACATTTTATATGTTGATGATGATATATTGTTTGACATGGTTATATAATGGATGTTGTTCGGACATGTGATATTTAGATATTGTGAGTAGACCTAGAAATGGAAATTATTGGATGATGATATAGTTGTTGATAAAACTGTAAACGATATGGTTAGATTGCTTGGATGTTGTTGTGATTCATATATCTAGATGATAATGGGAGTTATATTTATATTATTTTGGATGTTCTAATATGGCCACAAGGTCGAAGAAGATATTTTTGTTTTGCAGGTTAAAATATCACAACAAACATCAGGGGATTGGAGACCAACCACATTGGAGTTCTAGATGAATTCAAAAAGGTCACCATGGCAACTAGTATTTATATGTGTGTGTTTATGTGTGTTAGGGATTTCCATGGGGGGGATCACCTTTAAATGTGACCAAGGGGTTATGTGTATTTATTTGTTTGACCCTTTTTTTAATGTTGCATGTGTTTATTTTGTGATGCATTTGCCTCTTTCTTTATTTATTAAACATTGTATTAATATTGTGGGTAAGCATGTTGTTAATATTAATTAAATAAAATATGTCATAAGAAAGTGATTAATATGGTTGTTGGCTATCATTTAAAGTGTTGTAAGAATGAGTTAATAATGTGTAAGTAATATGTAAGTGATGTGTAAGTTAAATTTTTTAGTGTGAAACACTCCACCTTCTTGGAAATTCGAATTTGTCCTTAGAGGCTAATTTTGGAGGCTTGTGGGACAAGTTAAACTTGTCCCATACCTCTTAAATTATTTACCAACCATACTTGTGGTTGGAGAGTTGAAATTTGAATTTTATAATGCCTTTTTAGAAGGTAAATTGTAGTTTAATTGCACTTTTCTTACATGATTTAATTTCAGTCCTTTGGGGTGTGGGTTGGATTTCAATAAGTAAACTATCATATTATTCACTCACCTATTTATTATGCATTGGAGAATGAAATTGACTTTGATGGTTGGGGTTGAGGATGTGTGATGTGGCATCCTACATGGATCCACCTCATCCTCTTCTCTTCCCTCTTCTATGAAAATTCAAACTCCTTACCTTGTTTTGGGTTGCTTCACTTTGGAGACTTCATTCTTGGGTGAATTCTTTTGCTGTTCTGGAGCTCTTGCTTTGAGGAAGTTTTGGAAGATTGTTGCATGCTTGTGCTTGGTTGTTTTGGATTACTTGCCTTGGGATAATACTTGTTGTTTTGGAACTTGGAACAACTCCATACTGGAGAGGTAGGAGCTTGGCTCTTGAAATGCTTCTTTTTTTTATGAAAATGTTAATGTCTGAATGTTTTGGCATGTTTGTGGGTTGTTGGGTAGATGGCCTAGGAATGGTGTAGGAGAAGACTATGGGGTTTATTTTTTGAGAGGCATAAGTGTGTTTTAGGGAGGTTTAAGGGTGGAGGGAGTTGAAATTTGGGTTCCACCTTACAAAGAAATAGCTTGCATGTTTTACTTGTTATGGGGTGTCATAAGAGGTTGGGGAGGCATAAGGAAATGTGAGGAATAAGGGGTACTTGAGGAGGCATAAGGAATGGTAGGGTTTTGATAAATGCTATATTTTGGCGGTTTGTAATTCAAGTGGTGATACCAATTTCCCATTTTGGGAGGCATAAGAAGCATCCCTCATAGTTTCTTGCTCATTTAGCTTGCTTGATGAAGCCTTAGTATTGTTTGTCATGTTTTAATGTAGTTGCAAACTATATTCTATTTTGGACTGTGTTTTATTGTGAAAATGTTGCTTGCATATTTTGTGGAACCTTGTTGTTGTCATGAGTTAGATCACATCTTTTATTGCATTATGGTTGGGGCTTGGGGGCCAATGAAGAAGGATGGCTTCTCATTTTCATTGGATGTATTGGTTGGGTGGAGAGCATTGCCTTTCCCCTACTCTTGTTGTGACCAAATTAGAAGAATGAGAAATCTACATGTTGTTGTTCTGGAGCTGAGATTAAAAAAAAAGGATAGTTTGACAATCTCTTGTGAAATGAAATCTTATTGTAGCTCTTTCCCACTTTGAAGTGGATGATTTGTATATTAATTGTAATGGAAGGATACTTTTTATTGACAATGAAAGTTGAAATTTGAAATGTAAAAGAGTTATACTCTTGTTTCTGTTTTTTTTTTTTAAGAATTAAATGTATTTTGTATGTTGAATTTTGAAATCGAATGGAAAGGAAGTTGTAAGAGTTTAATTTGAATTAATTGATGTGGTTTTGTCTTTTCCATATAATATTATTTCATTGAAAATTTGTGTTTAGCATGCACTATGAAATCCTTGTTTATAAAGTGGAAAAATGAAACACGCGAGAAGAAAATGTATCATTTTTCCCTGTATATAATATATGATTCTGAAAAGAATAAAAGATGGAAGTTGTAAAGTTGTCTTTGGAATAAATAAAGTATTGCATAACCTTCCTCAAAATGTATCATTGTATTGAATTTAATCATCTAGTTGTGAGTTTCAATCTTTGTTTGAAAGGTATGTGAAAATTGGAAGTCGGATATGTATTTTAGTTTTTGAATCAACTAAATGTATTAGATTAGGATTGGAACATATTATAATACTTGGAAGAAGAAAATGGAAAATAAACCCTTTAAAAATTTGATCTTTGCCTTGTATTTTCAAATTGGCAATTATCGAATCCAAAATGCACGAACCAAACCTGCAACAGTGAAATAAAAAACTAAATGATTAAAATGAATTAAATTTCCCTAAACAAATACAATTAGACAAATATACTTAAAGGAAATCTTCCAGAACCTGGCAAAACCGAGTTCAAAGCTTTCACAGTCGTTTTGCTGGCAAAATTGTAAATTTTTGAATTGGAATTCAATCACATAGATCTACCTCACAAAATTACCCTAAATCCACCTAAGAACAATTCTCCATGTCTATTTGACATGTTGAGAGAGGAACAAGAACAAATTGAACAAAATTTTATAAGTTAAAATTTACCAATTCAAACTGTAAAATCTTGCAGATCATTTTTATGAAATTGACCCCTTAAACTTTACCAAAATCAAAATTTAATGAATCTCGTGCAAAGAGGACGTTGAGAGATTTCCAGAAAGTCCTCATTCACCCAAAACCAAGCTCTTTACCAAAATTTATGGCCTTCTGAAGTTTTTTTTCACATGGCATTTAAAAAAAAATTGGGAAAAAATTCCTTGGTGGGCCCGCGGGCCCGAATATTTCCCGTAGAGCTTCAGAAAAAATTTGGGAAATTTTTCCAAATTTTCCTCGCTGACCCGCAACCAATCAGGAGCTACCACATGACATCGTGAGGCATCGGAGGAGGAGCGGGTTCCTTTTTGCCTTTGGTTTTAGAAAAAAATTGGAAAAATTTTCCAAATTTTTCCCGCCGACCCGCGGCCAATCAGGAGCTGCCACTTGGCATCACGAGGCATTGGCAGAGACGTGGGTGAGTGTGATCCTTTTTACCTTCGGGGCATTAAACAAAATTTCTCCCCATCACCCCGCTTTTCCTGCATTGGATTAGGAGATGCCACGTGTCCCTTGTGGACTCATGGGAGAGCAGGCGCAAAGTGGGCTTCTCACCCCGCGTGGGAAATTTTCTAAATGTTCCTGCCACCCGGCTTTTCCCTGCATGGCTTAGGAGGTGCCACGTGTCCCTTGTGGACCCACGGTAGCACGGGCACAAAGGTGGTATTTCACCCCCACGTAGGAAATTTTCCAAAAGTCTCCCTCAACCCCACAGACCTGCCCTTTGGGCAAATTTTCTCCCCTGGGTCTGCAAGCCCGCTCTTGGGGAAAATTTTCACCCCAAAGCCCATCAGCCCATAACTTGAAAAATATGAGGAGTTAGGAGGACTTCTTTATATCATTGGAAAGGTGAGGAAATTTCCTATCCAATGGGAAGGATTTATGAAAATTTTGAATGAATTAATTTTGAGAAAAATTAGTTGAACCTTTAAGCCTGTTAGAAAGTGGGTATGGTGAGGAATTACCCTCTGAACCTAATTGAACTTTCTAACCCTAAATTTTGGGACTTTGTGACCTCTAATAATTTTTAATAAAAGAAAAGTATATTCTTCTAGATGATATTTGTTCTGGAACTTGTTAGTGACAACTGTTGTCATGTAACCCGGTTATAGACTCTCTTAAACAAAACAAAAAAAATATTCCATAATTTTCATAACTAATCCTAAGTTGTTCTTGGGTCTCAAGTGGGTTGTTTTAGTGGGCATCACAGCCTCTAACTCCACTTCCTATTCATCAACCTCCACAAGCATTATGAATTTTTTCTATAGATGAAGTTGCAACATCCAAGGACTTTAACGAAATTTTGATTTTGGTGCGATAAGGTATTTATGGTTATTTACAATTTTGTATTGAGTTATGTCCTTTGAAATTTTAATATGTATAATTTAAATTTGAGTTGAAACCTTTTTCTGTAGGACACGTGTTTGCAGCTATTGTGATAGAAGATAATGAAGAAGGAACAGACTATTTCTTATGTTGTTGCATCAAGGAAAGAAAGAAGTTGACTTCTCCTATTATAGATGGTGAAGATATTGAGTACCCTACAAGGTCAGTGGTAGTTACTGGAACTTGGCTTTGATGGTATCCATTAAAAAACTCCTTTGTTTGGGTGTTTGAAGACTTTAAGACACACAGGAAAATACTCTTATATTTGCATCTAGTTCTAACGACAAATATTCAGCTATATAGATATCGAGGAAGGCCTAATAACAAGATTCTTTGGAAGGTTTGAGAGTTAGATCATGAAGCAATTTTGTCTGCTATTCAGAGTAGATCTGATCTTGATGGTTCATTGGAATGAATTTACAATGCTCATGTCTAGTATATATAATTTCTTTGGTATATAGAAATTTTTTAATTAGATAAATTTAAGTTCATATATTTTATGAAATTTGTGTATTTTGTATATATCTAGTATGGTTTTGATTTGAAACTTAAATATCTTTGACTAACACTTTTATATGCAGGTTAGTGGTGCTAAAAAAGCTTTTACTTTCATGTGGTTGGCACTGTTAGTAGAGAATTATAAATTCTTAAAGCCAAGAGAAGCTTTCATTTTTTTACAAGAAAAGAGAAGCAATTAAAAATGATTTATGTACCTATGGAGGGGGTTCTTGGCTCCGGAGGAGGTAGCCAAAAAGGACTTGGAGCTTAGAGAACCAAAATGACACATCCCTAAGTGTTTACAAGACCATCCCTACACATGTGCACAGTCGGTTTAGTGCCACGACCCACCGTTTGCAAAATATACCATTTGATAACCTTACACTGTCTCAAACTACACTATTAGGTGCGTTTGCAAATAATAGGGCAGCGAGAGCACTGATTGGAGAAGGAAAAAACCAAGACAGGATTATTATAAAGGGTCCATACACCCGAAGGTGTAGGATCAGACAAGACATCTCTGGGTGCCACAGAGTCTGCGTAGCCACCTGTCGAATTTGAACGATTGTTTGGTTTCAGGGCTCTTAAGGGACTACACCCAAACGAGGTATCCCGGAAGCAATGACATTGTTTCACATCAAAACAACTCCTCCTTATAGCATTCACCTGGCCACTCGAATGTTTTGGTGTAGCTCAATTCAGTGCCATGGTCCATTGTTTGCAAAATATACCATTTGACAGCCTTACACTGTCGCAAACTACACCATTCGGCACGTTTACAAACAATAAGGCAGCGAGAGTACCAATTGAAGAAGGAAAAAACTGAGACATGATATTATATAGAGTCCCTACACTGAAGGTGTAGGATCAAACGAGATTTCTCTTAGGTGTCATGGAGTGCTGCATAGCCACCCATCGAAGTTGAACAATTTTTTGGTCTCAGGGCTCTTAAGGGACTACACCCAAACGAGGTAGCCCGGAAGCAATGATATTTTCATGCAGCAAAATGACACCTCCTCTAGTGTTCACCTAGCCACCAGGACATGTTACCACGTGTAGTTGGTTTGGTTCCACGACCCACCGTTTACAAAATATACTCATTTGACAGCCTTACTCTGTCTCAAACTACACTATCCAGGAGCGTTTGCAAACAATAGGGCAGCAAGAGCATAGATTAGATAAGGAAAAAACTTGAGATATGCATATTGTAGAGGGTCCCTACACCGAGGTGTAGGATTAGATGAGATGTCTCTAGGTGCCACCACAGAGTGTACGTAGCCACCCATCGAAGTTGAACAATTTTTCAGTCTCAGGGCTCTTAAGAGGTCTATGCCCGAACGAGGTAGCCCGGAAGCAATGACATTGTTTTACACTGAATTGACACCTTCTATAGCCTTTATTTAGCCGCCTAGATGTGTCCGCAGTAGTCGGTTCGGTACCACGACCCACCGTTTGCAAAATATACCATTTGACATCCTTACACTGTCTCAAACTACACTATTCGGCGCATTTGACAAACAATAGGGCAGCAAGCGTACCAATTGGAGAAGGAAAAAATAGAAGACAGACTATTATATAGGGTCACCTACGCCAAGGTGGAGGATCAGACGAGACGTCTCTAGGTGCCATAGGGTGTGTTTAACCACCCGTTGAAGTTGAATGATTTTTTGTCCTCAGGGCTCTTAAGGGACTACGCCCGAACGAGGTAGCCCGGAAGCAACGACATTTTTTCACATGCAACAACATGATGCCTCCTCTAGCATTCACCTGGCCACCTGAGATGTGTCTACATATTCGAGTTTAGTGCCATGACCAATCGTTTGTAAAATATATTGTTTGACAACCTTACATTGTCTCAAACTACACTATTTAGCGTGTTTGCAAATAATAGGGCATCGAGAACACCGATTGGAGAAGGAAAAAAACTAGAGATAGAATATTATAGAGGATCCCTATGCACTAAGGTTTAGGATCAAATGATATTTCTCTAAGTGCCACGGAGTTCTGTGTAGCCACCCGTCGAAGTTAAACGATTTTTTGGTCTTAGGGCTCTTAAGGGACTACGCCGAAACGAGGTAGCCTGGAAGCAATGATGTTGTCATGCGCACCAAAATGACACCTCCTCTAGCATGTCCACCTAGCCACTTGGATGTTTCCAGTGCAGTTCGGTTTGGTTCCATGACCCACCGTTTGCAAAATATATTATTTGACAGCCTTTACACTATCTCAAACTACACTATTCGGCACATTTGCAAATAATAGGACAGCGCAGAGCACCAATTGGAGAAGGAAAAAACCAAGATGCAGGCTATTATAGAGGGTCCCTACAGTCGAGGTGTATAATTAGATGAGATATCTCTAGGTGCCACAGAGTCTGCGTAACCACCCGTTGAAGTTGAACAATTTTTTGGTCTCAGGGCTCTTAAGGGACTACGCCCGAACGAGATAGCATGGAAGCAAAAAAATTATCGCGCACCAAAATGATGCCTCCTCTAGCATTTCACTTCGCCACCTAGATGCATGTGTCCAGCGTAGTTCGGTTCAGTGCCATGACTCATTATTTGTACAAATATATACCATGTTTGACGGCCTTACAGTATCTCAAAATACACTATTCGGTGCATGTTTGCAAACAATAGGGCAGCGAGAGCACCAATTGGAGAAGGAAAAAAATGAGATAGGATATTGTAGAGGGTCCCTACACTGAGGTGTAGAATCAAACGAGACATCCTTAGGTACCACGGAGTGTGCGTAGCCACCCGTCAAAGTTGAACAATTTTTTGGTCTCATGGCTCTTAAGGGACTATGCCTGAACGAGGTAGCCTGGAAGCAACAACATTGTCACGCACCAAAACAACATTCCTCCTCTAGCATTCCACCTGGCCACCCATATGTGTCCATGTAGTCGGATTCAGTGTCACAACCCACCGTTTACAAAATATACAGTTTGACTTCCTTATATTGGTCTCAAACTGACACTATTCGGTCACGTTTACAAATAATAGGGCAGCAAGAGCACCGATTGGAGAAGGTAAAAACTGACAGAGGATATTATATAGGGTCCCTAAACCGAAGGTTTAGGGTCAAAACGATATTTCCTTAGGTGACCACAAGAGTATGCTCGTAGTCCACCCGTCATTGAAGTTGAACAATCTTTTGGTCTCATGGCTCTTAAGGGACTACGCCCGAAACGAGGTAGCCCGGAAGCAATGACGATATGTCATGTGCGCACCAAAATGACAATGCTTTTTCTAGCATTCACATTAGCCACCTAGATGTGTTTGCATAGTTTATTTGGTGCCACAACCCACCATTTTCAACTTTGTTCAATAATTATACCATTTTCAACAATTACAAATTTTTTTACACTTGTTCAACAAAACTACAACTATTTTCTGCATTTGCAACTTTTTCAAGAAATAGTTGAATCAGAAATTGAAATAGAAGAAGAAGATGGTTATGCAATTATTGGTTATTGTGAATACTCACCTAGGAAAGATCCTAACTAATCTGAGATAGATGATATTATAGAGGGGTCCTCTTGTTTAGTGTTCACCCAGGTCATGGGAAAATAAAATGAGGCTGTTTCTTCTAGGTGCCACAAGCAGAAACACGTAGTATCCTCGTCGAAGTTTATGAAAGGAAGTAGTAAAAATACATGTGGTCTCAAGGCTCCTTAAGGGACTACTGCTCGAATCAAGGTCCCAGCTCTTATAACCACTCATTCCTATGACGTTGTTCACATATTGAAACAACACCTCCTCTAGGCTTCTCACCTGGCCCATAAGAGACATGTCCATCATAGTCCTTGTTTGGTGCCATGGCCCACCACTTTCAACTTTTTCAACAATTGCGACTTTTTAAACTCCAGCAACAATCTGACAACTTTTTCAAGAAATTACTGAATCAGAAATTAAAAGAGAAGAAGAAGATGGTTATGCAATTATTGGTTATTGTGAATACTCACCTAACAAATATCCTTGAATAATCTAGATAGATGATATGAATAGTTACTACTTTTTTAGTGTTCACCCACATAAATAAATAAATAAGCCTCTTCTTCTACTTCCCAGGAAAAACACTTCTCAATCCTCGTCTAGTTTATGCAAAGGAAGTCCCTGACAAGATACATGGTCCAAGAATCCTACCAACACTAAAGGAATCACTTCCCCACTCCTAGAACCTTATTTCCTATAAAATCCTCAAGCTTCTAGCGAAATAAGAACCTTTCTATCTTTCCTATGATGGTCAGTGGACCTATAAATTGAATGGATTACATTATTGACTCTGGCACCTATGACAATGTCATGCTTATAAATTTTTCTAACTCTATGGATATTACTCTCAACCTTGCTATTGGCCATTGTTACAACATGAAAACAAAATAATTACCTCTTTTCAGCCAAGTGAAAGATTCTCAAGCCAGAATTTAGCAACTTCCCTAACAAGTTTCCCTTAAAATCAAGATGGAAATACTTGTGGAATGACATGTGCATAGCTACGTATGGTATATTGTTGAGCCAAAGTTTCTATTTTAAATCATGATATTAGTGGGGATATAAAGATGGATTGGTCATACACCACCATAGTCATCAATGGTAAAATGAATAATATCCTTCTGATAAATAAAATTAAATACACAGTTCAAAAACCAAATGAGCCAAGGGAAGACATCTTATTTCAAGATTCAAGGTATGAAATATTTTTTCATGACTTAAGAGGAAAATGATAAGTTTCCCATGTTGATGGAGGAATACACATACTTCCCTTAATTTCTTAACAATTGTACCATGCAATGTTGCACCATAGTAATGTTATATTCATATATGTTGCACCATAGTTTTTTTATTTTAAATCAAGCATACATATAGAATTAATATGCATAGAATATACATACATAAAAGCATATCACATGCAATGAATTAAAATCAAACATAGAATTAATATCATTATTAAACCAACACATGGATATATAATGTATCAAACTAAGCCAACCCCTGTGTTGAATGCACGTCTCTGAAAATATAAGTTCATAACATGTGTACATCTCAAACCAAGTGTGTCATGCATATAGGATCACATGTGGTCGCATAAGACTATATATATAATTTCCTATGAAGAATCATACACACACACACACACACACACACACACACACACACACACACACACACACACACGCGCAGCGCACCACACACACACACACACACACACACACACACACACACACACACACACATCCACATCCTATAAATCTAATCATGAAACATCTTTCCTCTCTTTGCCCTGCTAGAAGTAGCATGTCCACGACCTGGGGATGTAGTGGAGGGAGATGTCACTATGGATTTCATCCGTGTGGTCCTAGGCATCTCTAAACAGGCCTACAACCTAACCTTCACATTCATAAAAAAACAAGTTTTTAACATCCATATTTTTAAAATACATTCAAAATTTAGATACATAGAATTTAGTTAAAATAAATGTGAAATCTTACTGCAATGTCATGATCCCTATCAATTTGTCGTTGATGCATGATAAGGACGGCAGTAGACTCATGAGAGGTAAGCTACATACAAATAATTAAATTTCAAATTAAATATTTCATGTGTACAAAATTTGATAATGTAGATTTAAGTAATAAGAAATAATTCTTGAATAAATTTAACAAATTTGAAAAATTGTATCTCAATTAGTGGATCTGTAGATGCTATGGCAGTATTTACAGTAGCCTCCACAGTCTGCATATATGGAGGAGTCTCTCTGGTAGTCATAATCTATACAAAAAATATGTACAAATCAATATTAATATACATGACTGCCACATAACAGAGCCAAAGCATAATCCACGTGAACTTCCACAATTAGAAACAAATTGTAAAGAGAAACTAACCTTCGTAAAATTCACGTGAGGCATGCCAATAGCCTCAGTTCCCAGAGTAGATGATGACCCACCAGGCTTCTGCACGTATAAAAGACAAACATATATTAATATATACATGTATATGTGAAACATTATAATAATAAAAGTGCACAGTCAAATGAAATTTTAAATTTAAGTATAACTTGAAACTTACGTTTGTAACATGCCCAGCTACAGTAGCTAGCATGTCGATGCCAGATGTTTCCTTCACCGGCTCTTGCTATTTAAAATAAAATAAAAAAATTAGTTTTTACATGTATATACATAACGTAAAATGAAATACATATATATTAAAATCTCAAACATGAATTAAACTATTGTTTATATATATTAAATATTTATTTGACATTTACCTGTGAAAGACCAAGATCTTTTGCAACAGTTCTAAAAACATCCGCCATCATCTCATCTAGAGAAAAGAAATCATGTGATCCAGCAAATAATGTCTCTCCCACAGTGCATACAGCACCACATGATCCATAGTGGTGTGGTGTGCTAGAACTAGCGCCTCCACCAGCATCACTAGATGCAATCTGCTCACTATGTTGGGTCAGAGGGTCAATGAGCTCCCTCAATGCATGTAGTGTGTCAATCTCCACAAACTCCTTCACTGTAGGAGGGATAACTGAAGGAAGTGGGGGTTTTGGGGCATGGGGGATCCTTGGTTGACCTACGTGTGCACCAGGTCTACTTTGTGTAGAGCCACCACCTCACCCATAAAAATCAAAAAAGTCAAAGTAATTTGGGACCTCATTAAGCACAAACTCGCAATATAATTTCTTCAAAAAATAGAGGGGAACCTCATTAATGTTGCATGGTGGATAATCAAAAACCATCCACCATTGGTCCCAAAAATTATTCTTGATTCGGTCATCATGGCACCAATGGATGGGAACCATTTTCAAGTAACTGCGGGGGGCGAGTATTTGTTCTTGGGTCAGTAAATAATGCACAAATGCGGTCTTTTCCATTTTTTTGTCTTTTACGGCCTCATGGAATAATTTATTTGTATACCACTACCTACAATCACCTCTAAAGGTATTCCATATGTCTATTTGGTTAGTTAAGGAGTCAACTTCGCCAATCAATGTTTGTAATGTGTTGGCTAAAGTCATGCGAGACGGATTTTTGGCATGATTTTTTCTTATATTTAGAATAAGGTTCTCAATGGCAATTTTATTTTGTCAGATTTTTCCAATGATATTAGCTTGTGTTCCTGTTGGTTTTGTGGGGACAGAAGGAGCCACAGGAGGCAGATCTATGTTTGGACGAGGGTTTTATGGAATGTTTGGAGGGTTTTGAGGATTGTTTGGAGGGTTTAGAGGAATATTGTGACGGTTTATAGGATTATAAGCTTTCTGAACAACTGACAAAACAAAAAAGTTGTATACATAAACAAAAAATTGAAAAACCCATGAGAATCACAAAAAATAACCTAAAATGCAAACAAAATGCTCAAAATCGAGGGCTTACGTCTTTGTCTTGGTGGCATGGTTAAAACTATCACGATCCACAAGTCTGAAGATTAATTTTTAGGGGGTATTCAAACCGTGAGTGCTAAAGGTCTAGGAGAAATCACAGTTGGAAAGGAAAAATGAGTGAAAATGAGGAGTCATGGGTCTATTTTTTGTCTCAGAAGACTGCGATCATGGTTTTAGGTTTGGAAATCACCAAGCCTATAAAAATAGTTGCATGAACGCAATTTATAAACTGTGCTCGCGGTACCTAAATTTTGGTTTTTTATGTCCACTTAATTGTCCACCATCTTGGTGCACTTACCCAATGGCACCATATGAAATCAATACAAATATATATGTGCACGCATGTGTGTGCACGAATGCTTGTGTGTATTACATACATACATATATATACATGCATACACATGCACATGCACACTTACATATACATAATATATACATATTATGTATGTGTATGTGAATGTGTTATATGTGTATATACGCATTCACATACACATACATATGCATAATATGTGTGTGTGTGTGTATGCATGTGCATGTGCATGTGCATGTGTATATGTATTTATATGTATGTATGTGTGTATATATGTGTGTGTACATATATACATACATATATACAAATATTCATAATATGCATATGTTGTCAATGGTGCTCTGGTGGGTTTATTTTCTAGAAATAGAGGCATAAGGTATGGATGCCCTATCTCTCTCCTCCTTTTCATCATTATAGAATATTGTCTCAGTAGAACCATCACCAAATATATTACCTTTTGTTATCTTAAGGGCTTCAAACCTACTTCTCTGGAGATCTTTGTCTCACATCAGCAGTTTGTTGATGATACTATTCTTCTACTCCTAGATTCCATTCTTTAATCTAAGATTATGAAGCTCATTTTTAAAACATATGAATATGCATCAGGACAAAATATTAATTTTTACAAGATCTCTAATATTTCTTCAATACCCTTCCCACTAGATAAAGGATAATTTCTTATATATTGGGCTATGAGATAAAATCTCTCCCCACCACTTATCTTGGTCTTCCTTTGGGTACTAACAAAGTGTCTTTGAATGTTTGGAATTATCTTCTTGACAGGTTCCAAAAGAAACTTGTTGGATGGAAGGGAACTATTATCTCAAGTGCTAGAAAATGACTTCTTATCAAGAGCACATAATTATATTCCGATTTACATCATGTACATGGTATTTATTCCTGATGTTATTATTGAAAGGATGGAAAGAATTCAGAAACACTTCCTATGGACAGGTACATAGAAGAAAAATATATTCCATTTAGTGGCGTGGGAAAAGGTTTGCACAAATAAGATATTATGTGGACTTGGAATTAAAAATATCATAACAATGATCATGTCCCTCATCTCCAAAATGAGTTGGAGAATCCTAAAGGAATACCATCCATGGACTGATCTTATCAGAGTAAAATATCTTGACCAAGGAAAATCTCAAAATTTCCTAAACCTTGAATATCTCCCCTCTGGCTCCATATTCTGGAATAATTTGATCAAGACAATAAGGGACTTGGACAAAGAATGCAAGTGGAACTTGGGAAATGGTGAAGACATTCTCTTTTGGGAAGATAATTGGGCTGATTTCTAGAGTCTAAGGAATGGCATCTTCAAACAGCTTCATAGCAGCTATTGGATAGAAATCCAGTGATTATATATGTTGCGTCAATGGGAAATTCCATTGGAAGAACCTACATACTGAATTTCCCTAATCTGAAGCTCTTCTTGCTGACATCCAAAGGATTCTTAGTCATACCCCAATAATCCAAATTCAATCTAAAGATGAGTTCATCTTGGTCAAGTATTTTGATGTTGAATGTTCAGTTAATATTGGGTATCAATTGTTTATAGATAATATTCCCTGCCACTTTGATTGGAGAAAAATATGGTTCAAAGAGCTTACTCATAAAATTAATAATTTCTTGATTAAAGGGAGATCAAGGGCCCACTCACCCTAAGAATCATATCTTTTGGTATTTCTTTATTGGTTGTTTTATATTTTTTAATATATATAAATGTGTTTATCTGTGTTTAGTACAATATAGTCCCTATTATTTGTTGTTGTATCTTTTATTCCTGATTAATCTTTAGAAAATTTAGTATATAGTAATTCTCAATCAAGAAACTTTCTTTTCTTTTACAATTTTAAATTCCATGCAGTGTATGATTTAATTCCCAACATTTAAATTCTATTTTTTAGTTTTAAATCCTATAATTTCTAATTCTCCAAGTGTGTCTTCACTTCAAACATTGTACGTTTCAATTATACAAGATTGATTTTATTTTGTACTGTATGTGTGTAATTTGTAATTCTAAATTTAATTTCATTTAAGACTTAAGGAAACCCCCTAACAGATAGTCCCACTAAGAAAGTTTTAGTTACACAAAGGAATATTATTACATACAACCTTGTACATTTCCCTACTTAGAATGACATCAATAATTAAGTTGATTAAATGAGGAGTTAACAACAAGACTCGTCAACTTCTAGGATTTCGATTCTATTCATCAAGATTTACATGGGATCATTCTAAGGGATTTGGATTTTTTTAAAGAAGGATTAGACTATCCATAGATGAGGGGATTTGACTGGTATATTGATATGGTAAAAGAGGGTTTTGAAAAGGGGAGAGGCTTCCTTGTATATTGTAAATTTACTGAGAAACCAAAGGTTGTGAGGAAGAGTAAATATACTGGTAAGGTTGGGGCATAGAAGTGATAAGAAGGTGTTGTGAGGGTTGTGGATTTTGTTCAGGGAGAATATATTTATATTTTGGGATGCCATTTGTGGATTATATTTGGGAGAGGGGATGAGATCTAGTGATAACACTCATATTAATAAGCAGTAAGGATGTAGGGATGGATACGACTAGGTTTTGAAATGTGGATTAGGACTACTGAGAGATAAGGAGTTGGGACATGACTAGGGAACATAAAAATTGAGGCATACTGAAGGATCTTGTTGAGGGAGGAGGAGATGTATACGTAGCATGAATAACCATATGAGGAAGGATAGATGTATCAGGATGTTTCTTATGAGAGTTAATAGTAGAGAAAGATAGTAGGAGATCTTGTTGAATAATTATGTTTTGTGATAAGATAGTGTTAAGTTTAAATATAAAAGGTTTGATAATATGGGTATGGATGTTTATATAGGAATGGGGGTGGAATAAATAGTGAATTATTTGATGACTGGATGATAGGTAGTGTTAATGTACCAAGTGGGGTTATAAGTAACAAAATTAATGTCTGGTTTGCGGTATGGATTATTATGGGGGATGTTGATGGTTGGTGAAGTAAGGTAAATGCTAAGGACAATAGGGTTGGTATGCCATGCCCAAAATATACACACCCATATACAACAATAAAAAAACATAGGAATAATTTATTTTTCTTCCATTACTTGTTACACCACACCACATGGGATCACTTAGGATAACTCACATCACATGAGACACTTACACAAGCATGGGATCAAATAGACAATAGGATAACTCTAACACACACTACTTCCAAAACTTATTCAAAAGGAAAAACATAATACAATGACTCAACCCCCACATGGAAACTTAAAACCAAACCTATTCCACAACAGATCATTCATGGTTACATCTTTATTATATTTCAATTCCATTGTTTAACCTTATAGGTTAAAGATCATTTAACATATAAGATAAAATTCTCATTCCCAAAGCTAAATATTCATTTGTTTCATTTTACATCATTTATTAAACCAAAATTATGTGCACGAAGAAAGTTATCATGCCTCATAGTTACATTTTCTCATTTAAATAGATTTTTTTATCATTGGTGATGTTCTCCTTTATTTTCATTCATTTTATGATCCCATTAAAATTTTTGGTTAGCTTAGAATCATTTAATATGCATGTAAGTTTTTTTATGGTCACTCCATAATTCCATCTCATTTACCCTTGTTTTACTTACAGTTACGTTGTTACTTTGGCCTCTTGTTAGCATGGTTTAGAATAGTTATAATTCATATAAAACTTACTTTACACTTAGGAATTCAAGACTACAAGGAGTGCAACCTCACACAAGATAACACATTTCTCTTAAACACTAAAGTATTATATGCATATTGTTATCAAAAAGTTACATCACCCCCTAATGGCTAGTATATGAATGGGGAATTCGGTGTAACTTTGCTAACATGGAGTTATCTTGAAGTGTGGGACCTTGCGAATTAGATAACTCTCCAGAGAATGTTGGCTCCTCTTCCTAATCCTACTTGCCACAACTACTCCTAATGCAAGCAAATACTATCTAATACCTATCCTAACATTCCAAGGAGATACAAGGAGAGATATGCATGAAGTAAAACCTACACTAGAGAGCGGTGATACACCAAGAAAAGGAGATGTTAGACATTTCCCATGCTTTGGAAAAGGGAGAATGGAGAGGGTGGAAAATGCACCAAGAGAAGGCCAAATAGTTGTGAACCAAAGAGGGTAACAGATTACATTCACCACCACAATATTCATTAGAACACAACACCACAAACATGCAATGAGACAAGAAATGCACACAACAAAAAGTAAGCAACAAAGAGGCAAGATAGATACAATAAAATCAAATGCAGGGTTGAAGAACACACAAAACACCAATTTTATTGCTCCAGGAATATGAAACAATACATTACATCTAAAGAGTGGAGGAAAGATTTCATTACAGAGCCCATGAAGAAGGCTTTCAGCTCCAAAAATTTGACAAAACAAATTGGTAGAGTTGCATGGGGACAAAAATGACCAACAACCTTACAATAATGCATCCCCTTACAATTTATAGAAATTTTGTGAGAAGAGAGTATTTTAGAAAAACCTGAATGCATGCTTCCATTTTCCCAAAATTGCATTAAAACTGACCTGAAAATAGCATGGAGTACCTATCAAATACCATTCCTTCATGTACTGCCTTGCTTGGAGAAGAAAGAGAGCCATAATGCATTAATGGCTGGTGGTTGTATACATGCATGGGCTGCAGCAGAAGTAATGTAATTTTTTAACACCTTCCCTTTACCAAATTTGAAATCTGAATTTTCTGGTGCGTAGAGGGCTCTGAGACCTTTCCAGGAAAGTCCAAGAATGTATGAAATGGAGCTCCGAGCTGAAAGTTATGGCCATTTTGAAGTTTTGTAGTTCTAGTGGGAAAACTAGGGGCCATTACTACAACTTTTCCTTACCTGCGGTGATTTGACCCTCTTACTTACTCCTTTACCATCACACTTCTCCATTACTTTACTTTTCTTATTTTAGATAAGTAAAGTAGTTTGCATCCACCGAACTACTTTACTTCATTTCCTCCCCTTTCATGTGACTTTTCCACAATGCTTTACTTTTCTTATTTTTAGAGAAGTAAAGAAGTTTGATTCTTTACATTACTTTACTTTCTTATCTTCCTTCTCTATGGTGTTTTCACATTACTTTACTTCTCTTATTTTTATGAAGTAAAGTAGTTTGTATTCACCGGTTACTTTACTTCATTATTTTCCTTATTTCTGGTGCTTTCACATTACTTTACTTCTCTTACTTAAAATAAGTAAAGTAGTTCCAATTCACCACTTTACTTTACTTTTTCATTTTCCCCTTACCTGCAACTTTTTCATACTTGTTTACTTTACTTAAAATAAGTAAAGTAATTTTAATTCACCACTTTGCTTTACTTTTTTTCCCCTTACTTAAAATAAGTAAAGTAGTTCCAATTCACCACTTTTTACTTTTGCTTTACTGCGATTTTTCAACTATTAAAATAAGTAAAGTAGTTCCAATTCACCACTTTACTTTACTTTTTCTCCCCTTACCTATGGATTTTTCATACTGCTTTACTTAAAATAAGTAAAGTAGTTCCAATAGCCCAAAATATAAAGGAAATCATTAATGGTGTCAAAAACCCGATTGGCCATAACTTTTGACCAGATGCTCCGTTTTTTGAGATCTTGGACTTTCTGGAAATATCTTGACCTCCTCTTCACGTTGGAATCATGAAAATCATATTTTGATGGGGTTAAGTGGGAGAAAAATGGTAAAAACACTCCCAAGCATAGGGAGTTAGAAAAATTGCAGTAAAGTGCCCCCAAGCCAGTTTTACCATTTTTAACCATTTTTGCAATTCTTTGGCTGGGTATGGACTTCTGAAGCCCATAGAGAGGGGAATTCCATCAAATGACTACACTTGTTAAAAACCATGAAATTTACCTGCTTTCTTCCATATTCATCATTGCAACTCTCTCAACTGCCTAGTCCCATTTTTCTCAAATTGTCCATTTTTACAGGGGTAAAAATGGATAACAATTTGGCGACTCACGGGGACATCTACCTGTAGATGGAGTAGACTAGCTGCCTTGAAGCATCCATTGGGCATGGAGTCCTCTGAAGCAACTCAGAACTGATCCAACCTTGAAATCTATTGTGAGCCATTTGAAAACTTGCTACCACCTATTGCTTGCAATCTTCTACTAATAAGATCTTCTTGAAATTAACTTTATGACACTGGAAAATTGTATTAAAACTTGAATTTCACCTTTCCCTGCAACTATGATCCATGAGGCTGAATGATGAATACCTGCAACTGCTGCCTCAACATCTAATTCTTGTCAACATGAAGCACAAACCAACTGATTCCTTGACAAGATGAAGCACTACAGGACTTTGCAGACACATGATTATTTGGGAGGCAACTTGGGACTACAGTGAAACTGAGTTCTTTTATTTCTGATATGCTTCTCATTGGGACACTGCTGGAAGTAGGAGCTGCTCTATACTAAATTTAGGAAATTTTTGTGACACTGCTGATTTTCTAATTTCTTGCAAGGCACTGGAAGCTTAGCTGCAGCTGATCTTGAGGGAAAAAGAATTGAAAACATTGAAAATTTCCCCTTAACTGATTTTAGTTGCTCTGCATTTGAATATCCTTGAGGATTGCAACTTCTTCATGCAACTATGATCTACTTGCTGCAACTACTTATGGGGACATGATGCACTGCACTACTTGGAGCAACAACGAACCAAAGCTATATACAAAAAATAAAAATCATACATGCCTCAAGTAAGACATGCAGAGTGTGCACAAGCACTTCTTCTGTTGAAAACAAACCTACTCCTACCCTACACTAACCAGAGAAATGAGCAACTCAAACAAAACCTGACACTGGTAAGGCAAAATAGCTCCCCTTTCTCAATTTTGGGCCATGCAACTGATTTGGCAATGAACATGGTATGGTTAAGAGTGAAAAATTGACCAAGCTGATTTCCCACCCATCTCATCAAAGTATCAACATAAATAAAGAAAATACCTCCTCTAGTTGCTCTTCATTTTTTCTTGGAGGCATTGATAGTTGATCCCTGGTGCTTTGAAACTCATCCCCATGCTTGGAAATAAGCATGACCGGTTGTGGCTCCTCCTTTGGCTCCAATGAAGCCAAGTACCTGATTGGGCAAGGTCTGATCCACTGGATTTTCCCACTGCTCTGAGCTTCCAACTCTAATAAGGAAGTCTTCTTGCAAGCCTTCCTGGAAAAGGTGACTGTCTGTGAGCTGATCTTCTGCTCATCTATAGACAACTGATCTTCTACTTTTTGAATCTATAGACAATGGTGATCTTCTTTTCCTTCCTCCTGATCTGTATGAAATTGGAAGATTCATCCTCCAATTTTGATTCCTTGTTATGAAATGTAGGTTGCTCTTCTCAACATGCAACAAGCTCTTGTTGTTGATTGAATTAGAGCAACAAGGTCTGTGATCTCCATAGGCTCTTGTCCATCAAATCACTCAATTAAGTCAGAAAATCAAGCTGCTTCATTGTCCTACTGTGCCAAGGATTCTCCTCCTTCACTTGAAGACCTTCAAATCTGTCAAAATCTTGAATGAGCTTCCTCATCTAACATGAAGTTTGATAAGCTCAAACTCTTCAAAAAAGTTACTCTAGAGGATTGTTGGAGGATAACAAGGTCTTCTTGTATGTTCTCCTCCATCATGGATTTATCAATCAAATCAGATTCTCCAAATGAAAGCAAGAAGCTCTCAATGATGTCATCCTCATTCAATGTCTCCAAATTTGATTTTGTTCTCCTCCATGTGCTCCTCTTTAATTGAACTTGGAGTTGATTCTTTCTCCCTCTCTAACTAATTCTGCAGCTAGTAATGATCAACAACCTGTGTAAAGATAGTGCCATCATGCACACTACACTCAAGCACACTGATTATTGATCTTCATCAACTTTCTTCTTCTTGCTCTTACTTCTGTACAAAATCTAGTCTTCACCACTTGTTCTTGAATCTCAACCTTCCACTGAGGAGGCTTAACCATCAAAGGAATTCTCTTGATATTGAACTTGGTAGCCCACTCTTTCAAGTTTCTTGCCAATTCTTCCTTTCTAAGCTCTTCAATATTATCCTCTCCTCTGCCAATTTTCTGAGTTTTTTCTTCCCAATATGGATTTGGGACTACAAGAGGAGGGGTGGGATGGGATTTAACTAGTTTTTGTAATGTTTGAGGTGGTGGGAGAGGCACAACTTCTTGTTTCTAAGGAGGGGATGGTTTCTTGGAAGGGAAAAGGGTAGAAAATTCAAGATGGGATGGAAGACTAGAAGATGGAGAAGGGGATTCCACACTAGGGGTAGTATGCAAGAAACTAGAATCATGACACTACTGAAATGATATGGATTGGGAAGGAGAAAAGGAAAGACTATGAGGTGTTGGACTTACCCATTGACAAGGTTGTCTTGCATCAAGCTCATAAGCTTCTATCTCCTCATCCCATTTTGCAAGTATTGGTAGCATTTCAACCATGAAGTCAAGATGCTATTGAAGGCTATAATGTCTTGGAAAAGGGCCCACCCATGGACAAGGTGCCCTAAAACCAATCCTGACTGCCTTCATCTGAGATGTAGCCCTTGACTGCACCATCTTAGCCTCCATACTTTGAATTGTCTCCTGTAAATCAGTGTTCTCCACATAACTGTTGTCACCATATGCATATCCCTCTTCTTGATAGGCTCCATAGCCAAACTGATTCTGATATTGCTCATAGGGATAGGCATAGTGATTTTGAATTTGATCATAAAACTGATTTGGAGGAGTTGAGAAATGCATTGGAGGTGGATTGTATTGTTGCTGCAAGTGTGAATTCCATGCAGGGAATGAAGTCATGACTGCACAACTTCATGGAATGGAAGAAAGTGGAAGATATGGAAAGAAAAATGGATGGAAAGATATGGATGGAAAAATGGATGGAAATGGAAAGAAGTCTGCAACTCAGAGAATGGGTTACTTGGATCAATGGAGTCACCAGATGTGTTTTGGATTTTGGATCCTTGACTGCTTAAGTCTTTCAATTGCTGCAACTTGAATTATTTAACTTACTTGAAGTAATCAGATTGCTTGAAGTAATGAAACAACTTGAAGTAACACAACTTACTTCTCTTCTTGTTCTTATTATCAGTTCTTGACCTGCATTACTTCCCTTTGTTCATCGGATGTTTTGAGACCTGATTACTTCAACTTCCTTACTTCTTAGTTCATCATGGTGTTTAGGACCTGCATTACTTCCCCTTTGTTGTAATGTTTAGACCTGCTTTACTTTTATTCATCGTTTGGAGATGCACTTACTTCTTCTTCTTATCAAACTTTGGAAGGGAAATTACTTAAGTCTTTCAACTTGAAGTAATTGGATTACTTGAAGTAGTGCAACTTGGAGGTGCAACTACTTAAGTCTTTCACTTTGAAGTAATGCAATAACTTGAACTAGTGCAACTTACTGAAGTGTGCAATTTGGGAAGTTCACATTACTTAAGTAAAGACTTTCTACTTGAAGTAATTAGATTACTTGAAATAGTGCAACTTAGAAGTGCAATTACTTAAGACTTCCAACTTTGAAGTAATTGAACTTACTTCCTCTTCTTCTTATCGAGTGATTTGAAGTGCAATTACTTACTCCTTATCTTCTCTTATCTACTCCTTTTTTGCGTTTTTGACTACTGATTACTTGGTAGTAATGCAATATGAGAACATCAATTACTTTCTCTTCTCTATAATGTTCTGGGACCTCATTACTTCAATTACTCTTTGCTGCAAAGCTTCCAAAAATGTAACTTCTTTTGCCAAGAACACATCAACTCAGCAAAATGGAAATTGTTCAAATGCACTCCAGGTAAACATCCGACTTTGATTGTTGTCCCACCGAGCGTGCCAGAATTGTTATCACAAAAACAGTAACACCCTGAGATTTGGTAATGTAGATTCGGTGTAATTTTGCTAACATGGAGTTATCTCTAAGTGTGGGACTTTGTGCTTGAGGTAACCTCCAGAGAAGGATGGCTTCCTCTTCCTAATCCTACCTGCCACAACTACTCCTAATGCAAGAAAAACACCTATCTAAACCTATCTAACATTTCCAAGGAGACAGGGAGAGAAAGAGTGCATGAAAAGAAATCCTACACTAAGAGAGGTGATACACCAAGAAAAGGGGGTGTGCTAGACAATCTTCCCAGCCTTGCAAAATAGAGAAGATGAACTAGGAGAGGGTGGACATATGCACCACATAGACCAAATCACATACACAACATTCACCATTCCTAAGTAAACACAACATAACTAATCCTGCAATGAACAAAATATGCACAGAACCTGCAAGCATGATGAGAGAGGCAAGTGAAAGAAAAAAAATAATGCAGAGGATAGACAAATGTAACACAAAACACCAATTTTATTACTCCAAAATATGCACAATACATTGCATTGTAGCAAGAGAGGTAAGAAATGCCATTACAGAGCTTCAGAAGGAAGGCTTGAAGCCCCAAATTCACAACAGCCCAGTTGTGGAGAAGAGGGGAGCATGGGGAGAAAAATGACCAACAACCTTTACAATGATGCATCCCCTTACAATTTATAGAATTTTGGAGAGAAGAGAGAGAAAATGTGAAAGACCCAATGCATGCCTTCCATTTTCCAAAAAATGACAATTAATTGATGTGAAGGCAACATGGGTGACCTGTCAGGACCCATGTCCATCATGTACCTTGCTTGCAGCTGAAGAAATTGGCCTCCATACCTCATTAAAGGCGGTAGGTAGATATTACTATGCATGGGCGTGCAGCAGAAGTAATGCAATTTTTTAACCACCTTCCCTTTAACAAATTTGAAATCTGAAAACTTTTGTGCATAGAGGGCTCTGAGACCTTTCCAGAAAGTCCAAGAAAGCATGAAACAAAGCTCCTAGCTGAAAGTTATGGCCGTTTGAAGTTTTGTAGTTCAGTGGGAAAACCAGGGGCCATTACTACACTTTTCCTTACCTGCAAGTGATCCAACCCCCTATTACTGCCTTTTCATTGCTTCTTACATTTACTTTACTTTTTTTATTTTAGATAAGTAAAGCAGTTTGCATCCACCATGACTACTTTACTTTATTTTCCCCCGAGTTCTGTGGCTTTTCCACATTGCTTTACTTTTCTTATTTTAGAGAAGTAAAGTAGTTTGCATTCACTGCATTACTTTACTTTTCTTATCTTCCTTCTCTGTGGTGTTTTCACATTACTTTACTTCTCTTATTTTTATGAAGTAAAGTAGTTTGTATTCACCACTTACTTTACTTCATCATTTTCCCTTTTCCTGCAGGCTTTTTCACTACTACTTTACTTAAAATAAGTAAAGTAGTTCCAATTCACCACTTTACTTTACTTTTTTTTCTCCCCCTTAGTTCTACAACCTTTTCATTTGCTTTACTTAAAATAAGTAAAGTAGTTCCAATTCACCACTTTACTTTTTTCTCCCCCTTACCTATGCTTTCATACTGATTTACTTAAAATAAGTAAAGTAGTTTCAATTCACCACTTTACTCATTTTTGCTCCCCCTTACCTGTGTTTATTTCATACTGCTTTACTTAAAATAAGTAAAGTAGTTCCAATTCACCACTTTACTTTACTTTATCTCCCCCTTACCTACGGATTTTTCATACCACTTTACTTAAAATAAGTAAAGTAATTTAGAAAGCTCGAAATATAAAGTAAAGCAGTAATGGGGGTCAAAAACCCGATTGGCCATAACTTTTGACCAGATGCTAACACTCCCAAGCATAAAGAGTTAGAAAAATTGCAGTAAAGTGCCTCCCAAGCCAGTTTTACCATTTTTAACCACTTTTGCAATTCTTTTGGCTCTGTATGGATTTCTGAAGCCCATAGATAGAGGGATTCCATAAAATGGCTGCATATGTGCATAAAAACCATGAAATTTACCTACTTTCTTCTAGATTCATCACTGAAATTCCATCAACTACCGAATTATATTTTTCTCCAGTTGTCCATTTTACAAGGGGGTAAAAATCGATAGCACATATTACAAGTGAGACATCCATTACAATTTTATGCATTTATAATTCCTTCTAATGAACTATTTCAAACATTAGGTAAATATGAATAAGATTTTCTTTCACCAATAACCTTAAGAGAGGTCCCACGATCTATTAACTTCCACAACATTAAAAGTGGATGGGAACCACAACCCACTACAAGAAAGAACTAGGGAGGTCAAATATACTTATCTTAAAAAACCCTATAGAAATCCAAGGTAATTTTATACTACTCAACAACGTAACACTCTCATATATGCGGGACAAAAGGTTTCAAATGTAGGAATTTAGTGCATATGTAAATTGACACAAAGATTCCACTCACGGCATTTAGATCTCTCAATGAGACCAATCGTAGGTGAAAAATCCCAACTAACTTCGCAAGGATTTGGCCACCCAATAGGGTACTAAGGACAATTTTACATATGAGGAATAAACTTATCCATGATATGATCAAGCCTACGAAACCTAGAGATGTTGGTCTCACTTTCCCAAGGAAGACAGGGTTCACTTAGTATAGTCACTTCCTCACATAAAATACTTAAGGAAATGGTCAATGTAGTGCTTGTCTTATATCAAAAATAAGAAGACAATTAAAAAATTATATTATTTTTTTAACATGATGTTGTCATGCAAATGTGCAACATGAAAATTTCATATTTTTGAGCATGACAATGGACCCTAGTGTCAAAACATTTTTGTGTAAAACCTCTCAGGACATCCCCAAATCGGCCATCCCCTTCTATTAATATCCCCATGTCCATGTAATTACCATGTTAGTGTTCCTAACCTTTCCCATGTGTGTTTAGAAATAAAAACAAGCTTACATAGTTCTTTTGAGGCATAATGTCTTTTAAGGTGGATCTTTCGAAAGGCTTGGGAATTGCTATTTCTAGCCTTTCTAAGGTTGGTGCATATTCTTCGGAGTGAATTTGAAGTATTAAATTCATCAAGAAGATTTTATTCATGAGCCAAAATCATTTTCAAGTTATTTAGGAATATTTAGGGAATATTTGGAGATTCATGAGCAAGTTCAGTAAAAGTGGGTTTTTGAGGTCAAAGGAGCTTACACTATGAAAAAAGACCTAAGCTTAAGGAGATGATTTTGGTAGCTCTGGAATGAGTTAGAGGTCAAAACAATATCAATGGAAATCTGATTCAATTCCCTACATGTTAGTAATCTCATATTTTTCACAACACCCATGCATTTCTTTCCACAACTCATTCTTCACAGGCACAACTAGCGGTCCTGATAAAAAAGGACATTTTTTAAAAGGTTTCAAGCTAAATCAGACCTTTATACCCATCCCATCCTTCTAAAAATTTTTTTTCAAGTCAAAATAATATAAATAAGTTCCCAAACATTCATCTGGGAGCTCCAGAAATGTCATTTTCAAGCTCCTCTCCAAGGTACAAGCTTTGTACTTAACCAAAACTTTCAGTGACACGTGTCACCATGAGGCTAATATGCACTTTTGGTGTCCCTTTTTCCCTTTCCAAGGGGACAAGGGGGACATAAAAAAATTTTCCCCCCCACCTTAAGCTCATGGACCCTCATATGACCCTAGAAGGCCTCTGATAAGCACCTTTTGCCAAATTTTTAGCCCCCTCTCGAACTCACACATGTTTGAAACTTATCATCACTAGGATAATGCACAAATTTTTGTTGTCCCTCATCCCCTTTCCAAGGGGACAAGGGGAAAGAAAATTTCCCTCCCCCTTGCTTCCACATGGTTTTTCATATGACCCAGTCTCAGCCCCCGTGAGGAGAATGGAGTCAAAATAGGTACCTGATCTTTGACGGATGATTGTGGGAGCTCTGTAAGGATTTAGGAGGGAAAAAATAACTCATTGGAAATATAATAGGATCCTCTACAAGATGGAACATTCATATTTTTCACAAGCCCTTGGAGCTTCTCAGGGGAGCTCATTTTTTGAAGCACACTCATGATTCCAAGGAAGAAGGTCATTTTTGAAGGGGTTTTAGGAAGAACCAGACCTTGAGACCCATCTCATTCTTCTCCAAATGATGTTTTTAGTCAAAATCATATAAATAAGTTCCTAGAAATACCTCTAGGAGCTCTGACAACTTCATTTTCAAGCTCTCTCTCAAGAATACTCTCGCAGTTAGAAAATTTTTCCAGTGCCACTTGTCACCATGGCACTAATGCACACTTTTGGTGTCCCTTTTTCCCTTTCCAAGGGGACATGGGGACAATAAATTTCACCCCCCCCTCCCCACCTTAGACCTCATGGACACACCACATGACCCTAGGAGGCTCTGATAAGCACTTTTTGCCAATTTTTAAGCCCCCTCTCCAAGCCATGCATGCCCGCCACTTGTCACCATAGGGCTAAGGCACACTTTTGGTGTCCCTTTGTCCCTTTCCAAGGGGAAAAGGGGGACCAAAAAAATGTGCCCCCTTCCTCTCTCTCCCTCATGCCTATAAAACCCAACACTTAGCCATTTTTTCACTCCCCCCACATTGCTTCGTTTCTACCTGGAACTCTGGCAAAATTTTTCCAGATTCCTCCATCTCCATTTTTCCACTTGAATTCATTCCTCCATGTTCCCATGATCATGTCAAGGAGAAAATTTCATTAAAAATTGCAAATTTTTAAGAATTCCAGGTCATTTTTACCAGATTGACTCCGTAGCCCACGAACGAAAAATCTTCATATCTTGCAAACTAATGCACGGATTGATGTGGAGTTTTTGTGTTCTTCATCATTTCTAGGTGCCCTCAAAACCAAGTGATAACTGACATGCAATTTTCCTATATTTTTTACGGTGAAAAAACCCCAAATTCATGCCCTCATTTTGTAAAATTTTATTTCCCGTTGTTCTGGAGATCAGATCAAGCTAAAAATTTGTATGTGAGATAAAGAGAAAAAACCATATCAAAAAAGTTGGTTCCATTGAAAATCCAAGGTCGGGAAAGCCACTTTCCAAAAATAGTAAGTCTCTACATGAGAACTTACTATAAATAGTAAATTCTCACAAAGGGAAAAAATTCTTCAAAGGCAGTGTGTACAGTGAACATCCAAGACAACAAGAAGGGTGATCGAAAGTGAAGAAAGTGAAAAATGGCATTTTCTAAAAATAGAAAATCCTCATTCTGAGTGCTAGAAGTTGTAGTTGTTTCTATCTCCATTCACCTCTCTACTTTGCAACATCTTCACAGGGGTGTGCGATAGTTGCACAATTTCAAACGAGGCAATTCATCCTCCACAGGGCATCCCGAGACATCACTTGTGGTCACAATAGTGTACATGAGAAAAGAAGGACATTGTAGGGTGCAATAGTTACAAACGAGAAGCATCATGAAGTCCAAGAGATATTCAAAAATGTTTGAGAGATTTAGAGATCATCATTATAAATCTTCAATTAGGTTGAAGGCATCCTCCCCCCAGGTGAGCAAGATGAGTGAGCTCAGTAAGTTATTCAAAGTGAGCCAAACTAGTTGAACTCAATGGGCTAGGTGAGCAAGTTGGGTTGAATCTCTCAAGAAAAGAAAGATCCATCAATAGGGAGTAATTCATTGTAGAACATCCAAGTGTCTAAGCATGTCTTCCCAAAGGTCAGAGTTTCCCCCCAGTGATAAATAATTGATTCCATAATGAGCTCTTGAGGATGCTCCAGTGGGAAACATCATGGTTGCATGGTGCGAGAAATTTCTCCCAAGTCTTCATTCATATGCATGATCGGTTACAAAGGAGTGGCAGCTGCTCATGGTTTGATCAAGTATTTTGGGGCATCCTTCATTATCTATAGTAGTCTAGTGATCAAGTGCTTCTCACTTCTTCACTCGATGTGCCTAATGGGCTGCAGTTGTTGATCATTCAAAGGGAGGTTTCTCATGATGCAAAAGAGCTCAAGATTGCAAGTTTTCACCATTTAGGAGGAGGCTTCTTTCAGTATGGAGTGTCAGAGTTCTTCACTCAAAGTTCATGACTGCATCAAGGCATTCAATTAGATCATCACAAGGAGTGGATTTCCTTCATCTCCTCCCTCCTTCCCTCTTTCTCCCTCTTCCTTCTCTCTCCTTTCTAATTCTTCATTGGGCTTCATCATTGTATTTTGTCCTATTCACTTAAGTGACATATTTTCAAAATTGTAAAAGTATTTTCTCAAAATTATAAGAGAAATACTTAATTTGTCTTTTCTAATGGCAAATGAAAAGTCACAAGTGGAATATGAACATGAAGAGTCATGTGAGGGAAGATGAGAGGTCAATTCACATTGCTATAAATTTGAAATGGATTCTCCATTCAAAGGATCCTTAAAAT
Organism: Taxus chinensis; assembly: GCA_019776745.2. Taxonomy (NCBI): domain Eukaryota; kingdom Viridiplantae; phylum Streptophyta; class Pinopsida; order Cupressales; family Taxaceae; genus Taxus; species Taxus chinensis. Next base: position 356,807 of record JAHRHJ020001233.1, on the reverse strand, counting down.
TAGTAGTTTTTGTAGCAATAGTGGATTGTTGATAGATTGATTGAAGCTTTGTATCACCAATACACATGAAATAAAAGCTACATTTCTTCCATTTCCTTTTCTTGTTTCTTCTACTTCTCTCTTTTATGCACTTTGCAAGCATAGTGATCTAAGAAGAGAACTTTGTATCTTTGATTGATGAATCTAAGAACTTTGTGTATGAGGTTTTTTCCGTCTCACTAGATAGCTTCATTGTTTCTTTCCTCTATATTGAATGTTGAACTACTCTGGTTATTGGGTGTGAACTCTACAATTGGCCTACTCACAACAATAACCTTCCTTTCCTAATTTCTCTCCTTCATCCCTACATCGTTGTAATTTCCTCCCTTGTACCCCATACAAGCACTTTTCCATAGGTTCAGTGGAGTGTTCCTATGTGATTCCCGACCTTTTGGCCAACCCACAACAATAGATAGGGTTATATTAGTTTTCATTCAATAATGGGAGTTACCATTCAATGCAGAGGGGCGTAGCCCCATGAACATTGGTGGAGACACCTAATTTTCCCGATGTTGAATCTACAGGTAAGGAAATAATTTATAAGGGACGGCTACAAATGAGATTGATAGATATGTTGATGCTGACCCATTTTTCATATTGGCATCAATGAAAGAATTTTAAGGTAATACTCTCAATCATGCACAACTAGACCATGAAAAGCTTTCTTTGAGCCATGTCTAACATTACATCTACCTCTGGTGATGACTTCAAAATTTAAAGGAAATGATAAACCAAGCCCATGTTTGGAAAAATGGTTCACAAGATATAGTTATCTAAAAGTTATTGTTAAGTCTCACATATGAAACCTTAAATTGACACAATTGAATTGCTCTGATGATGATGCTAACCTTTACCTCTTAGGTATGCATGACTCATGGATGAAGAGTATGCAAAATATATTGTCGGTAGATGTCAAATAATTTATGAGGGTGTTTTTTATTCAAGTGAAGTGTTTTCACAAAACAAGGAATAATGATGCCAACTAAAATCATTGATAGTACAATATTGTGTTTATTTTATGCTATAACTCCTACAAAATGCATAAAGAAGGTCTAATAATTAACCCTTCAACCATATGCAAGGTGGTAGTAAATTTAAGGGGATGTGGCAAGTTTAAAAAACTTGTCCCAACAAGTCTCCAAATTAGACCTCAAGGATAATTCAAATTTCAAAGAGAAGATGGAAGTGTTTCTTATCCAAAATCAATTACATATCTCTACACATCACTTACACATTCTTACACACTTAAATTCAAGGGACCAACAACTCGTATTAATTACTTTTAAGAATATAATTTATAATTAATTTAACCACATGATACTTACAAATACACAACACCTTAATTAAATAAAGAAAAGGGGTGTTAAGCGCCAGTAAAATAACAAAACAACATTAAACCAAGGAATCTAAATATAAAAGAAAACCATAACATCCCTTGGTACATTAAAGGTGATCCCCCCCAGGGAATCCATAACACAAACCAAACACACGCAAACAAATACAATTACAATGGTGGACCTTGTTGAATCATATAGGGAATTTCCCAAAGTGGTTTGTGGTCTCAATCAACTGATGTTGTTGTGGATTTTGAACAACCCACTGCCCCCAAAAATACAAAATACCTCCTTCGGCCCATGGGCCAATCGAACATCCAATGATACTAATATTAATGTCAAGTTCATCAATATACACGTGAATACAACATTCATCAAAGACAATCAACAGTATCATGTACAAATTGATCAACAACTATATCATCATCGTTAATTCAATTTCATTTTCCAAGCCTACTCAGAATACCATTATCACAAGGCTGAACAACATCTATTAATATAACATGTCAAAATAGTATACCACGCAATTTATAAAATGTCTTGAATAAACACCAGGGCAATAAGATTATGAACCAAAGTCAACAATAATCCATGATCTCAATTTAACCATCATATAAATCAAAACTATAATAATGTCCATGGGGAAGTGCACGAAGTTGGTTGACAATTTCGTGGACATAAAAACCTGAAATGAAGGTACCGCGATCGTGGTCGTAAAACCGCGGTCGCGGTTCTTGAATTCTAGGTTCAGTAATTACTGAACCTAAAACCGTGGGATTCACGGTTTTAACCGGGAGTGAGTGTGGTGTTATAAACCATGATCATGGAACTCTGAAGAACAAAATTTAACAGTCCCGCGACGCGTTATTTCCTCTTTTTCATTTCGAACTGCAATCTGTTCCTAAACGTTTGTTCACTCGCACTTTCAATACGATCTCAAAATTGCTCCATCAGAATTCTAGATACGATTAGATCAACCATGCCACCAAGATGAGGAGGTAAAGGTAAGTCCCCGATTGTACTCATTTTTTTTTGCATTTTAGGTTTTTTTTTTGAAATGTTTGTTTTTTATGTATACAATTTTTTGTTTATCAGGTTGGTCGGCCCGCTCTAAATCGTTGCAAAACCGTCAAAAACATTCTCAAACCCCTCCGAACATCCTCAAAAAACCTCCTCCAAAATAGATCCACCTCCTGTGGCTTCCTTTCTGGCCCACTGAGGCATAGCAGGACAGGCAACCGTCACTCCTATCCTGGAAGACTTCCCGAAACTAAAATTGGCTTGAGACCTACTTCCCACTCTTACGACAATCATGCTCCCAAATCCCTCCGCAGGACTTTAGCCAAATACATTGCAAAACATTGATGGTGATGCGTTGAGTCTGCAACCACCCAAATACATAGATGGACACCTTTAGAATGACTGTTGTAGGCGGTCGATGTGGATTCAACTATTCCCCATGCGGCCCGTCAAAGACAAAAAAATGGAAAAGACCTCATTTGTGCATTATTTACCGACCTCGAACCAATGCCCCCGGCAGTTACTTGAAACGGTTCCCAATCCATGGTGCCATGATGATAGAATCAAAAACAATTTTTGGGACCCGATGGTGGATGGTTTTTGATTAATCCACCATGAAAACAACAATGAGGTCCTCTTTATTTTTTGAAGAATTAATTGTGAGTTCTGCTCATGACTGGTCCCGAATTATTGACTCTTTTTAGACTTTTTTGGTCGAGGAGGTGGGCTATGCATAGAGCAGGACCTAGTGCATGCGAGGTCAGCTAGGCTCCATGCACCAAAAACCCCCATGCCTTCAGTATCCCTCCTACAAGAAGGAGGGGTTTTTTTTGTGAGATTGATACAGTGAATGCATTAAGGGAGATCACTGACACTCTCACCCAACATAGCACCCAGATTGCATCCGGTGATGTTGGTGGAACCTCGTTTTGGGGGTGCCAGTTCTAGTGCACCACACCACTGTGATAAGTGGTACGTATGCCTGACAGGCGAAGACATCATTGCGGTTCACAAGAGTTTTCTTTTCTATAGATGAGATGCTGGGATGTTTTTTGGAACTGAGCCCACTGATAGTGGTCTTTCACAAGTAAAAGTTTAAATAAATTTAAAACTATATATATGTATAATAGTTTAATTCACATGTTTGAGTAATATATATATATATATAATATATATATATAATATATGATTGTACGTCATGTACATACATGTAAAAAAACTAATTTATTTTATTTTAAATACAAGAGCCGGTGAAGGAAACAGTGTCGACATGCTAGCTACTGCGGGTAGGCGTGTTTCAAATGAAGTTTCAAGTTGTACAAACTTACATTTTTACTAAATCATTTAATTGCACTAGCTTATTATTATAATTTGTTTCACGTGTATGTTGTACATGTATTAAATATTTTCTCTTTGAACACAGGAGCCTGGCGGGTATCATCTGCTCAGGGAACTGAGGCTACTGGCACGCCTCACATGAGTTTATGCAGGTTAGTTACAAATCTCTTTAACTTTGTTTCTAATTCTTGGACCTCTGTAAATGAGTTTCCAATTTCTATACTCAACTATTATATTATTTTAGTAGGAAATGCCTAAATTCATTGATATAACTAGCCATGTATGTAATCATATAGGTTTTACATGTCTCAGAGTACCACCACAAAAATAATACTAAAAAGTAAAGTAAACTCATATGAACAAAGAACATATAAGCAGATGGAGTCACGATATATCTACACGAAATATTGAAGAAATACAATAATTACAAGGAAAATCGATACCTACACGAAAACACCTGACGTCAGCTTAGGGTGCGTAGTGAAAAAATGAGGGGTCCTTAAATAAGACCAATGAGCCTACCCAAATGACAATGGAAACTCTCAAAGTGGACGAACATGAGAAAACCAATGGGAAAGAAAAGAAAACTCCTTTAATTAGAGAAAAGAAGAAAGGATGGAAAAATGCTCCCTCGAAGATGATTGTGATATAGACACACCCTTAAAATAGATTCATAAGTGAATAATATTTTTTCGGAATGTGTGTCAGATGTTGCAATATCATCCATGTCTAGCCAATATATGGATTAAATGACCCTATCCATGGGATCAACTCCTTGATGAAATATGTGAATCTATATGTGTTTGGTTCTAGTGATGTTAGATAAAAGTCCTCAAATTTGACTGTGAGCTAATTTTGTCATAGAATGACTATGGTTACCTTGATAAATACAAAACTTGTCAAATCTTATGAAGATAGATGGCCTTCGTGCCAACATTTATATAGATCTATGTATTAGACTAAATAGAAGATAAAATAATAAATTTTTATTCTTTCTTGCCTAATAAATATTGATTTGTACATGTTTTTTGTATAGCTCTTAAGTAGATTTTAATATTGGAGTTGTACATGTTTTTTGGATAGCTTATGAATACTAGAGAGAATCCTCCATATATGCAGACTGTGGAGGGTTTTGCTGTAAATATTGCCATAGCATCTGCAGATCCACTAACTGAGTACACAATTTTAATTGTTTAAATTTGGGGTTAAGTATTTTCTTATGAAACTTAAATCTACAAAATCAAATTGTTAGGTATATATTGAAATATTTAATTTGAAAAATTAATTATTTACATGTACAGATTACCCTCGTGAGTATCATGTTGTCCCTGCGACGCGGTCAACACAACAAAAATTGTGATGGATCATGAATTGCGGTAAGATTTGAATTCAATTTTAAACTAAATTGTACAAGTTTCTAATTTTGAATGTATTTGAAAATTTGGTGTTAAAAACTTGGTGTTATGATGTGCAGGTTAGGTTACAGGCATGCTTAGAGAACTCGGACCCAACAGATGAAATCCGTAAGTGGCATCGCCATCCATACATCCCCAGGTAGTGGACGTACTACTTCTAGCAAGGCGAAGAGAGGGAATGTTTAGATGAGTAGATTTATAGTCCACCGGGATGACACATATGTGGTCAGCAGTGATCACATCCATCGTATATGAGAGATATAATTAGAGATTATAGAGAGATATCTATATATTATATAGATGAATATATATATATGGATATATATGTAGCATTAACACGTGCTTAGTTCGAGAGTATAAATACATTATGAATTTTGACATATATATTTCCAGAGATGTGCGCGTCTGGACACAATTTGTTTGATTCTTAATATATATATATATATATCTGTGTGTTGGTTAAATCCATATTTATTTTGGTATTGGCTATTATTGAAACTTTGAGAAAGTGGGTTTTGATTTCGTCGGGGGATTTAGTGTATTACTTTAGTTATTATTTTATTATATCTTTATGATGATTATTGCTGGTATATTTCACCATGGGCATTTTGAATTTTTTAGTTTCAAAAAACACTAAAAACAATATGTAGGCTCTAATGACAAAATGCTTAAGTATTAGTAACTAAAGCTTATTTGAGTTATGGTTCACATCCTCCATCTTTTAACAACCTCCAAAATAATAATTCCATAACCATGGATTTAATGGAATTCATCAATATTCATCCTGTTGTATTGGAAAATGTGTGCTTGAGGACACTCGGGCCCATGTTGTCAAGTACACCCTTCAACTATGCTCTTTGCTCTTAATTTAGCACATCTTTGTACTTCAACTTGCTCTGCAAGGCTCTTTTCACACATGCCCCTGATCGTCAATGGCTCTCCTTTCCATGTCCAGCATCAGTGAAACTCCAAATATGTTCACACCCATCTTGACATGCATTCTGCTTCCTACAATTAAAAATTCGTTGAATATTAAAATGAGACGTTAATTATCTGCCATATATAATGTTGTTTGAAGTGGACTGGCCTATCAGACAAGTTTCCAAAAAATAACTGGAAAACACCCTGGCACAAATTCAGTAAAATGAGTACGATCATCACTGATATAAAAGTGGTACTCTCTTAAAAATTTCGATCAGTCTTTGTATTGTCAGGGAGAATGTAGAAATGCGATATGAACCAAAGTCAACAAATAATCCATGATCTCAATTTAACCATCATATAAATCAAAACTATAATAATGTCCATGGGGAAGTGCACGAAGTTGGTTGACAATTTCGTGGACATAAAAACCTGAAATGAAGGTACCGCGATCGTGGTCGTAAAACCGCGGTCGCGGTTCTTGAATTCTAGGTTCAGTAATTACTGAACCTAAAACCGTGGGATTCACGGTTTTAACCGGGAGTGAGTGTGGTGTTATAAACCATGATCATGGAACTCTGAAGAACAAAATTTAACAGTCCCGCGACGCGTTATTTCCTCTTTTTCATTTCGAACTGCATTCTTTTCCTAAACGTTTTTCACTCGCACTTCAAATAATATCTCAAAATGCTTAATCAGACTTATAGATAGCCGATTGATCAACCATTGCCACCAAGATGAGGAGGTGGGTAAGTCCCCGATTTAATCATTTTTTGCATTTTTAGTTTTTTTTGAAATGTGTGTTTATGTATACAATTTTTTTGTTGTATAAGTTGGTCGGCAAGCTCAAACGTGCAAACGTCAAAACCTTCCTCAAAACCCTCGAACATTCCTCAAAACCCTCTACAAAACAAGATCCACCTCTGTGGCTCCTTCTGGCCCCACTGAGCTAGCAGGAAACGTAGATAAGATCATGGAAAGAATCCAAGAAACTACAATTGTCATGGGAACCCAATTCACACTATAAGAAAAATCATGTTACAAATCCATCCGCATGATGCCATACTTGCCCCCCCTTGATTGGTGAAGTTTGCGTCTGAAATACCAACCACAATACATAGATGGAAACACCTTTTAGAATTGAATGTAGGCGTCGTAGTGTGAAAATAATTTATATCCCTGCGGCCGTCAAAGACAAAAAAATGGAAAAGACCTCATTTGTGCATTATTTACCGACCCTAGCAACCAATGCCCCCTTGCAGTACTGGCCCAAACGGTTACCAATCATTGGTGCCATGATGATAGAATCAAAAAACACTTTTGTTTGGGCCCGATGGTGGTGGTTTGTGATTATAAACCATTGCAAAACAATGCGGGTTATTCTGCTATTTTGAAGCGTTTAAATTATATTGGTCATGCTCAATGATTTTGTCCCGAATAATTTGACGTTTTTTTTTAGACATTTTTGGCGAGAGGTGGTGGCTCTGCTTAGAGACAGACCTAGTGCCATGCGTAGGTCAGCCTAGGATCCCCCATGCCCCAAAACCCAATGCTTCAGTATCCTCCTACAAGAGGAGGTTGTGGCGATTTGATACATTGCATGCATTTAAGGGAGTCAGCACTATCACCCAACATAGCACCAGATTGCACCGGTGGTGATTGTTGGTGGAGGTCCGCTCCTAGTGCACCACACCAATGTGGATCATGTTACATGTTTCCGGTTTTCTTTTGTGGGGGGTACGTATGCAATGCAGGCGAGACATCATTTGTGGTTCCAAGGATTTCGTTTTATAGATGAGATGCTGGGGAATGTTTTTGGAACTGTAGCCACTGAAATTGTCTTTCACCAAGTTAAATTTCTAAATAAATTAAATAATTAATATATTGTATAATAGTTTTAATTCAAGGTTGCAGATTATAATAGATATATATAAATATATAATATATTATATATGATTGTACGTCATGTATCATACATGTCAAAAAACTAATTTTTTATTTTATTTTAAATAGCAAGAGCCTGGTGAAGGAAACAGTGGCGACATGCTAGCTACTGCGGCTAGGCGTGTTTCAAATGTAAGTTTCAAGGTGTACAAACTTACATTTTTAAAAATCATTACTTGCACTAGAGTATTATTATAATTTGTTTCCCACGTGTATGTTGTACAGGTATAATATGTTCTCTTTATACACAGGCGCCTGGGGGTCATATCTGCTCAGGGAAATGAGGCTACTGGCAAGCTTCACATGAGTTTTATGCAGGTTTAGGTACAAATACTTTCTTTACACTTTGTTTCTAAGTCTGGACCTCTGTACCAATGAGTTTCACTGCTTATACTCAACCATATTTTATTTTCAGTAGGAAATTGCCACATTCATGTGATATTAAAGCCATGTATGTATGTAATTAATATATGCGTTACATGTCTCAGAGTACCACCACACAAATAACTCCTTAAAAAGTTAAAGTAACTCTATGAAACAAAGAACATATACGCTAAGATGCGTCACGATATAGCTACACGAAAATATTCTAAGAAATAATAATTACAAGGAAAATCTTACCTACACGTGAAAAAACCCCTGATAGTGCCCAGCTTAGGTTGGTTTAATTAAAACGATGGTCCTTGAAAAAAAGACCATATGAGCTACCCAACTTTACAATGATGAGAAACTCTCAAAAAGTAGGGAACATGAGAAAAAACCAATGGGGAAAAACATCCTTTAAATTTAGAGAAAAGCAGAAAGGATGGATTTAAAATGCTCCCTCAGAAAGATGAGGTGATATAGACACGGAAATCACCACCCACTAAAATAGATCATGAGTGAATAATCGTCTTCGAGTGAATGGTTTGGTCAAGATGTTTGACAATTTATAATCCAATTTGGGGGGTTTCTCGCATAATTGAGATAAATGACCTATCAAGGATCAACTACTGATGACATTATGTGAATTCTATAGTGTTGGGTTAGGATGTTGAATAAAAGTCCTTCAAATTTAATGATGCCTCTAAATCTGTCATCGAGAGACTATGGGTTACCTTGATTAATACAAAACTTTGTCAAAATCTTATAAGATAGATGGCTTCGTGCCAAACATTTAGATCCTATGACTTTTTTAGCTAAATAGAAGATAAAATAATAACATTTTTTATTCTCTGGACTAACTAAATATTGTTGTACATGTTTTTTTAAGCTCTTAAGTAGATTTATATTGATTGTACATGTTTTTGTTATAGTTATGACTACTAGAGAGCATACTCCATATATGCAGCAATGTGGAGGGTGCTTTAAATATGCATAGCATCTGCCTGCAGATCCACTAACTGAGGTACACAATTTGTTAAAATGTGTTAAATTGGGAGGTTCAGATTCTTATTAAACTTAATCTACAATATCAAATTTTGCGGATATATGTGAATATTAATTTGAAAATTAATTATTTACATGTACAGATTACCCCTCGGACGTCCTATTGGTGTCCCTGCGACGCGTGCAAACACAAATTGATAGGGATCATTGACATTGCCGGTTAAGATTTGACATGCATTTTAACTAATTGTACAAGTTTCTTAATTTGAATGTATTTTAAAATTTTGGGGGTGTTTTAAACACTTGTTTGTTTATGGATGTGCAGGTTAGTTGACAGGCAATGCTAGAACACCTAGGACACACAGATGAAATCCGTCGTGGCATCTACCTCACAACATCCCCCGGTCGTGGCGTACTACTTCTAGCCAGGCCGAGAGAGGAAGATGTTTCATGACCCGTCGATATCGTCCACCGGGATGACACAATATGTGGTCATGAGTAGATTCACAGTCCATCGGATATATATATATTCTCGTTATATATTATTACTATCTATATTAGATCTTCTATATTATATATATATATATATATGTTATATATTGTACCTTATGACACGTGCTTAGTTGAGATGTATACATACATTATGAACTTATGTACATAATATTTTCAGAGATGTGCGCGTCTGGAGCACACTTTGTTGATTATTTATAGTAGATATATTATTCCATTGGGTGGATTGGTTAAATATATTTTTTATTTTGGTTATTTTGGTTTATTGCTAACTTGAGAAGGGGGTTTGATTTCTGCTTAGGGGATTTAGTGTTTATTACTTATAGTTATATATTTATAGATCTTGCTGATTAATTATTTGTGGTAATTCACCATGGGCATTTTGAATTGGGTATTTTTCAAACTAAAACAATATTGTTAGCTCTATTGACAACTTAAGATTAGTAACTAAAGCTTATGTGAGTTATGGTTCACAGCCCGCACATGTTTAACAACTCCCAAATAATACGGGCCAGGAACTAGGGATTTAATGGGATTCATCAATATCATCCTGTTGTTATTTGGAAAAGTGGGAGGGAGAAAATAGGGCATGGCTCAACTTCCATCCTCTCTGCCAAAAACGCCCGCACTCACCCCTTCTTTCCAATCACACTTTCATGTTGCAAGACACCTCATTACATGCCTTCTTTGCATCTTTTAAATTTACACAAGCTTTGTACTTAAATTTCTCTTGCAAGAGCTCTTTTCACACATGGCACCTGCATCGTCAGGATCTACTGTTCCCATGTCAGCCTCAGTGAAACTCCATATGTTCACACCATCTTGACATGCATTCTTGCTCATCAATTAAAACATCGTGCATTATAAAATGACGTGTTATTAGTGACATATTAATGTTGTTGAGTGACTGGTCCCTATCAGACAAGTTTCCATAAATAAATGGGGCAACACCCTTGGAACAAAGTCAGTAGAATGAGTACGATCATCACTGATATAAAAGTGGTCTCTCTTTAAAATTTTATCGATAAGTTCATTGGTATTGTCAGGAGAATGGAGGAAATGCTTATGCCACAAAAAGGGCAATTGTACTGAGGTGTTGGGCCCTTCTCTTTACGTAACCCCTTTATTTCTCTTATTGCGATCGTTTTAGTTTACCCACACCACAAAACCAAAGGCAACCCATTTTTTTGAACCTCCATTGTTGTTGGTTTGCAATGGGTTCAATTCTCGGCAAACTCGACATACCCACGTAAACAATGTCAAATAGGAATGTGTCTTTGTATCGCTTGAATTGTTCATCCAACAATCGAGCTCATTTGGGTGTATGCCCTCGCAGCATGAATCATAAACAAGTCATCTTAACATTTTCTCATATAAATTGAAAAAAGGGGCATTTGTTCTGTAACTAGATCACACGTTTAAACTTCGTTTCAGCTTTAAATGTAGCAATGATTGTATATATTATCAAAACTCAACTGAATTCTGTCCACTTGGCCCTTCAAATTGGCTATGGAAAGCAATCAGCAGAGCCCGCCCACCCAACCCCCACCCCCCCACCCCCCCCCCACACCACCACACCCCCCCACCTCACTATTCATTTCTTTTCCAATTTAGGTAATCCGGCATTGTACTAAAACTTCCTCTAAACAATCCTGGGCACCTATAAGCAAATTGTGCCCCACTTCTTTTCACAAATATAGTAGGAATGAATCCTGGAAGATATTGGGGGACTTGAAACACACATCAGATACCTAGTTTTTAGAATGAAAAATAGATGAATACGTAAAAAATTAGAAAAGAAGGCAAACGAGAAAACCCGGCAATACCAGGTGGACGATTTCAGGGAAGAACAACAAAAGGGTGGTCGCTAGTTTTTTGTGGGCTGGCTGTTCCGTCTTTCTTTAGCGGAGCCTGGTTTGATTTTCACATAGAGCGAGAATGGGGTTTTCAACATTTCAAAATAAAAATGTTGACTAATGTTCATTTACAGATCTCTTGTTCAACACTTACGAAAAAAATGCGTTGGAGTTTCATATCTAAGAAAGGTGTGGATGTGGTTCACGATTGTATCATACCAACTCTCCGGTTTCTTGACAATCGCTTGGATTAGCGTGAAACGCGAGGGTGAGCAGGCAAAAGGGGAAAAAGAACAACGGCGCGTATACATCAGAATTTATTTTTGTTCATTCGCGGGGTGCTCTAGCAGAAAAATGCCCAAAAAATCGAGACCATTATTGCGTATTGAAGGCTATTCATCTTTCAATTGCTTATTCGAGTTTTTCGATTAACTTGCAACATTTTGAACTTGTGTGCTTATCAACGTTGTTTTTGTATTGATTCACTTACAACACTAGTAGCAAGTACACGACAACACAATATACTATCCCTAAGTGCATCTCTGACACAACAACCAGCGTGATATGCTCATGAAAGTTTTCAACACATTGTAGAGGTTGACACGGTGTTAGAGGTTGTCAATCCTAAGGTGTTATACTGTAGGTCTCATTGCAGAATCAATTTAATCAAATAACTCAACAACGGACATTCTTTGGAATCATTTAACCTTTTCAAAAGATTTATCCCAAATTTTAGTGGCGTTTCTCTGATTTTTCGTTCAGAGGAGACAGTTGTCAGAATTGTTTTCAAAATGTTTTCATCAATTTCATCACAAAAAATGCGGTTTCTTATGTAAAATCCTGGAGGTGGTGTTGTTGTCACATTTTGCTTGTCACAGTCTTCAACATTGAATCTTATTACATTTTATTATCTCTTCAATTTCAAATTTTCTACACTATGAGTTTTATTCTTCTTCACCATTGAAGAGAAGTTTTAAATTTACCAACTTTCTTACACTTAAGAGTATTTGAAAGAGATAACTTAAGAACAAATTGCAACAGTAGATTGACACATTAGTTAGAGGCTCCTAGTTCGTTCATGCTTACAATAGTCGGGGATTGAAGAAAGGGGATGAACACCATCTATCTAGATTCACGACTAAGTTTCAGCATTCGACTCAAATTTTCAATTTTGTTGGCAATCTAATAGCGGTGTGGTGCGTTTTTAATAAGAATTCTTTTTGACTTCATTTTTGTCACAATATGTTTTCTGCTTCCTGTGATGATAAGAAAAAAAGTGGTACTAAAATAAACAGAATTCACCGAAGTAATTTGTTACGGTGTAAGGCAGAGAGTGTTAAATCAATGGAATTTAGACATATGGATTGTGTGTTTTGTAAATATGATTAGAACGTGGGCGCGTGATAAACCTCGAGTTGCTTTATAAGCGCACTTGCGGTTTTTTTTTTTTTTATAAAGCAGGTAAAGGAACGCTACAGATATTAAGTTAAAAACAACCTGCATCGAAAGCAGATTCTGGAAAATTTACCGCACCTAAGCCTCGGAAAATATTTGTTTTTTCCAACCAAAAGCTATGGAGGTCATTATGAAGTTGCAAAAAAAGGTCAAAAAAACCTCAAATCTGCTCTTCAAAAGACTGAACCATGCATAAAACGGAAAACATTTCAAAAAAAAAGGGGTGTTGCCATCAGGTAGGGTAGATCTCTTCGTGTAGGAAATATGTTTTATAAGATGAATAGAATCCAGTATGAGATTAAATATCATTTTATACTTTCTTCCAAACATAGGTCTTTCCACGCATTTTTCTCGTGGAAGTTCCTGTCTACGTTACGACTGTAACTTTTGTTCCGCGCTGAGAGCAAAAAGACGGAGAAAAAAGCGACGGACAGCCACCAGCAGGGCGTACAAAAGGGCAGACACAGGAAAAAAAAGAACAAGGTGATTTTTTCCGATATTTGTGAGATAGTTATGGCGGGGGAAAAGAGGGGAAAGCGCATCCCATTTTTTAAAGATTTTTCAGAACCACTTTCACGGAAAAAATCTAAAAAAAAATAAGATATTGGCTAAAAAAAAACAACAACAATCCATCCCAAAACGATAGAACTACATCTACATTTCACCAAAGGAAGACCAAAACAAAAAAAACACGATTTGGTTCATCCAAAATGGGACAAACAGACTACAATCTTTTAAGTTTTTCAAAAAAACAATCATCATCTAATTTAAGTGTTTAATAATAGCTTAAACTTGCAGTTTTTTACAAAAAATTAGTATTTTTCGAAACTATTATTCAAATTCGACGATTCGATTATATAAATTTTTCTAATTTAGAGGTGAGTTGTTTGTATAGCTAATAATCCCTACAAGTTGAGAGTTCGATGTTTTTCCTGCAAATGAAGTCAAAGGATGACCCTATATTTGTCCATCAACTTCCTGCACTTACCCCCATGATATAGTAAACAATGTCATGATCACTAGCAAAAGGTGTCAAAGGGAAGTGGGCACTACAACATGGATAAATTATTTGTTTGAAAAACCCTTTCAGAGGAGAAGAAGGTTCAATTTTACATCGCACTCAAGTGACCAGAATGCATTAGCGAGTGGGATGACCTACAAAATTGAAGATAAATGAATGGATGGAAAGGGGAAAGATCCGAAACGAAAATTAAAATAAAATGAGGTAAAGAAGTTGAAGAAAGTTTTTCGTGTTGTAGATTATGCTGAGAATTTTTTTGTTTTTCGCGCTTTTTAAGGTCTTTCCTTTCCAAAAACTAAGAACCGAAGGGATCTTGTATGAGGGTGTACGAATGAATTTTACAAGTTGTCATCAGGTGGAAGGGTTGGAAATAGGGAGCTCTGAAGAACATGAGGCTACACTGTATATAAATGGGTTGAGTTATTGTTATCCCAAATTCACCCATGGGAAAATTTGGTCAAGAAAACTCCTGCACATAAGTAAATTATGAAGGAACAACTGAACCCTAAGCTCGAGTTTGGAACCTAGGAAAAAGTTGCGAACAGAGGCCCGAGAGTCAAATCACCCTCGTAATAGAAGAATAGAAGAACGTTATTCGGCGTTTAATCTTAAATCTATTTTAAAGGGTCGGGGAGGACTCAAACTGGAATTGTTATGGTCAGAGAAGAAGGGGCAGGCCACAGAGAGGTAGGAGCAAGATACGGAAAAAAATAGAAAAGGGATCCAAGGTGCGGGCTCAAAAACCATTCAGGAAAAAATATAGAATCGACTAAGTATGGAAGAGCCAACAGAGGGAAGCACGTACTGTAACGACGCTCCTCCAAAGGTGAATCCAAAAATAGAAGATCAAACAAGTGCCACATCTCCACGTGTCTCAGGACGAAACAGAGGTAGGGGAAAATGGTCAAGCAGAGTCAAAAGGTAGAGCTTCGAGGCCGCGGGGTTTTTCTGAGTTTTGTGTTTCTCGAAAAGGGGAAAAGGTAAACTATGGACCCACAAACCTAATTTTTTATCTAATTGGCCGGCCAGGTGTCCCATCTCAAAAGGGGGACCCATTTAAATGTTGTCCCCATCCATTCATATGGATCTGATCAAACTTCAAAGGGGGCATATCTTTCGAATCAGTTGCCGAATGACTAAAGATCTGACACATGGAAAGATCTCGCCTCACCCACGAATGGAGGTTGAGAATTTCTTTTTGAGGGGGGTAAGTGAAGGAAATGGAGGAGGAAACTTCTTTTAAGCCTTCAATGCACAGGGAGGAATCTCTATCTCAACAAACTAGATCGGATCAATTTGTTCACCTTCCTCTTCTTTCAAGGCGCCGAATCAAGGAATCATGCAGTAAAGACGGATTTGGGGAATATTTTATCAGAAGCATTAACAATAGTGGTCGAGCTTCAACCCACTTTTCCCACTTCCCTCTCTCTTTCTTCTCTCCAGTCAAATCTATAAATACAGGGGCAGGATTCATTGTAAAGGATTGTTCATTCTTCTTCCCTAGCCCCCTTTCTCTTTCTTCTCCAGGGTCAAATGAGGAGTTTAAGCCTCCTCCCTTGGATTTGTAATGACATTTTCTTGCCTCTTTCCCATTAATGGTTTACTGTGTGAACTCTTGGAGCAATAAAAACTTTTTCATGATGTGTTTTTTCCATCCTTTGCTCATTTTGTTGTCTCTTCTCGCCTCTCACCATTGCAAGGTATACTGTGCATATCTCTGATGTCCATTACAAGTTTTGGGAGCTGTGTTTAAGGGGTTTGAAATGGTGTTCTATGTGAACTTTATCCTTAGGTCTGTGATGCATCTGTCCATCCTCTCCATTGCTCACCTCTCTCCATTTCAGGCAGTTGGATTTTTGATCAGCAATTCCCTTTTCTCAGTGCTATCACCTCTATAGTGTAGGATTTCTTTATTTTCATGCTCTCTCTCTCTCTCTCTCCTTGGTCCCTTGGAATTGTTAGATTAGGAGTAGATAGTCACATTTCCTTCCTTAGAAGTAGTTTAGTGCCAGGATTAGGAAGAGGAACTAGCCTTCTCTGGAGGATCATTCCCATTTGCAAGTCCTACAGCTTGGGGAATGATCCAATGTTATGCAAATCACACCAAATGACACTGCCTTAGAAAAGCATAGCCATAACTCATTTGGGGGTGTTGTGATTTCACACTAACAGTTACCCGATAACACGCTCTTGTTCTAGGTTCAAACACTATTGTTAAGGGTTCATTTACCTACATGGACCTCACCTTGCACACATACACTGGGGAAACCTCGATCCCCTCTCCTAGTCATTGTATTTTATATTCTAATAATTAAAAAACGTTCAAATATTTACAAAATTTAAAAATACTATCTTAGATCTTGATTGGATGTATTGTTGCTTGCTCATTATATTCTATGTTGCACATTGCTTTCCATGTTACTTTGATTCATAGTATCCTCTATCCTTTTTTCCATACATACATGTGTGTTCACATGGTACTCTTGAGGTGAATGGAGGATACTTGTAGGTTATCACATGATGCATGATGTTTGACATTGTTCTCTACTAGTCCCACTGAGGCTCTTAGGGACGTCCATCTTTCCTATTTCTCTGTTATTCAGGTTATATCATTACAACATCTACTGCTTTTATTTTTATTTTCAAATGTATATATTGAGGCATAGTATCTTTTTTTTCTAACATGTTAATAGGTGCTTCGTGTGTAACATTTTTCTCATGGGTTTAATTCCAACCATGGTTATCTAATTTACTTGTATCTTATATGTGTTTGTGTTTGTGTCTTCATTGTCATTGTTTGAGGGCTATTTCCTATGCTTGATTTTGTATTTTGATTTTATATCCTTGAAGGCTTTGAGTGTCTTGCGAAATATTTAGTGGTGTCCTATGTATTTAACCAATTACTCATTGTTTATTTTTCTATATTATTGTGTGTTTTGACTAGTTTCTACTGCATCATGTCATGCTTGTTTGTGACTAATGCTTCGTGTTATCCTTTCCCATTATTTTTCATGCACCCAAGTAGTTACCATACACATTCCCTATTCCCCCTACACGAGTTCTATTTTAAATGTGCACATTAACTTTAGTTTTCCTTGTTTGGGTCGTGCTCACCTTGGTTCATCTCACACACCCCAAACGAGTGGTGGCAATCATCGGGTGATTATTTCACCCTCTCAACAATCTAGAGACTAGACACATATTGGTATAAAAAAAATCATAATAAATAGGAGCTAAAATAGGTTCAGAATCATCATTGGGCCAAAATTGCAATAGGGACAAAATTTCCCAACACAAATATGAATAATGGGCGCTAGTGTCCCACCTAGGTAGTTCTTTCCTGGGGGCATAAACAAGTGAAGTAACAAGATCAACAGGTTTCTAGTGACATGTTTCTCCAAATCCAATAACAGATACTCAGTTACATGTTACTATCAGGTATAAAAAGAACAAAATCAATGGAAAGTTACATAATTTGAGTAAGGGAACTAATTAATTTGTTTTCTCGAGATCAAATAAGGAATGGAACCTAGGACATATGCATGAAAATGATTTTTCTAGAATGATGTGTCGTGCTGATCTGTAAACAGGTAGGAACCCCCTATTATTTTAAATTTTTACGAAAAGATAATTTAAAATTTTCGGTTTCTAACCTTTTATCAAATTGAAACTTATTAAAAATATGATCAAAAAACTGATTCAAATGTATTTGCAAGCTGATTTAAAATTGAATTTGATTTATAAAAACTCACTCTATCTAGTAAAACTCACTCTTTCTAGTTGTACATTCAAATCAATCTAATTTTCATTATAATCAATTGTATTGATTTTTCATAAAATTATTGTACTTATTTGAATTAAATTCAAACTAAAATTTTAATTAATGTCTACAAATGTTCTAAAAATTGAATGCAAAATTTAAAAAAACATGACACAAGATTGTATACAGGGTTCAGAAATTTCTATGTCCTTGGGTTCATACTGATTGATCCATTAAATTTGGTTTTGTAAGTACATTCAAATAATTTACAAATAAAATAATGAACCTCAACATCTATAATAGAAGATCGTGATAACCTAGAAGCTCTGAAAAACTTCAGTGTTTTCTCTCCATATTTGTTCCCATCTTTGCGAGTCAATCTTCCCTTTGTTCTCTGTAAAAAATGACACAAAAGGGTTCACAATAATGGCATTAAAACTCCAATTTAGGAAAATGAGTACGCCACAAGGATCCCCTCTAAATTCTAAACACTTTTCTAGTTCACTTTAAGACCTGAAACTTTCCTAGTTCACTTTAAGACTTGAAACTACCCCTAAGTTGCTCAAAATCTCTTATTTGTAAAACTGCTATGTTATGGTTATTACACAGTCATCTCCATTAACTACTTCAAGTATCAAGTCACTCCATTTATAGCTCGACGATCACCCGTGGCCTAATGGTGGTATATAATTTTGGTAAACTGGAGGCTAGGGGGTCGAACCCCTCTAACCTCCACTGACATTTGTTCACCAAGTTGGGTAAAATCCCACATTAATAGGGGAATGGGTGGGCAACATGTTTATTTTTGGGGCAGTCAATGAGGTGTGCCAACTTTAGGCCACATTATTTTTAGGTCACATGAACTGGTGGGTAGGTGGGTGAATAAATTGGGCTCAGTTGTTGGTGACCAGGGGGTGTAGAATGTGTTTGTCTTGGCTTTCAGATGTGTGTGGCTATGTTTAAGCTTGTTACGTTGAATGGTTGGTGTGAAGGGCTATTTTTGGCTTGGTTGGTTTGGGCTCACTGAGCTAAGGTTGATCCGTCAAGTTGTTAACTATTGCACCAAACATAGTTTGTAGCTGGTTGATTAGCTCGGTATAAATGCATATCATAATTTACAATACAATAAACTTGATCCCACATGCACAATGTGGCGAATAACAAAGGCACTTAGACACAAAAGTTGTAATATAGTGATATGAAGAAACGAAGGAAAAGGCACCCCTCCATAATAAGAGTGTGTTGACCCTGGTTGAGGGGTCCCAACTAGAAAATAATAGGGTCCACCTGTCTGATAACAAGTGTCGAAGACCGGAGGCACAAAACAATTTTTTTCTCAATATCACATTACCATTTGTCACTGTTTGATTGGTCCACCTGGTGAGTGTGCACACGTCCAAGTCATTTTGAACCTACGCGTAGTCACTTATTTTTGTTGGATTTCTAAAAAATTCAGCATGTAATAACTTCTGCATACGACCTCTATTTTCAGCGTTTAATATACCATCATAAATCTCTCGACCTTCTCTTCCATATTGTAATAATATTGGGAGATTTAGGAAAAAAAATTCGATGAATTGATCTTCGGGATCACATCCGTGAAAAATTTCTATTGGGTTTGTGACCATCTGTAACGACACTTATCCATGGGGAAGAGTTAATGGCTGGAGGTCAAATCCTATAACTCTCCCAATAATCCTCCCTTGAACATAACACCTAAATCCCTAGTATAACGGCATGATGCTTAAATCCTCAATTTAGCGACATGATACCTAAATCCTCAGTATTATTCTAGCCATCTCCAAGGTAGAAAACCCACATGAACAATTCCATCTCTTCTCTCATGGCATACATGTGTATTATATCCTTGATTCACTTGTTTTTCAATACGCATTCTTATTTTCACATTTACAAATTTAAAGTTAAATTTCATTTATCATGAGTATCGACTACACTTTTCTTCTTTTACAGGTCTGACCTTACTTTGACAAAAGGAAACACACAAATGGAATAAGAAGCAATATTAAGCATAAGACACTCAGGACAAGGATATATTCAAGGAATAAATGAAAGCATCATTTCTACTACACACAAAATGTCACCCCTATGATCCATATCCTCTTTTAGATGATACACATTCTAGAATCTTCGTTTGACATGATATCAAGTACAATCCTCATTCAACACACTATCAGTTACAACTCCCTTCGTATCTCCACAAGGTACACTCTTCTTAGCTAATTTATGCTACCAAATATTCATTGACCAAAATTAATTGGGGGAAAATGTAGACACAAAGTCAAACACATAATTTTTTACATCACGCTTCTAAGTATTTCATTATACACATAATTCCTAAGTAATAAAACTAGATATTAACAACACTTGTTTTTGTTTTTACATTGTTTTATCCTTTGATACTCTTATCATTTGCTTTTCTCTAATGACATATGACCCAGCTCTACATTTTCCATTATATCCTCTGAGCATCCCGAACAGTACCACCCATTAGGGACAGGGGTGCCTAGGCGCAACTGTCCCCTTTGGGCACTTATGTCTTTTTTCCAACTTTATCATATTTAAAATGCCAAATTATTTGTTATCTTTTCTAAGTTAATACCCATCACTTTGGGTCAGCCTTTTTGGTTTTTAATGATGAAATTCAAACAAGGGAATCATATAAATATATTGTCACATGTATTCAAAATTAGGGACCAAGCTCTAAGCATTATTGCTATCACCTAATCAACTCAAAAGGCACCTAAAGCACTTCAAATAATCCATTTTCTGCACACACTATATAGGAAGGGGAAGATCATTTTTCCATCCACAAATTTTGTTTACATTGCTATATCTAGCCAGCCGATCATCAAGTGCACTTGTACATGGGCATATTAGGCCACAATTTTTATACACACTCACCAGAACTACATGGAGTTTGAGATGTAGTGAAGCACTGAGTGTAAGTTCACTTTCTCAAGTGACCTCCAGGGTCAGTCTGATTGCCCATTCTAAATTTTAATTTTTAGGTTTTATGTGATTTATGGGTTTTTGTAAGGGAATATTTGTCTTGTAGGTTACAAGTACCTCTAGAAACCATCAAGTGATCAAAATGGAACAACAATGAAGGTCTTTTGATACATCAAAAATTAGATTATGAGATTTTGTGTAGTCAACAATTCCTAGAAGTAGTCTCCAACACCCAAGTACCCTTTCCTTATCACAAGTGACCATGTATGGCTTCGTTCATACAACCCTTATTTTTTATTGGTCATATACGATGCTTTTTATATCTTTTCCGGCACATCTCCCTTTCCATATCAGTTCCAGGTTACACGGATATCAGCTAAGACATTTTATCTCTATCTAAGTGAGATAAAATTGTGAATCTCATACTTGTGTATTCCATCCATAGCTTGCTATTGTGGAAATTTTCTATATTTTAGCAAAGATGTAGACATATAGTCACTACAACTCCAATAGGGTTTCAGCAATTCTACCACATATTAAAAAAACATTTGGTGACAATTGCATCACTTTAACCCTATCTAACGTTACAACATTCTTTTGCTTATTCTCCCATGGTTTCCACTAAATCAACATTTAAGACATTGCCACTGAATCAAATATTATGGTATTATAAATACTACAAAAATTCAACAGCTCTATGGCCCATCTCTTATGATTATTCTTTAGTATAATAAAATAATCTTCCAAATATAAATAGAAATATCTTGTGAAGATAAGTCTACTAATCCAATGTTGTATAGGTACATCAAGCTTTGATACATTTATCTTTTTTAATTTTAAATTTTAAAAAGAATGATCATTCCTAAATTAATAAATTTTTAACTCAAGTATAAAATATTAACATATATATACATATATATATATATACATACATACATATATATATATGTATGTCATACCATATATATATATATATATATATATATATACCTATCATACCCAAATATATATATCCTCTATATATATATACTTAAAATGACCAAATTTTAAATCTCTATATTATATATATTTTAGTTTCTATGTATTTCAAATAAAGAATCCATCATATTAAAATAATTTTAAAAACGGTGCTTGTGAGAGGCCTTTTCCATCTGCATTTCTTAAATTATCTTTGCTGAAAACATTCATAGTCCTCTTGCTACGCATATATTTAATGAGGAGAACCCTCTTAGACCTAACATGTAGAATCATGCATCATAAGCTACCCACCTTCAATGGAATTTTTTTTAATATCTTTACTTTGTACTTTTGGAAAAAAAGAATGAATTTTAGGAGCATATTCAATATTTTCATATGGCATACATTGTTATCAAAGAAATTTCCTTGAAGTCTTCAACAGTATGTCATGCGTTGGTTTTATGATTAACATAATCCACATTACAAAATATTAAAATAACCATATTCCTATTGTTTTCCAATATCCTGCACAATATTTTATTCTCTTTTAAACCTATTATCAAAATTACCCTCTCTAAAAATAGAGAGGCTTAGCATCAAACATAAAACATAAAAAAAATGTATCAAAAACGTGAGAAAGAGGTTTTTGATAAAGAGAAAGAAAATGGTCGCGAAT
This sequence comes from Taxus chinensis, assembly GCA_019776745.2. Lineage (NCBI taxonomy): Eukaryota > Viridiplantae > Streptophyta > Pinopsida > Cupressales > Taxaceae > Taxus > Taxus chinensis. The sequence goes on along the minus strand of JAHRHJ020001233.1, from coordinate 334,223 downwards.
AAATATCTTCAACCCTCATCTTGCAGAGAAATGATCTGAATTTAAAGCGCCGCTCTCTTTGAAGCATAAAGGTTGGGTATTGGGCATCACCGATCAACAAATAAAACCCCGTGAAAGAGGGCCACATCAATCACTTGTACTTAAAACCAACACGGTTTGAGTTTCTTTTCTGCTAAATGAGGTATAAATCTCAACTGTTTAATATAATTGACAGCTAATGATATGTTTGCTTAATCCGAGCAGTTTAGAATCAACGACAATGAAGATTATATTTACATGATCCATGTAGTAGGATTTATTGCGGTGATAAATTTTTAATTGAGAAAAATTGACAAGGCCAAAAACATTTTAAACTAATACCAATTATCTGGAGCTAAAATGACTCCGCATAATCCTAAGAAGGATTAATCCATTATGTGGACTTTAATGGGTTTTGCATATGATACTTGGAAGTTAACATTTAAATACATAAATATATTTATCTAGATTTTATTATCTTTAATATATTTTGGAAATTTAATAATAATTTAAGTTAGAAAAATAATTACATAATGATTAAAAAGACATTAAATTTATGATTGAAATTATTCCTAACAATATAAATTTGAAATTTTGTAGTTAAAAACTAATTTTGAACAATAAGGAGAAATATTAATCCATAAATTAGAGCTTCAAAATCTTATATTTTTCAAATTACATGGAGAAAATATATTTTTGTCCACAATAACATATTAGGAATATAAATATTCCACAATTTAAAAATTTAAAAAATGTGAAATTGTATCAATGTGTGATCCATTGAACTTATCATTTCCATTGAATGTCTAACATCTAATATCTTATATCCATTTCATTATTATTTTGGCTACATTAGGATTCCACTTATAGTTGGGCCTCTTACCATGATTGTGCCATTTACGGTGGCATCTTCAAATTAAATTTATGGCATGCTCTTAGGTCTTTCATGTATCCTCTTCGCCTATGCCATCCCATTGTAATGAGGTAATTTGGTGTCCTAATATTTTAGAAGTCCTCTACAAACATCATGTAATTTCATGGTTATGCACTCTTAAAGGTGTTACAATCTATGTACACCAGTGGGTGTCCTAAGCACCTCATTATTAGATTTGATATCTTTACAGGGTCAGCTTACAATACCCTCCCCTAAAATAATGCGTCTAATAATTCTGCACCTTACCTAAAGCACACCCAACACATAGTTCTCTTAGTTCGCACATGACCTAATTCACAATTTTTGCATCCCTATCGGTCCAGTAAAACCAGACAGCTCAGCCTAAGTCCCCTACTGATCGGGCTAACCCCTATGAATACATAAGGATGTTATCTATCAATACTCTTACTATGTAGAGAGTCCCCTTCATAGGTCCTACATACATTAATCATCACACTCATAAACACAATAGGGAGATTGGTGAGTTCACACATGAACCACTGTAAACTCATAGTAGCCCATATATAGTGTTGAAATTTGTGATGTGCATACCCTTCACTGCAATCCTTAATTTGATAGCCTGATGATTATTAGGTCACACAATTAGTGGATATCAATCTTTATCTTCTCACCCCCTCTAAATAAGTCATCAATACATCGTCTAGGATAATGATCTCCTGATCATCACTCTATGATTTAGTATACTTTTAGTTGATACAAAATCTCAAGGACCTCTTGTTATCACCGAATCATAGCACCCCTGGATGTTGATCAGATTTCTAGTTTGATCACTCTAAGCATTTAGTGTGATTAGATAACATGGGTACTATCTCCAAGTTGTGGGAATTGCTACTTGAGATAGACCTCCAGAGAAAGCTGGTTCTTGCTCCTAAACTACCTGCCACAATCTACTCTAATGCAGGGGAAAAATAACTATTCTAATCTAAATTTCCAAGGGACCAGGGCAGAGAGAATGCATAAAAATGAAATCCTACACTAAAGCGGTGATACACTAGAAAAGGAGGGTGTGAGAGTATTCTCCAAATGTGTGAAATACAGAAGTAAAGTGCACACTAGAAGAGGTGATGACAGTTCTCCATAATCTAGCAAAATACATTCACAACAGATATCTCCAAACATACACAATGATAATGAATCCCTGAAAGAGCATAAAAATAGACACAATATTATTGTAGGAAGATATTAAAGGGGAAATAAGAATGCAAGGAAAACACATCAGGGGAAGATACATCCACAAACTGATATTTTATTGCTTCATGATATGCATAGTTCAATCTATTACAAGATAAGGGCCTAGATCACCATGCAAGGAGTCCACTACAAGGGCCTGCAGCACATTGGCTTCACAAAGCAATTTTGACAGATCTTTACTATCTATAGTCCCTCCTAAAGAACTACTCTCCCTTTACAATGAGCCCAACACTCCAATTTATAGAAAAAATGAGAAGGGGAAGAGAAGGGAAAATGGAAATCCAGAAATATGTCCTTCAACCACTTGTAAGAGGCATGTTAAATGGAGTAAAATTATTATAAATTACTTGTAAAATGCTCTCCATACTTTCCCATATGCTGCAGCAGAGAAAGAATGGATGACCATGCCTCTTAATTGCACTCCCAACTACCAAATAAAACACTTGTTATGAACCTCGGCCATGTTTTCTAAAAAATATCCATCGATCTCTCACCAAATCTAGAATTTCTTGATTTCTGTGCATTGGGCTCAGAGCCATGATTCCAATAGTACCAATTTTGTGCGATTTCGTTGAGAAATGTAAAAGTTATGGCCTTCTGAGTGCGGGCAGCTATTTTGGGTCTGGCAGGCATTTTCTGTCATTTGACGGGAATGAGCATTAACTGACTGGAGCCGAATATGTTTCTTTTATTTAAATATATATACCCTCATTAAAAATAATAAATCCAGTTTTTGTGGCGTAGAGGATGTCGTGCTCATTCCAGAAAGTCCAATTTTGTGAAAATCAGAGCTCGGAGTCAAAAGTTATGGCCGTTTGAAGTTTCACGGGTCAAACGTTGACTTTTCTTCTCTTGCCTTCGGCCGCTTCGGCTTTTCGCGTCCCGTACGCATCCCTTTGTCCCAGACTGTCCCAGTTGAAAAGTCCCTATTTCGGCCGAATTGGCTGGTTCGCGTCCTCCACGGCCTCAGATGTTCCCATTTGCTTTCGGACCGCCTGGGAAAAATTCTTCCCATTCGCCCGGTTCAGCCGGTTCGCGTACTTTTGTCCCAACGTGTCCCGGACTGCGAAAGTTTTCATTTCGGCCGAAACCGGCTCGAGTTCACGTACTTCATGTACCTTCGGCCCAATTGTTCTGGGCTTGCCTTGAGTCATTTTCGGCTGATCCGGCCGGTTCCGCGTACTAATTGCCCAGATGTCCCAGACTGCCTGTTTCAACAGTTAGTCAATTTTTTCCATTTTCGGCCAGTTCAGATTTCCGCGTCCCGTGCGCCCTCCCAGATGTCCCAAATGCTGCGCGGACTACCTGGCGGCCTTTCGGCTGGTTCGCGTCCTCAGATGTCCCTCATGTCTCAACTATTGCAAGGACTAGGACTTAGCCATTTTTCATGATTTTTTCTGCCCCGAGCTTGTTTTTTGCAATTTTTTCACATTTTTCAAACTTGCTGGGTTTTCTTCTTGGACAGGAGAGTTAGAAAGAAGCCTGAGGGGACCCTAGAAACATGACAATTTCGGGCCTTGAATCAATATAATTGCTTGGGACTAAAGAATTTGATGCATGTTATCAAAATTTACCTTGGGGGTGAATTTTGGATAATACTTCCTCCATCCCTTCATCCTCCTCCAAAATCAAAACTGGTGCTCCCCATGGTGACACACTAGGGTGAATAAGTCCCTCCTCCATTGAGTCCATCTAGCTACAACTTGAGCTCATAACAGGTTTTTTGGGTCCAATATCATCCTTCTCGTGATGTGAGGACGAATAACCTTTAGAAAAATTCTTTGAAAAAAATCCCACCATTATGCAGGTGGTAAACATAGAAACTCCTTAGGAAAAACATTAGAAAACTCCTATAAGATATTTTGTCTCCCATCTATTAATCTGAGAATCTTGAAAAAAATCCTTTGGGGCTATTACTCATTATGATTGAAATAGAACATTGGACTGAAAAGATGAGGAAAAACTCCACTTAATCTGGATCAGTAGCTTTAGTTGTAAATGGATGATTGCAATCATGAAAAACTTTCACTAGATCTTGCAATCCAAACTTAGTGTAATAATCTACGGCTCCCAAAACATCCTTCAGATGTGAAATTTAGTATATCATGATGAGTAGATAACTAGTACATTTATCCCAATAGTAACATCATGAGACCGCCAATGATGAAATTGTGAAGGTCAAATGCTAGTCCTAAAAACCACGACACCCCTTGAAACACTTTTTGCAGATCCAGAATTTTAGGGAGAGTGAAGATAAATACATCCCCTAAAAGAGATCTAACCTCCACCTTGCAACTCCATTTCCTCCCGCACCAATCACTTACTAAATCCATGTTTGGTTTAATTCAAATGAAATTTCCCACAACTGAATATTTCAATCATTCTCTAGCCCTATAAACAAACAACCTTGAGGAATGGGATTCAAATTTGGTACTATCTACTCACTCAACAATGATGGCCTACTGATCTGTTTGGCAGTTAGGAACTACCACAACTATGTTGTGTCTTGAAAAATCTTGTAGCCTAGGTTTTTGAAGATGCATGGGTAGCGACAGGACCCCCAATTTACGATCTTCCATTCTTTGTTCCACCGTCTTCATTTGATGTGCTTCCATGCTCAGTCGGTGCTCCTCTATCTTCATTCACTCCTCCATCATTCTCTATTCCCTCTGTCTTCATTCACTCCTCCATTCAAAAATTTATCAATATAGTTGGTTATATTTGATTAAATATAAATGCCTTGGTCCTCATCCATGATTAAAATACTATTATATGGTTCTTAAATCATGTACATTTCACTAAATATTTATTTATTAAATGGTATTCTCACACATGACCTCTCTATGTCACCTCTCAGGGTGAGGATATTTCATTACTGTGTAACATCCATGTTTATTGTGGATGATGAGCCTGTTTCCACTGGATAATGTGGTGATTTGGTAGTAAAATAATGCGTACCTAAATCCACCATGAGGAGTAAGCTGTGTACCTCACAATTTACTATCATGGAACTAATGAAGATGAGATGTCAACTTTTCCCTAGCATGATGTAAATTCCTCCTATTGATTTTCTAAACTAAAGGCCCTTGTTCTTTTAATGTGACTAACTATGGTACCTTTCTAATCTCTACAATATGTGTAATTTCCAAGAACCTCTTGAAATGATCCTAGAACAATTCTATTTGATTAAAAAAAAAATTCCATTTACATTCTCATTTAATATTTTTCTATCCCATTCATCTCCTCAGTTGTGTCTTAGCTAACTACCTATGAGTACGTATCACATCACATCCTTGAAGACCTCCTAGAGGAAATGATTGTCAAAAGTGACCTACATCTAACAGTAGATCCATGCTTTAGGACACATCCTCAACCATGTACAAAATTAGTCTCAATTGATATGTAGATATCCTCTCTAGTAACACCTCTAGTAACCTAAATCCATCCACGTACCCTGCATAGATTCAGTTGGACAAAAGCTAGGAATACATAAGATAGTTATATCAACATTGATTTTGTATATTTTCCATATGGTAATTTATCTATTACAATCTATAACTCTAATTCTCTTGAGTTTTATTGAGTTGAATAATTTATTTTTTCTTATCAAATACTTATCTCTGACTACCATAATGTCAGACCCTGTGAATTTAAATATGAAACATTGAAAACAATTTATGGTATGTTTGTTGTGGTGAATATAAAAACTGTCATAATTACACCTATAATATCGATTCTATGGATCATCTTGTACGCATGTGTTCACTGATCCAATATTATTTGTACTTCATGGTCAACATAACTTGTGGGTTATAGTAAGAAATACATTTATTATTTGATTTGCGTACTTGCTTGTATGCCACCTTAGGAAGAGCACAAAAAAATAATTCTCACTTTGTGAGATTATATCGTTAGTTTGATTATCCATTTAGGTTGATAACCCAACTAAAACGGATGATGATTTGGTGGTAAATAGAAGAATAACATCCAATATGAAAAATTCGATGACATGTTATAAACTATATCCCTTCTAGAAAAAATTAACTAATTATCTTGATAATTTATCTCAAACATTACGAAGGTCAAAATGAGCAGGTGGAGTCCCTATTTAATACTAGAATCATCACTTACCTATTCTTTGAAATGGGTGATAGGTATATGTGTTTATAGGCCTATCAGACAAGAATTTATAGAATTCTTTGAAAAAAAAGTGAGAGTAAGATTATGTCCTAAGAAAATATAGTGGAATAGAATCCCTTAAACTCTTTAGTAATAAGCTACATAGTTATGGTTTGTTATAAATATTTATATGTTGTTTCTTCAATTAATGTTTTCAAAATGTAATTACTCTAATATTACATGTATCTAAATTTCTAATGATTAGCGATTGTATTATCATTATATATTTATATATTCATTTTTTATCTATGATATATAATAATATTATTATATATATTATAAGTATATATATTTTATAGAGCGGGGCAAAGGAGAGAGAGGTGGGAGAACAAATTTGAAATTTGCAACTGAGAGGAAACATGGAGATGGGGATGGAGAATGGAATCCACCAAATGAACTTGTATAGGTTCATGGAGCAGAGGACCTCAGGCCCACATGGACTGGGGTGGTCTCAATGAAAAGATTGGATTTTGAAAAGGGTAACACACATGTCAAAATATATCATTGAATTTTTGAAAGAAACCATATTTTTCAAAGTCCCAGATGAGATCATAGATAGAGTAATGCAGAGGAACGAATTAGCTCTGATAGGTAACTTCTATGGGTCGTGAACCAATGTGGGTGTGATAAGAATATGGGAAGGTAGAAAATGGAAACTGAAAGGTAATATGGAAATTTCTTTGTTAACCAAAGGGTTTATTCTTGTTCATTTCAATAATATGGAAGATTATAACAAAGCTCTTATGGATGGACCCTTGTTTTTTATAACCATGGGTTTGTTCCTAAAAATATGGAGCCCAAGCTTTGATCCAAACAAATAAAATATCAATTTCATGCCATTATGGTTCAGACTCCTATGATTACTATTGGATATCAAATAAACACCCGTTCCTGAATTATAGACAATTTGGGATTTGAGATAACATGGGACTACCTCCAAGTTGTGGGACTGAAATTGAGATAGACCTTTGAAGAAGGATGACTTCCTGTTGTTACTCTTAATTTTAAACTACTCCTAGGAATTGAAATGTAGCTATCTAACTCTCCTCTAAATTTCCAAGGGACCAGGGTGAGAAGGAGATGCATAAAACATAAACCTAAACTAGAGAAGGTAAAAAAAACAAAAAATAAGGTCATGAATACTTCAGAAAGAGAGAAAATGGAAGAAAACAATAATGAAGAGGTACAAAACGATATCCACAGATAATAATCGCATCCAATATTCCACTTTCACGATGCAAAATAGACATAAACCTCTGAAACAACAAATTCAACACACCTGTGAATAAATGAGAGGAAAGAAATGTAATAAAATAATACCTAAGGTAGAAATGGGCCACAAAACTAGAGATTTTATTATTAATATATCATGCATAGATCATCGCCATATAGGAGGAAGATGCAAAACATTTACAAAAACATAACCCAAGGGATGCGACCCTTAGAACACTTGTGCAACATAAAATGATGCCCTCATATTCCAAAAGTATCAAACATTAAAACTAGGCATCACTTTACAATATATAGAAAATAGAAGAAGGAGAGAAAAAGAAAAGAGAGGGAAATTTGAATACCCTCTTTGTTCCCAACCACCTTCATATAATTTTTTGAGAATGTATTAGTGCTCTACAATTTCTCTTCCCCACATATACTTCCTTGATGAAGAAGGAACAATTCCCATATTTCATTTAATTCTAGTGGTTGAGACATTCTAAGTAGAATTTTGCATGTTTGGGAAGTCTTCCTTTACTTCACCCACTTAAATTCATAAAATGTGATTTTTTTATATAGAAAGGGTTAAGATTTCTTAAAATAGTATTAGATTTGTAAATATCTAATCATCATATTGAAATTCATGTTCATTTTAGTAATCCACATAAAAATATTGTTTTCCTTTGATAAATGTATTTTTTGTTTTAGTTCCAAGTGGTTTTATGCCTCTATGCCTTGTCCTCCCACTCTATGGTTCTACTAACTTCTCCACTTTACTCTACAACACTGATATGGCATGGCCTCATGTTGACTTGCGTTGATTGCCTATTCTTCACCCCATGAATTTTGCATTTTCTTTGTTCCATATATTTTGGCCTTCACGGCTTTTCAATTATTTTTCTTCACTTCACAGAACTCAAAAAATCCATGGAATTATATCTTTTACACCATAGATTTTGTTTGACATACGCGGCATACTTAAACCCTTCCGCAATCTTCATTCCCTAGCCTGCGGCTCTTCACAATGTTCAATTTTTGCAAGGGTGTAAAGATAGACAACATTTTTGGCAACTCATAGAGGCCATCTGCTTGCTAGATGAGTTGATCAATAACCTTAGCATCCATTGGGTATGGAGTCAGATTGAAATTTCTTGAGTCTAATTTAGTTACTCTACATTTGATTTTCTGAGGCGAATGCAACTAATTCTTGATATTTTGAGCTTACTTTAAAAGAATCTTTGAGAAAATGATGGAACTATGCATAAGGACATCTTTAAGAAAAAAAATTGTGCAAAATTACTTAGGGAAAGAAACCTACAATACCAATAATGTAATGTGTTGAAAGCACTTAGAGGAATTAAAATTCCAATCTACTATATACAATATGCATGAAAATATTAATGAGAAGGTTTGAGATGAATCCCATTAACTGGTATTTGAAACATGTTCCCATCAAGATTAGAAAACTCAAATGAGTTAGCCACCTTGTAGGCAGTGATGATGTATGGTCCACTCCAAATAGCGTCAGATTTTGAGTGTCTCCCTAGTTTAGCTTGATCTGCTTCCCACTTCAAAACTAGACCTCCAACCTTGAATTTCTGATCTCTAGATTTTCTGTCAAACCAATATTTGGTTTACGCATAATGTTGTTACATCCTAACGATGGCGTCATTTCCATTTTCCAATAGTTCCACCAATATTTCCATTTTGATTTCCCTTTGATCCACACCTTCAAATACCAACTGATGAGCTAATTCAAATGAATGCAACTCAAGTGACAATGGAAATCTTGCTTCTTTACCATATGTTATTTCATAGGAATAAGTTCTAATTGCCTTCCTTATTGTTATCATATCTACATAAAGTGTGTTTTTAACCTTTGTGTGTCATTGTATTTGATTGATATTCATTTTCCTCTACATGATTTTTATCATATTTTTGTTAGTATATTCTGCCAACCCATTGCCTTGGGGGTAATAATAGGAAGAAGTTTTCAGGTAAATCCTAAGTAGTAAAGCCCAAATAGAAATATTTGATCCTAATAAATATTTAACATTATCAGAAATAATGGTCTGAGGGACACAAAACCTTCTAACAATTTCCTCAAGAAATTCTAGGAAGACAGACTCAGTGGCTTCCTTCAATGGCATGACCTCAGTCTATCTGGTGAAGTCTGTGGATGTAAGGACCCATTTGTGACCAACACTGGATAGAGGATTGATCATACCAATGATGTCGAGACCCTATTATGTAAATTTTTGATTTGCTTGAATTAGATGAAGTGGTAGGGCTACCAATATTTTATTTCTAGTGAAAATGGCACAATATTTACATTTCCTAACCCACCTGTGAGCAGATGCGAATAGTTTAAGCTAAAAATAGCCCAATTTTATAATCTCCATGGTTGTAGCTTTCGCAAAGAAATGTCCACCTGAGAAACCATCATGGAATTCAGTTAAAAACTTGTCACATTGTTCACCTTCAATACACCTGAGAAGCACTCCATCAATGTTTTCTTTAAAAAGGACTCCATCAATCAACACATAGGGAATAAATTGAAGCCTTAAATGTTTTCTCTTTGTTTTATTCAAACTAAGAGGGCATGCACTAGTAGACAATTTTTTTGACATATCAGCAATCCAACTATGATCATTGAATACATTTCTCTCATCTTATTACCATTCAACATCATGAAGAAACTCATAATTTGAGGGAAATTCATTTATGAGGACGGTCTCCTAAGATTCCACAACATCTAAAGCTAGTTACTCGCAAAGTGTTATTCCCTTTACTAATTTTGTGCCCTTAATGGTCACATCATATTCCATGATTTTAGCTACCCATATAACTCATTTATCATTAATATCTTCTCCCATTATGAAGTCTCTAACATTGGGGTGTGACAATAAAACCTGTATGTGGCTAGTAGCAATCATAATTTTGAATTTCTTCAAGGATATCATGATGGTAAACACATATTTTTCAATGTGACTATACTTAAGCTCATAATTCTTTAGTATTTGGTTGAAAAATTCCAAATGATGCTCCATTGCTTGATCATTAAGTTGTGTCAAAACCACGGCTATATTGTACTCCACCACATGATCATATAGAATGAAAAATTTGGTATAATATGGATTAATCAATGTTGGGGCTTGAACAATCTATTGTTTTATCTTTTCAAAGTTTTCATTCCCCTTTGTGGTCCACTTGAATGCTATATCATTTTTAAGAATGATATTAATAGTTCTTAGCAAACCCATTAAGTTAGGAATGAAGTGCCTACAAATATTGATTTTTCCAAGGAATGACTACAGAGCCTTCTTGTGAGCTGGCAAGGAAAGAGTTGTAATAGTTGTAATTCTTTCTCAATCAATGGAAATGCCCTGTTTTGAGACAATATGCCCCAATATATTGGATTTGGGGTATAAAAAAGTTGCACTTATTAGGATTAAAGATACACCTCACTCCTTACGTATTTTAAATGCTTTCTCTAGGTGCTTCATGTGATATGCGCTCTAATTGGAGAAAATAGTAATTTTATCTAGGTAAACCAAGATGAATTGATTGATATATCCTTTAAAAGCAATATCAATTACTCTTTGAAAGGTAACACCTATTTTTTATAAGCCAAAAGGAATCTTTTGATAAGTAAACATTCCCCATTTAGTGGTGAACATGGACTTTTACTGATTCTCTTCTTTTACTTTGATCTGGTTAAAATTGGAATAGCCATCGAGCATGCAGAACCTCTCTGCTCCTACTACAGTCTACAAAATTTGTTCCATGGAAGGAAAGGGATAATGATCCTTGAGGGAAGCCTTGTTACAATCCCAGACAACCATGCAAATCCATATTTCACCATTCTTCTTCCTTACCGAGACTATATTTACCACCTAAGGAGAATACTTGATTGGAAAAATTATTTTGGCCTCAATGAATTTGGAGAGCTCCTTTCTCATGAGGGGTTAAATATTGGGGTTGACTGGCCTCTATTTCTATCTAATTGGCTTTATGTTGGGATTAAGATCAATGGAGTGTTAGACTATACCTATATTGAATTCTTTTAAATCTTCATAGTCCCATGAAAACACATCACCAATATTCTGACACAAGAAAACAAAATCTTTCCTTTCACTTTCATCACACACCTTTCCAAGTGGAATTACTTTTCCTGGAGTGATTAAAACTAACTAATAATCTTCCTACTTTACTACCATATTATTTTCCATTCCTTTGAATTCATAATCTAGACTAAAAATATGCTCTAGTGTGACTAATCACTTTAGCGACTTGTTTGTTCTTAGTTAAATAATCTGATCTCCATATACTTCCTGTAAATCAGCTTACATCTTCGAGGAGAAATCCACCTCATTTTGGATGTACTGCACAATTTTCTTATCATCATAAAACACATACCAGTAGGTGTGGTTATCTGGAATAGATGGCCTAGCCACCATTTTGACATGTTGGGTATTCCCTTTGATTAAATACTCAGTAGGGGACAATCAAGAGCCAAGGGCTCTTATTTGGTTTGCATCTTTGTTAAACTTTCTAGGCACAACCTATAGGTTAATGGAATCAAATCTTTCTATAAAATCCTAAATTTTGTGTTTGTAATCTTTCAAAAACTTGTTCTTTTTTGCAAATCTTCTGTGGACTTGGTGAATAACTAATTCAGTGTCTCCAAAGTCCTGTAACATCTTGATTTTTCTCTTTTCTGCAATCAACAAACCATGCACTAATGCTTCGTATTCTACCACATTACTTTAACATGCAAATTACAATTTCTGATAAAAAAAGAAATTTTCATTTTTTGGGGAAATTATTAAAAAACCCACCCTGGCTCCATTTCTTCTTCTAGAACCATCAAATAACATCCACCATATTCCAAAAACATTTTATTTTTCTTGTTTGAAGGACGTGGGTATCATTGATTCCTCTTAGAGAATGTAGTATGTTCCCAAACTAGTCTCAAAGGTCTTGAGATCGTCTACATAAAGATTAAACTTTTGGTCTCTCTCAACCCATTCATCCAACATCAAATCAGGTATGGAAAGAGGAATTCCCTACTCCTTTAGAGTTGGGTCTTGCTCATGTTCTTCCTGTATTAGGAAATTTGATTGGATGAGAGTGGGGTCATATGAATCAATATGGTAAGAAGAGATGGGATCATCATGTATTGTGAATCAGGTACCATATTTGGTTCTCAAAATAATGTGAGTCCAATCTAAGGATAAATAAATTCCTACTTTAGCAATGAAGTCTTGAAAAAAAATAGTAAACATAGGAGGCAAGTCAATGACTGAAATGTCATGAAATATGGTGAGGCTTGGGCATGCATGAAGGGTCAACTCATGTTATTTTATTACACCTAAGAAACTCACAATTGATCCATCAAATTGTAAAAATCCCCTACACACAGGACTTTATTTGATACCTAAGATATCAATTTTTTTCTTTGGAATTATGGAGGTACTAGGCCCTAAATCGATCATACAGTTATGAACTAGGTATTTACCCACTGTAACATTCCCATTTTAATAATTTAGAAACAAGGGATTTTTTTTGAAACATAATGCTCTCTGTTCTAAATAAAACATCACTTAGAACACACATTCCATGCCAATCAATCTCATAACAGATAACCACATGTAGCTATAATGACTTGGTATACTATCGATCTCTCATTCCATCACTCGGTTATCAACCAATCTCTCATGTTAACTTTAAGTATAGAATAATTTATGTATACAACGTATACTTGGTTCTCCTACCCTATTCTAGGTACTGAGTGATGTGTTTAAAGAACCTATCTAAATATTTGTTACCAATATTCATCTGACAATCATGTTGCTTTAAACTAGGTGACATAGGACAACGTAACTAGCAACTTGCGATAATTTGGCCAAAGATTTTCAACATACTATTCATGTTACTATTCTTAGATGACATACTCATCATTCTAAAATACATCCTTCACCTCACTCTTTCGTTATCTAGAATGGTATTTACTGACTACCGTTAGTTCCACTTGCCCAAGGTTCGGACCCTAGCCCCAGTTAGCAACATAATTTGTTATAGGAAGACACTCATGATGACTTAGGATAATATGGGCATACTCAACTGACCTAAGTCATCTGAATGTGCCAAGGTACCCTAAGTCAGAGAAAGCTACTACCTATCCTGAATTTGCTAGTAACTTGACCTAGAGAGAAACTAAGTACAAGTCCAGATGAGTGTATATCTAGATGAACAATACGAAAGGGTGTTGCAACATGTCAACTGCAACATTGTATCCATTGGGAAGTCCAGGGACTTCTCAAGGGTACAATCCTACAGTTGGCATGTGCCAACATCCATTAGAACTGATTCATCAAGATGTACATACCACCTTAGTGGTTATTAATCATAATTAAATTGGATTAAAAATTATGATTACAACAACCCTGTCTAACCCTAATTCCAACATTCCATAAGTTCTTTATCCAACACTAGCGTGAGTAGATATAGAGAACTTCACTAATTGATATTTGCATTTGTTATTAGTTAACATGGCATAACATGTAGTTATCAAAAAAATAGGACAAAAAACATCATAAGTTTAATTCTTAATGCAACCTAGCTATCCAAATCAAGTGTGTCATCCACTTAGATTCAGCTAGTTTTTACTTTATAAACGAAGAATAACAATTATAGATCCATACCACTATTCCATTTTCCTTTCATTCGATGAGAGAGAAAGAGTATTCCTTTTAATGGTTAGATGTTAGGTTTAACATAACCTTTTTATTGGTCATTACTTATATAGTTTAATTGTATGTCCTAAGCATATTTTCATTATTAAACTATAGTTGTGTTATTAGAGAATGACATCTTTTGCAATTTAACAAGTTCATTATAATAAGGGAGAATATACTATCTCCTTAATCCAACTCAATTTATGATAACAAAAATAGTATACAAACATATATGAGGAATTCTGCCAAGATATCACATTATTCCAGCATACAAGCTATAAAATAATTCACAGTTCAAAAACTATCCTTTTATAAGCTCCCTCTTGATTAAAATGAAAAATCAAAAATTTTAACTCATTTTTCATGAAAATTTCATCTTAAAAACATCCTATATACTTTTCATAATAGCTATGGGTTACTCAAACAGGTCATCCTAGCCAAAAATAACTTTCTATGCACCGAAATCCCTCAAAACCACCTCATTTGAATGAGAAAAAATTACTAACTCTAAGACCATTTTTACTCATAATATAAAAATCCCAAAACATGTTTAAAATAAAATTTGAAAATCATAAAATGTCTTAATTATCAATAACCAATCAAACTATTTCATTTAATGGGCCCAGTGGTTAATAGTCTTCACAGAACACCTGTTTCCGACACCATGTCTTCGCCTCTTGGCTTTAAGATCATTAAAAAATACATAAAATATGGCATGTGATGACTTGATTTTAATTCTAAAACCTTTATAGCACTTATAAATAAGTTAGAGATCATGAAACATCCACTAGTTCAAAATAAATCAACTTTTTCCTTCATCAAAATAAGCTTCCGAAAAAGTAGTTTTACACATGTTAATCTTTTGCACTCGTATTGACACTTTCAAGAACTCTAAATGGATTAATTGGATGAAAAATTAATCTCTCTTCACATTCCATTTGATAGAAATCATCACCCAATCCATATCATGTTGCAAAAAAATCAATCTTTTTGTAGCGACCTCCCAATTAGATATCGAAAAATTAAACTTTAAAAAAATAGATAACATCATTGTGAAATTGACTTACCATCGATTTCCCATACCTAACTCTAAATTATAATTTAAAACAAAATGCTACAACAATTTTAATGCAACAGTAGTAAACACTATTTATTTACATTACATTGTAAAGAGTAAAATAATAATTCAATGTTCATTTTAGTCGAGTTTCTTATTCTAACAAAATATAATCCTTCGGAATTATAGAATTAGTTGATAAGTACAATTCAATTAAAGATTAAATTTACTCATAGATACTTTCGAAACATTGTTTCATAATTATCACTTTCTCATGCATTGCTACTAGTAATTTATTCACACAAGTCGTTGAATCATTTCTTGTTATAAATCAATTTATTACTATGTATTGTAATTGGGAATGAAATAAAAAATTTATTCATTCCAAACGTTTACAACAACCAATGCTCAAGTTAGGACACAATATACAAGTTTTCCAAATAACTATGAGATTTATTTGGATAACAGTCTTCACAATGGATTTGGTAGTGATATGATGACGACGGATAAGGGAATTAACCACTCTATTCTCCTTTCCCTTGATGTAGCTAATATCAAAGTAATATTCACTAAAAAATTATAACCATCGTCGTTGATGAGCATTTAGACTCAGTTGCGTGAAAATGTATTCAAGACTCAATTAGCCAGTCTTAAGCTCGAATGAATTCCTAAGTAGGAAATTCCTCCACATCTGCAATGTATGAATAATTACAGTGAGCTCTAATTCATGAGGTGAATAATTCAATTATCTTTACTTAATATTTCTAGATTCATAAGAAACCACATGATTATATTTCATCAAAACCCCCCAAAACCTTCACTTGATGCATCGGTAATGACTCTAAAACTTCGATTTGGATCAGTAAATTTTAGAATGGGTATTTTTTATCAAATTTTCCTTTAACAATTTGGATTCTTTCTCAATTTTTTCTTTCCATACAAACTTTATGTTTTTCTTTTATAAGGAGGTGATGGGAATTTCTATCTTTGAGAATCCCTCAAAAAATTACCTATAATATGTTGTTAAGCCCATGAAATTTTGAACTTCGTGTACATTCTTTAGTGTATGCCAATCCATTATATCTTATTTCTTGTATGGTCCAAGTATTATACCCTCAATAGATATGAGGTTCCCAAGATATTGCACTTTTTGTGTTGAAGGAACATTTTTACAATTTTTGATAAAGTTTTTGTTCCCTCAATCCTTCTAGTACTAACTTTAAATTCTCAAGGTGCTCCTTTATTGTAGAGTATATCAAAATGTCGTCTAGGAAGACCAACATAAACTTATTGAGATAATCTCCGAAAACACTGTTCATTAGATTCATGAATGCCACAAGAGCATTTGTAATCCCAAAATCAAGCACTGTGAACTTGTAATGCCTGTAACAAGTCATGAATGTTGTTTTAGAAATATCTTCCCATTTGATTCTAAGTTGATGATAACCAAACCTCAAATAAATTTTTAAAACTATGTTTCCTCCTTGAATTTTATGAAAAATGTCATCTATGCGTGGCAAGGGGTACCTATTTTTCACGATAGATTTTTTAGCATCCTTTAATCAATGCAAATCCTAAGAGTTCCATCCTTCTTATTTACATAAATTACTGGTGCACCCCCATGAGATACACTAGAACAAATCAATCCCTTAGCTAAGAATTGTTGCAATTTGGATTTGAACTCAAACAAATAATTTGTAGTCATTCAGTAAGGTGCTTTAGATTGTCTCTCAGATCCAGGAAGGATGTCAATGGAAAAATAAAATTCTCTATGAGGTGGTAGTCCTGGTAGTTTATCACGAAAAATCTCATGTAAATCTTGGAGAAAAGGATAATCCTCAATGGATGGTTCCTTCGTGTCTTCCATATCTTAGATATGCACTACATACATGATGCACCCTTTTCTCTTTTCCGTTTTTAGTTAGATTGCAGAAATTTTCCCAAGGATAATTCCTATTTTGATTCCTTGAATATAAAAAGCCTTAGATTTAACATAAGGGCATGAAATGGTCTTGGCAAAGCAATCAATTTTTCCACGATGTTGCCACAACTAGTTAACCCCAATAATTAAATCATAAAATCCCAATGGTCCAACATACAGATTAATTGTAATTACATTAAACACCGAATAATAATAATATCAAATTTGAACTCATTCGGGATAAATTATACTGGAGAGATTACATACATATATAGGTAAATGACATCCTTACAGTAAGGAGTCAACTTCTATCCCTCATATCTCTCTCATGATCACTCAGCATCCCACAAATCTCTCCCAATTTATCTCATCCCTATAAGATCTCTCACACTCCTATCAACGTGAGTTGTTCTCACAACTTCACAATTATTCTAAACTATATTATTAATAATGTTACACAATATATTCGTAACATTCACTCCCCTATTGTTTACATTATTAATTCCTATTACACACTCCCCTAATGTGAACAAGGTAGAGAAAAACATTCACACGTCTTCTACAGCTTGCCTGCCTTTGCATGCTCATGATCTTGGTACGTTGAACCTCTGTTCACCAAATACGAACCTCTGTTCGACAAAAAATAGACCTCTTTCCTAGGTACGAGCCCCTGCTCATGAACCTCTGTTCATCCTCTTCAAGAAAAACATGATGCTACTTTTTCTTGTGCTTTTATCTTTCTACTACAACATATTTACATCAGGAGGTTATAAAAGGAAATACAACTCTGAACAGGAATGTGACATTTGTTCTTATTACAAACAATGAAACACACAACTGAAAATATGCCACAAACTCATTATGCGGCCCCGTCACTTGCGGTTGGCGAGAGGACGCTGGTTGTCCTCCTTCCTCCGTTGCCTCCTGCCTCCATCAGAATGTCCCTGCTAACTCAGCAGAAAGTATAGCTGAGGACGATACGCGTTCCCTGTCGCGATACAGGGCAGGGTCGAGGGGCGGAGCCCCCAAAGCTAGGAACGGTTTTCATTTGCATTTTCCCTTAAAAATTGAGTGTCGGATTACACCGAAAATGCACTCATTTGTCCTTTTTTTTTTTTAACAACTTTTCGACTCAATTTTGATGATAGAATGACAATAAAAGATACCCTAAGATCACCTATAAACGACATTTTTAATGACTCTCAAACATACTAAAATAATAGACACAATATTGACTCAAAGAGGATATTCAAACATATTGTACTGACTCTTCTAAATAAGTTAAAACTCGCATCGACCTTATAGAGTCTGAACACTCAATCTTGAATACAACTATAAGTGACTAATTTACTTATTGACTCATGATACAGAAATTATACTCTGACCCTATGATGTTTGGACAATAAAACCTAAACAATTAAAATGAAATTACTAATACCATCTAAATTGGGCTTAACAACTCATTAGATATTGATCCACACGAGTCGTGTTGAAGTGAATCCACACAAGGTACTTCACAATGGTCAGCCAAGAACCATGTATGATAACTTCCAAATGACACGGTTGTATTGATCCAGCCACGCTTGTTTTACGGAATTGCATTGTGATGATTGACTGATCATGTCCCAAGGTGAAAATCCGATGCTCAATAACACTACTTGGTCTGGCAATTGTTGATAGAATATGCACAATTTGCCACCAAATCTAGAGTCGATGGTTGTATTCCCGCTATGCAGATGAGTGCATCTAAAACAGCATCTGGAGACCACATGAAAAATAATGGATCCACAAAGTAGTGCCATCGTTGTAATGTGAGTTGGATCTAAACCTGAGCGTACACGAAATAACTGAGTCAATGCAAAATGAATCACTTGAACCAGATCAGTGGTAGAATTCCTCTCAACCCATCAATCTTGTGAGTATAGATAAGAAAAGGATGTCCACATCCACGATGGATTAGTGAAGGTTATTGATCTCGTCAAATCTAGAAGATCTCGAGCCGTAATACAGCTAGATGGATCAGATGCAGCAGAAGTAAACTCTTTTATAAATCCGTGTGGAGCTTTTTCACAATGTACACATGCAAGATAGGTAGATACATGTATCCCTGAGTTGTTGATGCAAATCTCTTTCAAGTCGTGTCTTCTCAATCATTTAGCAAACTGAACCAATGCTTCAATGTAGATGCAGATCCGCCTGTATTCGTGTTGCAGATCCTACACATGAAAGCGGTAATGCATGTTGCTAAAGGTGGTGAGACAGATGTAAATGCCAATCTTGATTGCAGAATATCTTATTAGAATACTCATAGATGTCCTTGGCTGCAAACAAGACCCCTTACACATACGCAGATTGCCCTATTTTCATAGAACTCCATACCTGAAACAATAACGCTAATCCAAATAATTGAGTGCTTCCTCTGAATGGGGGAAACTCTCATATGTTGAACTCGATAACATGCTTCATTTTCACATTACGCTTTGATAGCATTGGCAAACACTGCAGAATAACAATATACACCGAATAATAATAATATTTAGATTTGAAAACGTTCGGGATAAATTACACTGGAGAGATTACATACATATATAGGTAAATGACATCCTTAAAGTAAGGAGTCAACTTCTATCCCTCATATCTCTCTCATGATCACTCAGCATCCCACAAATCTCTCCCAATTTATCTCATCCCTATAAGATCTCTCACACTCCTATCAACGTGAGTTGTTCTCACAACTTCACAATTATTCTAAACTATATTATTAATAATGTTACACAATATATTCGTAACATTACCTAATACCAAAATGTGAGTTACTTAATGCTCTTCCTGGTGGTTATCAATTGTTGCATGAATCTGTTGCTGGAATGTTTCTCGTTGATTCTAAAGTGGAGGCCTATTGTTTTCCCCTATCAATTTTTTTGAACATTGATTATCATAATGATCTCCTCCACTCTTGAAGCATCCTGTCCTTTGGACCCTTCTTCCATATAAATTTATTGCCATTTCCACCTCTTCCATTGTCTATTGTTCTTGTTTACATTCCTAACTTCCATTACCATTTCCCATTCTCATGTTTATGCTCGTTACCATTTCTAAAATTACCACCTATTTTGAATCTCTTCCTTGCACCTACATTCCCATGCTTATTATACTTCCAATTTATCTTTCAAAATGGAGTGGAGTTTAAGGGACATTGAGATTGATTTCCTTCTTCCTTAAAAACCTTGTCTGTGCTTTAAACAAGGTATTTAGTTTTTGTTCCTGTTTTAATGCCTTCTCAAAGACCTGTTCCATAGTTGAAGGTCTATGAATATTGAACTTTTGTGCCAATTTGGAGCCTGAAATCCCAAAATAAATTTATCTAATCCTCCAATCTATAATCACGACCCAACAGTGATATTAAAGCACATATTTTAGAAGTCTCGGGAGGTGAACTTTTCCACGGATAGTTCCTGATAACTATCATACCTCCTTATTGAATGTTCTAGAAATCAGAAATATTTCAATAAAAAAAAACTCTGGTAACCGCCTCTATCAAAATAAAGAGACAAACAACTACCAAGTGATGTTCTCAGGAGTGAGATTCCATTCATCCTTTATGTTGCTCCACCATGCAGATGCTTCTCCCGAAAGTTGATAAGAACCCCAAAACACCTTTATCTCCTTAGAAAATATTTTAAGGCTTGAGTGTATCGAAAATATAATTCCATCCCTAAGTGATGCCATATGCAACTCAAGCTCCATCTACCGAGAGAGTCTCCCTTATACTTAGGAGTCATAAATCCTCTTCAAGTAATCCTTATCCATATTCTAAACTCAAAATGAGCCCTCTTTGGTGGTTCATGTTCTTCATGATTAAGTTCCTCCTCTTCCTCATTTTCTTCTTCTCTCTAAAGATGTTCAGCCATGGACCCTAATGCTAAGTGAGTTACCCTATCTTTGTTTCCTTAAGCAACTACCAAGATTTCATGTCTAACTTGCATGTTGGCCATTATGGCCAAGATAATCATTATTACCATTTTCTACTCATTTCTGGGATCCTGTTCTAAATCGTCAACCTTCTAAAAAAATGTAAGATAACTTGCTATCTTAGATTTACATTTGATGAACACCATTAGGCTAAAAGTATTGACCTAAGCTTTGATTAACAAAAAAATGTAGCAGACCTCCCAATTAGATACCTTAATGAATTTTTAGTTTTTATTCTTTATTTAAAGGGATTAATGGCAAATTGTTCCCTATCAATTTAACATTGAATCCCTAACTCTAACTAATAATTTGAAACCAAATGCTACAATAATTGAAACATACCAGTAGTAAACGCCATCTATTTAAATTACATTGCAAAGAGTAAAACAATAATTCAATGTTCATTTTACTCCAATTTCTTATTCTAACATAATATACTCATTTGCAATTCTATACTCAATTCATAATTACAATTCACCTAATGATTAAAATTACTCACAATTACTTTCAAAACAACATTTCATAATTATCATTTTCTCATTCATAAATGTTAGCAATTCATTCATGAAATTCATTAACTCATTTCTGGTTATAAATCAATTTGTAACTATGTTTTGTATTTGGGTTTACAATAAAATTATGATTCATTCTAAATGTATACAACAACCAATCCTCAAGGTAAAACACAATCTACAATACATAATGACTATTAAAATCTTATGTCAACTCGTAGAGTATAAGCATATGCATACAAGAATAAGCATTCAATACATGGAATCGAAAATTAACTGATAGATAATTTGAAGTTGCATAACTAATACATGAGAGTGAGAGTATCATTAGAACACTTCACCTCAACCATAAACCTGGTGGTCTCCCACACATCTCCTGATATACAAGAGGAGTGGCCCTACCATTCAATGAAGTGGGTAGATATGGAATTGATGTGGCAAGAGAGTGATTCATCTATGAAATATTAAGTTGTCACCTACCCTCTGATATCTACATGACAACAATGAACTAGAACATGATGTATATAATACTCCTAAACAACAAATACTAATGTTGTGCTTGTGGCTACAAAACGAAAGGAAGTTATTTACCTTCCTACACATTCCCACCCTAAGCATTGGGGTTGTGTTAAGAACATTGAAATCTATAGACCAAGTAATTTACTCTCATCCCATACACTGAGAAAATATGAGTACTCTATACACCAAGACGTGTCATGTTTTCATGTTTGCAAACCCTCATCAAAGCTAATGTCAACTCTCAATCCTAACTTAGATCGCAACACCATTAATCTCCAATATATATATACATACACATACATGCAACACATTGTATGGTGGTGGAGCTATGGCATACCCCACAAGTTTTCTATAATGGCTATGGGGAAATTCATGATCCCTTTTCCCTCTATAATGACATTTAATGACAAGAAATATAATAATGTCTAATTGCTTAACGATTAGGGTTTACACTGAATTGGGTGACGACTCATGTTTATTTATCTTGTTAAGAGTATGGAGATAATATAATAAGTAGTTAACCACTTTTAGAAATGAACTTAGGTTACATATATTGTTTAGTCACAATCTAATATAATGTTGTATGATGAAAAATCATCAAAACAAGTTCCAAATAGTGGAAAGAGTGAATGTGTCTTGAGTCGATATAATAATAAAAAGACAAATAGGAAGATTAGATTGACCCCAAAGTACTGAAACATACTCCTTGTGCAATAATTCATCATTATGTTAGTAGGAGGACTACCTCCAATGTGGCGTTGTACCTTTATTGACTTAGATATTACAAAATTTTAATTAACTTCTTTATAGGAGAAAACCATCTTAAATGATTGTTAGATGGCAAGCAAGTTTAAAATTGAAAATAAACATGAAATCATAATTAATCACTACACCCTAATCTTTAATAATAATAAACTAATTACATTGTATGATGACCTGTTATAAAAATAACTTAAGTTAATAATTATTCTTAAATTAGCTAGTAAAAATTATATTTTATAACACCATTAAAATTATCTAGTTAAATTGGGTTTTTAATAGAAATAGTATTTCTCCTATTATATATTCTTAACATCAACTAAATCCTTTCAAATATCAAATGGTAAACCTATTGGTTGGAAGAGAAAATATTCATATGAGGGGGATGAACATTAGGCAATAATTACCTACTTATTTGATTTCTTTATTAAATTTGTGTCTAGAAGATTCCCTTATTAAATTTGTGGCTGAAAACAATAAATAGAAGTGGATAAGATAGGTTAAAACCATATATTTTTCTATTCTTTTTACCTTTACATTTTTCATTTTTGGGCATTGCTTAAAATGCACATAAAATGTTTTAGCAACAACAAATTCATAAATTCGTAAGGTATATTAAACCATATACTTTCCTATTCTTTTAAATACCTTTACAAAAGGCTTTCCATATTTGAGCATTGCTTAAAATGCACAAAAAATGTTTTAGCAACAATAAAATTCATAATTTCACAAGGAAAATGAAAATGGAAAAGATTACACAAATTTCATAAGAAAATAAATATTATTATTAATATAACACATACACAAGTAATCTTGACAAACATGACCTTTAACATTAAAAAATGGAGATAAGTAAATTCAGTCATTAGCTTGTATTTCTATTTTTGATTCCAGTTAATTTAGGATTTAAAATTAAATTAGCAAAATCAATTTATTCAAGTGTTGGAAAATTTCAATAGTAGAAGCCAGACATTAGCATAAGTGAAGGATGACAATGATATTACATTTGAGTGCAATGATAAAAGAAACTACGGAAGATTCTAAGTTCCCAAACAGATAGGAAATTCGGAGTTACATTGATAGGGAAAAAACATTGGAATAAATAAAATTATCTAAACTGAAAAAATGCTATGGAGATAGTTCAAAACATTGGAGTAAAAAGGATGTATACATTTTGTTTTTACAAAAGGTAAATCCATAATCAATGAAATGGTTATATTTGGAAAATAGAAAAATCTGAATATGATAGACTTTATGGGTTCAAGGTTTCGAAGCAAATGTTTTTATTTTTCACGAGCTCTCTTTTTTAATTTTGAAATTCCGAAGTAAAGGGTCTGAAGATACCTAGAATCAAAAATTCTTTGAACTTCCAAATATTCGGAGGTCTCATTTCAGAAAATTTCTATCAATTGAACACTGTCATAGGCCGAAAACCAGAAGGTTTCCTAACCCGAAGTCTGAATTTTAGCATTTCGGGGTTTCATAAGGAAATCAAGAGAGTTGGATTTTTGAAGAGGAGACTCCAAAACTCATCAAAATAAACTATAAGGTCCAAAGTTACATAATTTCGAAAATTTTCAAATTTTCGACTTAGGAATTTCGTTTCAAGTTTTTCGCACTAGGATAGATGAATAGTAACTCAACCTGGAAATGTCAAATGGCCTTAAAGTCTGAAATTTCAGATTTCAAAGGTTGCAAGTATTTATGGATCATCCGAAGTTCAATTCTCATTGAGGTCAACCACTCGCCAATTAATGTAGCCATGGCACCCCAATCTTCAGTAGGCCATAACTTTTGACTGGGAGCTCAAGTGATTTGCACAAGAAAGGTGCTTTTTGGAAAGCTCTCAGACATCCTCTACCCAAGCCCACCTCCATGTCTTAACTTAGTGAGACTAAGTTAAAACCACCACTCCAGCTCATCAAAATGAAGAAATACATTCCTCCATTTTAGAGGGTGTTTCCAGCGTTTCTCACCTACCCAAATGATGAAGGTATGAAGCTTCCTTTCTTGCCCAACAAGGCATGAGTACAAGGAGTTTGGGTTTTGCACTGGAACCCATCCATTGTTGAAGGTGAATTCAATGTATTTTTGGGACACCTTGAAGCAGGATTTCGAATTCTTCTCTCTACCTTCTCTCATTCTTCCTATATATTGTAAGGAGGGCATTTTTCTAATGTTGGATAATTTTGGACTTTGCACCCTCCCTTCTTCTCTTATGTCTGCAAGTGAATTTGTGGAGTTCAAACCTCCCATTCAAGTGTAATGCAATTTTGCCTCTTGGCCATTGTAATGCACTGTATCAATTTTTTGGAGCAATAATAGAAATTTGTGGATGAATTTTAACCCTCTCTTGTGTTCATTTCTTTCATATGATAATCTCATTGCAATCTTGGTTATCTGTATGCATGTTTATTGTGTTGCATAATTGATGGAAGTCTGTGTTAATGGTGAATGAATTAGTGATAAACAAATTGATTTGTGTTGATGTTCACCCTCTTTAATCTTGTTTCACATTCATTTCCATGCAAGGACAAGTTATTCAACATTCCTTTGGTGCATCACCTATATTAGTTTAGGTTTATTTTATTGTAATATTCTTAACCTTGTCTCCTTGGCAAGTTAGAGTAGATTTTAGAGTAGATCCTCTATAATTTGGATGTGTGCATCAGAATAGCAATAGCAGAATAGGAACTGACCTTCATCGAGAGAGCTTTCTCGATTGCAAAGTCCCACACTTTGGAAAAATCTCCATGTTATGCAATCAATGGGTATCAATTTCAATCTATTGAGTTGCAAAAACAACCCATAACGGTGTACACATTACCTATGGGTTAATAAACCACCCATGATTAAATTTGCTTCCGTAAAAATACCTGAGTGTAACGCATAGAAGGTGTACCACACTCTAACATGAAAATAGGCTCCACAAACATAACACCCGTGTTCGAATCCCCCAAGGCACGATCCTCCTCGAAGGTGGTTCATTGCTAGATGCAACATCTCTGCTCGTGCTGATGCTGGTGGTTTCTCCTCTTGTTGTTGACACTGGTGGTTGCTCCTCTCGCTATTGTCGTTGGTGGTTGCTCCTCTCGTTGATATATGCTGGTGGTTGCTCCTCTCATTGTTGACGCTAGTGGTTGCTCTTGCTCACTGCTGACGATGGTGACTACTCCTCTCGCTTCTAACGCTGGTTGCTGCTCCTCTACCTGCCATCATTGGTAGCTGATCCACTCACTTTGGTCACTGTTGTATGGTTACTTCATCTTCATTATGGATTCATGGTTGCTTCAATTGAGTTCCTAATGGTGGTCCCCTTCATTGTAACAAGTGCAACTAGGTTGTGGATCCTCTCAAAAAAATCCTCAATTGTACAAGGATGTGGGTCCTTTCAACACCCTCGTTTACCCTAATTCCAAAAAAAACTTGAATATGTAAACAATTAAAGATTTGTATTTGAATCCCTATCCACACTAATATAAATTTTTCTTGGTATAAATCTTGCCATTTTCCAATTATGACTTTTGAACTAAGGTAAAATAAATTGGAAATAAACTATATTCATATAATGGAAGGAGATGCGGGTAAAAGGAATCCATGGTTGCCTGTATCTAAATTATTTTGATGCTCAAATAAAGCTCCCAACCTTCTCTCAATCCTCTTGTAATTCTTGCTAACACAATTTTTTTTAGGTCCTTCCCATTTACTTTTCAACCTCTATTTAAATTCAACTATGGTCCATCCTCCAAAACATGGATGTGGTTGAATGCATTAAAATAATTGGTTGAATATTTTTCAATGCTAGTGTCATATATTCAATGTTATGGAAAGAATGTCATATTTTAAATTATGATATTAAATACCATTATTACCCATTCCTTATTTTGGTTTTACTAAATTTATCAGAATTGAATGTGTTTAATAGTACGAGGGATCCTAGAATAGTTTTTAATAGATCATGACAAAGTCACATTTTAAAAATGATTAACGTAATTAACTGTTTTATTTTATTCAAAAGAAATTATTTTCTTAAAGATAATAAAAGTTCAATTCTTTAGATCTCAAATTCTTTTGCTTTGATGTTGATATATGGAGTATCATGGCGAGTTTATGCACCTACCTATTGGGATAAAACTTAAATGTGGTCTGGACGAGTCGTTATGGTTAACACAAGGGACACTAAATCCAAGAGTCAACACATAATGTTTATATATCCATATAAGGTTATGCAAACAAACTAAAATCACACTTACCCTTGATTTCTCATTTTTTCCCCTAAAGGTCTAGACATTGTTAATACTAAGGTTAATAGCATAAGTTCACTTTGTACAATCTCTCATACCATTTTAGGTTCCATATCTATTCGATTCTTCCCAATGACACTCTCACTTCATCATAAGGGTGAATGTCATGTGTACACTCAACATAACACTCAAATAAGAAATGTGTTAGGATTAGAAACAATAAAACACAAGATATGTAATCAAACACATGTAAATATTCACGTTCATTCTAAATAATTTTAAAAATAAAAGTAACATGATATATTCATCCATATTCACTTAAAATCTACTAGATTTTTAAATCATAATCCAAATTATAATTATAATCATTACACGTAATCATAGTTATAATCACTCTTATGAGAATTATCTACATCAATAAAGTATACCAATTATTATAATTAAATAATAAGATGTCTCCTTGAGGATTTGAGATGTGACACTTTCAACAAAATGGTTCTATCTTGGAAAGCCAAAAAAATTATTATCCATAAAATAACCTAAAAACCACATCAAAATTAGTAATAATAAAAAAAATTTAAATTTATGGAAATATATTTGAATTATATCTCCAACACAACTTTAATCACCTCCTAAATCCATATGTAGTTCCAAAAATGTCCATTTTACCGAAGACTGCTTATGACTGCCCCGAAACTTCCCTTTGACTGAGTCAACTCTAAATGAAAAACACTTGAGCATGTAAATGCATTCACCATAACCTAACTGGAAGCATCTTTGGAAATAAATAAAAACTCACATTCTTCACACCTATGGTCATTTATTTACTGTAACTACTTTGGAAAACCTATGTCCCAAAAATAACTTCTTTGAGAACCCATTGACCTTTTTGAGTGGGGTCCATAATTCTCATTTATTTTTGTTAACCTCTACCATAAATTTCTAGAAATATGGAGGATTTGTATACATGATTAAAACATGTATTCATGTACTAGATTTCAATCATTTCTGGCCACTTAGCAAGAAAATCTCTAAAAGCACTTTCAACTTGGGGGTTTTAAACACATGATGAGTTGTTTACCTTCTTAACATGAAGCTCATAAAAACTTGAGGATTATATTTTCTATGAACTCAATATTATTTTTGAAACCTTATAAAATAAATATATAAACATCAATGAAAGCCAAAAGTTCCCATGTAAAGTACAAATTTAGGTGGAGCATCAAAAGGTGCAATTTGTTCTGGAAATGCCCTTCTTCTTGACCCTATTTCACCAAAAACATCATAACATGAAATTCTCAATGCATAATGACAGAAAATTGTTCACACACCTCAAAGGAAAATTGTATACATCATATCCAATCATCGTATTATATATAAAATTTATCCATCTCTCCACCATATCTCATTTCTATAGCTACCCCTTAGGTTTTTACACCATAAAGGCTAGGGTCAATTGAAATAACCTCATAGCATATCATAGAAAAATTTCAATTGGTCCTAACATACATATTACATCATGATACGACTGCATATATGCATTCATGAACACATATAACTCCATAGCTCATCCTCATACCTATTATCACATATACCTGGTTTGAATGAGCACCTGAAACATGGTCACTAAACTATCTATGCACCCTAAAACTCATGTCACTACCAAAGCATTCTATAATCATTGAGTTCACAATTTATATCAATATGCTTTTATAAGACACCAATAAGTTTGAACCTCCATGCATTAATCACCTAGCCTAGCTAGATCATCAAATTTGGGTATATGCAACACTGTAATAAGGCATCCTAAGCTAAATCAATCTATGTAACCATGAATAAATTTGAATCAACACGTCATCATTTTCCTCAGCATGATCTGACCATACTCCATCATCCACTTTGTCATTAATGAGGTTTTGCATCAATGACAACACTTATACAACAACATGCAAACATTTTTCATGCATGGTGAAGGTTGCTAAGATCTTATAAATCACGTCCAATGGTGTGGATTCATTATATTTCTGATAAGCTTGGACAACTGGTTTTTTTTATGGAGCATATTGAGCCCTTATTATCATGTTCTTGAGTCAATGAAGGGTTAAAAACTAGTTTGCAGAGATCAAAAAAATGGCTTAAAGAGCCCTCTACTACGGAGTTGGAAGAATTGATAAAGTTTGTTCTGGAAAGATAGATTCAAGACATATTTCCAATGGTGTAAGGATTTTATCATGATGAGGTGTTTTGGTTTATCATTTAGGTGATGTTTTGATGAACACGGTAGTTATATTTTCAAGACATTTTTGTTCTTGTTGAAAGAATGATTTACTTAAGACATGAAATGGATGAGTTAAAAATTTACACCACCTTGAAAGTAGAGAGGTGTGAATTTTAAATCTGTTGATGGCATTTAGAGGTATTGAAAGTATCAGCAAGGGAAAAAACTAGTTGAGTTTGAAAAACTAGATTTTGGGAAGCTTGTTTTGGTAAAGGGAAAGAAGTTGTATTTTTACGATAAGGGTGTTTCATGTGTTCTCAGTTGCATAGAATTGATTTAAAGGTCTAAAGACATCCATAGAGTGGTCACGTACCATATTTGATTTCATCTTGAGGGGTCTTGAGGCCCAAAGGTAAAGACAATTTGTTGGAAACAAATTTTTTATGAAGGATATGAGCTAGTGGGACCATTTAATGAAATATTTGATTGGTCCAAGAAATTTTGTGAAGATGTATGGTTAATTAGGGATATGCACTAATCATGGTTTTTGCATAAGTGAATTTTTTCTCATCCTTGTGATGGGGTTTGTTATGATTATTAACTTGCATGTATGAAGGTTTTATTTATGGCTTTCCTAAATGCGTCATATGTGACCATTTTAATAATTCAAGTTGAATGTAATTAAGTTTTATTGTTTTTGTAAAAGGCTTAATACTGATCTATGGTGTGTTTTGAAGGAAAAGAAGGCTATAAAGCTAGTGTTTTAGTTAACTTTTAATTTTTTTTCTCGAGAGGGAAAAGTGTGACCTAGAGGAGAGTGTTTTTTAGGTATGAAGGAATTGATTTGAAGGTTGATCAGATGTGTTTCTGGTTAAGGAAGGTTTGATAGTATGAGAGAAAGTTTTTATAAAAAAGATAAGTTAACGAGGAAGAATATAGAGCTAGTTATAGACATGATGGTTTGATAAAGGGTTGGTGAGTTGAATTAGAGACCTCCATGAGTTGTAATGGAAACAAAATAAGAGATCAATCATCATAATGTGGCTGAATTGGTGTTTTTTATCACCTTGGGGAGTTGTATCCTCTTTGTGGAGTGGGTGGTTCACTAAATTAGGCATTTATGCTCCTTGTAGGGTTGGTAATTTACTAAACTAGGGGTTGGTGCTCCTTGTGAAGTTTGTGCTTCACTAGATCTTGTGTCTTATATCTTC
This sequence comes from Taxus chinensis, assembly GCA_019776745.2. NCBI lineage: Eukaryota > Viridiplantae > Streptophyta > Pinopsida > Cupressales > Taxaceae > Taxus > Taxus chinensis. Next base: position 303,515 of record JAHRHJ020001233.1, on the reverse strand, counting down.
CCAATGAGGGTTTCCAACTTATATCTTGTGTCTATTTCCTTCTTCTCATGTGTTATGATTGTTTGAATGTATTGTCCACACTAAATATTAATGGTTTAATGTATGTGAATGGATGAATGTTAATGGTTTCTGAAACTAATGATTAATGAACTAAGAAATTAGTAAGACTGATTCACCCTTGTTCTTAGTCCATTATGCTTCCAACAACCACGAGGATTGAAATATTAAAATCATATTCTTTCTTTTCACGGGAATTATGATCATTCTAAATTTCATTGTCCATGTGGCTTCTTAGAAGTTGATATAACATTAGTTTTATTTGAGATTATTAATTTTTATCATTATCCTCATCTACAAAACATGTTGTGAGGCTAAAATCATATCATTCCCTATTACGAAGAAGTTATAAATATTCTAATCCTTCCTTAGATTATATCTTAAAATTCTATCCATTAGAATTTGATTCACGATCACTTATGGACATTTTTTCTTGCTCATTCGAATCTTGCTACTACAATGTAAATTGCACCTCTTTCTTGTTCTCCTCCAACTGCAAAATTTGATTAAACCCAAACAGTGAAACCCAAGTCTTCAAATTTTGAATATATTCATATTTTCTGGTTTTTTCAGCAGGCTGTCATCCTTGAATGATTTTTTTATTGTCCCCTTCCCAAATAGGGCCTACGAATGAGAGAGTACGGGTAGGTTGGGTCTTAGTCTAATTTGACAATGTTTGGACAATGGGTAATGGCTTAAAATCTTATTTTGGAGGAGAGGAGAAAACAATTGCAGAATTTTAAAAAATTGGAATATGATAGATGGGATGCATTTGTTGATACGGAATAAACATTGGAGTTTGGTGAGGAAAGTAAGTGGAACATCCCATTGAAATATTTCCTCAACCTTATGCGGATTAGCCTCTAATGCTTCTAAATATGTAATACAATCAATAATTTGAGGGAATGTGTTTTTTATTACGTCAATCCTCTATTGTGGGCTAAGTAAACTAGGTAGAGAACCTCACCATTGACATGATTGTTCTACACCAGGATATTTACCTTATAAAATATGTACTTTCTCATTGACATCCTTCCACATCTGCTCCAATTTTTGAACACAAATTTCAAAATCATCTTATGATTGGAATTTCAACATATTTATGTTTTTCATACCTAGTATAACATTTTTCTTTAACAACACAAGGATTCTATTGATGACCATATCAATTTATAAGGTTCTAATCATGGGAATACTCATTGTTATAAGGATTATAATTATAATACAAAGGAGGATATTGGTAAAATGGAGGTGGATTTGAATGATTAAAATTTTGGATAGAGGAATCCCATTGTGGAATTGATGTCATGATTGGATGACCTTATAAAATATCCAAAAAATGAGAAGACAGGTCTCCTAAAATTAAAAATAGTTTATTTCGACCAGCAAAGTGGCCAAATTTTTTTATAAAAATATATCCCAAAGGTTACAATTTTTACGATCACAAATAAAACCAAGAAAAACTATGGAAAAACATAGACCGGGACGTTATGGAACACCTACAAAAAATAATATGAATTTTTCATTCCACTAGGCATGCCAAAACACTTTTATCGGTCCAAAGTGCACCATTTACTTGGAAAAGCAATTTGACTCTAACTTTGGCAAATTCAATGGTATTTACTTTAAGTTGTGGGTGCCTTAGGTTGAGGATAACCTCTAGAGTGAGCTGGTTCCCTTGATGAATCACCTAAACCAACTCTTTGTTGACGGTTAGGGAGAGAAAAAAAACACAAAATCAACAGAATTGGGTAAATAAGTTGATGCACCAACATTTTCGAAACTCAAATTTATGCAAGATACACTACTTGATGTTAGAAGGACCTGTAAATTTCACTTAAGTTGCTAATTGATTGAATTAGTCACTCACAAGAGGCATGTAGAAGTTTCCAAGAAAACATGGGAGGGTAGATTTGCATTATAAACACTTAAAAGCTGATTGGGGTAATAAATTTTCAATTACTTTGACCCATAAAAGCTTCACAATAACTTCAAGGAGGTTCTTGAAAGTTTAATAGGCATGAAAATGAAACAAAATTTTAGTGAAACATACCATAACCTGATGTTACACTATTTAAAAAAATTCAATTGAAGGAAAGTAGTCTTTATTTCTTCAAGTAGGTGATGCAATACAAACTGGCATGGCCTAAACACATAACTAGAATAATGATTCCCCCCCGCTCTCTAAAATAAAAATCTTGCAAAAGAAGAGTATAAATAGCAAAACCTTATCCCCCAACTCCTAAAATAGCACATTACACTTCAATTTTAAACTCATCTTCTAAAAATAGCCAGTTGGAGACAAATCTAATGCATAGAAAAAATAGACGATCTTTGCACGGTTTGACCTCTTGTTGCACAAGCTAATAATAAGTTACTTCAACATATATATTTCTTTGGAAAAGTAAAAATTATCTATACAGGGTATATTTTTTTCTTTTATTGGAATTGGTCAAAATTCTTTTCACTCTATTTTTTACATAAACTAAGGTAACATATGCATTGCTTTGCAAAAGTACAAATTATCCATACATGGTATAATTTTTTCTTTTATTAGACTTGGTCAATATTCTTTTCACCCTATTTTTTACATAAAATAAGGTAAGTGTATGGATTGTTTTGGTAAAATAAGGTAAAAAAAAGGTAATTTCATCATGTAGACCAAAATCTATTTTTTTCATGCATGGATAGTAATGATTTACTTTGTCTTGAGCACATACAATCTAATCTTTTGACTCGGCTGGGTTATCCACCCCGCTCCAAAAGGATAATAGTTCGAACATGAAAAAGGGTAACATTAAATTGTTAGCAATCTCCATGCAAAGTATAATAATTCAAACATGGTTAATTACCCATCAACATGGGTGCTGACAAGAAAAGTGTTTAACCGTAGTCAGAATGAAAATAGTTAATGTAACCCCTGGTTGGTTTGGATTAGGGTGAAAACCCTAAATGAATTTTCAATTTCATTTCTTGATTCAAAAGATATATAGGCTTTGTTGTTGCATTTTTGAAGTGGCCATTGTTAAGAACAAGAGCTTTTTTTTCTCACAAAGGTTCGCCTGATTTTTCTTTAAAACAACTTGCTATTCTTTGATGTTTCCAACCAACATTAATATTTTTCTAAAGCTCTGTGTTTTGAGCCTTTAGCCTTTAGTTCACTGGATTCAAATTTGTTTGGTCATCATGCATTTTCACTTTGGGCTTTGTATTTTACATCATATCTAGTATGTTTTTCCATTAATGAAGCTGTAGTGCTTCTAGAATTCTTTTTCAATCATCCCAACCACCATTTTTTAATCATAAAATTATATTTATTCTGTGATTTGGATGCTCTCATGACCTTAGTGTGTTGGGCATTTTGCAACGGTTTTCTTGGTTATGGTTTGTATTTTTGCAGCTTGTCGTTCTCTATTATATGCCCTCCCCCCTCGAGTTTGGCATTGGCATTTTACATTGTTGGGGAGCTCAGTTGTATTTTCCATTTCTGTTCGAGATGGATAACAATTCTTCATTGGTTAATATTTTCTTGAGGGCTTGGTATGGTGACCTAGATTAGCTCACATAGTTCATGAGGGTTTTGTTATTGTTGGGATGTGTTTTAATATCCACCCTTTCTAGAGTTTGAGCTCACTTCACTACATATATTGACATTGGGTGTGTGTGCTCAAATGGTGTCAGGGCCGAATTAAAGGTTAGGAGCACCCTAGGAAGTAAGTGAAGTGGACGGCCTCCTTACAATCTTAATTGGTATGTTTTTCAATAAAATAAATAAATTAAATCTATATACTTTATTGTATTTAAAAATTGGATAAGGAAAATAATAAATCACTAATTTAGAGAAATTGGTATACAAAAGGAAAGAAAATTTCCTATAAAATTTTCAAATAAGGACAAGTAATGATCCATGGCTTGAGAGAATTGATCACAAGAGGTGCTCAGAATGCAACAAACATAATTTTTTATACAAGGCTTATTACTTATCTTATTTATAAATGTCAACTAGGTGATAAGACTCAAAACTGAACAAAGTACTATATGTTCGCAAATAAACAAAACTTATTAGGAATCTCCCATGGTTTTGTGAAGAGTGGTATCTGGACCAAGCCTACAAATTCCTCCATAAAAAATAGATTTCCCCTAGAACATTAAGAAAAAATAATTAAAGCATTATTTCCTTCATTCATACTTGCTTGTACTAGCTATATCAGTGACATTATACAAAATAGATGAATCTTTTCTAAGAAAAAATTCACATCTAATTTATCTAAAACTACATTAGAAAAAGAGTAAACATACCAAAAATATCGTATGAGCTTAAAAATATACATATTTATTTTTACTTTCAAAAATATTATAATACTTTTTTGTCTGTATGTATGAAATTTATGTTTTTTTATAATAATATCAATAAAATTAAGATAAATAATAGTGATGTTAAGTTCTAATAACAACAAAAAAGAAAATGAAAATCTTTAGATTTATGCGCTCCCCAACTATCGGCACCCTAGGCGGTTGCCTAGTCTGCCTGGGGCTTAATCCCCCCTTGGATGGCTTCCTATTATTCATTTTCGTTAAAGAAGGGTTTCATTATTCTCTTATTAACTCGATCACGAGCCCTCTGCAGTGGCCTTGGTGGCCTTGAGTTTATTTTTCCGCCACGGGGAGAATCCTCGAGCCCTACTCTGGTACTTTACGAGATGGGCTATACATTTTTCTTCTTTTACAAATCTCGATTTGGTTAAATCAGAGTGAAGTTGAATGTGTTGTTCGAGATCTCGGCCATGGGTGAGTTGAGGTCATGATTTTGCCAACTGTGACGTACATTTTGGAGATGTATTTTGACATTCCCATTGGCTCGTTCATTCTTTGGTACGCTGTATAATTTTTTCCCAAGATCTGCATTTATATGAATAGGTTTGCATTTAACCTATTTAGTTACTTTTGAACTTAGCCGTCATGAACTCATTCTTTAGCTTACGATGTCTCCACCCATCTATAGCTCGTTGTTCGAGATTTGATGTATGACTTCGCCATTTTGTGATTACTAAAACTTCCTTTTATTTGCATTCATTCTATATCGATGAAAGGGTTGATTGCACTTGCTAAAGATCTTTGTTAATATGTTCTCTGTGAAACTTAAGATTAATTTTTTCTTTGCTAGATATGGTATGAATGAAATTCCATTCACATTAATACCGGATGTTTTGATTGAGCTCTCAGATTTGGGTAACTCCAACTCTTGGTGTATATTTGAAACCTGATTTTTAGTTCCCCTCCTTTTTTGTAGAATTGCTTATGCTTTTTGGTAATTATGTAAACTATTTTATGAAGTGTTTGGTTTTATCTTGACTCTTGCAAAGTTGTGATTCCACACTTTCAAATTATTCCTGCAACTATGTCACTATTTCTTGGTCATTTTGTGTATAAATAAGTCATTCTAAGCATAAGTAAGTAATTATTTGACTAAAACAAGACCTATTTGGAACCATACTCAATGAACTATTTGGAAGCATACGATCATTTAAGGCACATTTTGTGAAGTACAACTAAAACAACCCTCTAGAACTGTGCTCACTTTTACAACCTGGAAGTTAGCGTTCAATCTTTTACTTGGTTTCTCTTTTGAATATATTTCTAATTCCTGCCTTAAGAAATTGTATGGCTGTATTGGAGCTTTGTAAAATCTTTTTTTTAATAGTTCAATCATTTCCCTCGATCTGAAACTGGAATGTTTTTAATAATGCAATATACCCTTGAAATTTTCTTTCTTTAAATTGAGTTTTTCCTTTTACCATTGTAGCATACATTGCATCTATTTTTGTCTTTGAAGAATATGCATCTTGCAAACTAAAATCTCATGAATTTGGAAAGTTTTGAAAGAATACCTCTAAATGAAAGCCACTCTCAAATTCATACTTTGCAATCTTTGCATTCACTATGAAACACACTTATGTTGAACTATGGTGCATTTTACTACTCAACTAAATCTTTAGGAGGGCATCTCGAATAAGAAAACATTCATTCTCTTGATTATGGTATGGAAATTTTAATGAATGATTTGTAAGTGACCTCATTTTATTGAAATTTTATCTAATCCTTTGCACCTCTTCTACGTGCAACTCTATAGCCTTTGATTTCGATTGGATCTCATTTACATTGCATATTAAAATCTATAACTACTTACTCTGCTATTTAGAATCAGCATAACACAAATTGGTTTGTGATCTAAAATTGTAAATTCTTTGCAATTATTTTCCTTGACAGGCTACTATTTTTGCACTCTATCCCTTTGTTTGAAAACTACTGGAAGTACTATTTTTCATTTGGAAAAGTGATGCATTTGGCACCCTGTAATGCGGGAAGTTTTTCACTCTTTCCTACAAAGATATGGATTGATTACTAGTGGTTGCTCCGAGGGGAGCAAGTTTACGCCGTGTGGTGTAGTGGTTGTTTTTTTGGTTTGTTAGTGTACGTAGTTTTTTTTTATTGTAATTGTAGTATGTGGCAGTGGAATTTTTTATAAATGTTCTGCATCAAGGTCAGTTATATGTGTGTATGATTAAGATTATGTGTATAACCCAATCTTAGACAAGGAGAGGGAAAAGATTAAGTCTGTAGCATTGAGAGAGTCATAGATATCCCAACATAGCAAGAGGAGTAAAATGCTAAAAAGAAGTAGAAAAGAGGACTGGTTCCAGTTGAAATTTTGTAGATAGAATATGTTGTGGCTTATATTGATTTGTCTGAATCAGGGGGGTATATTTAGGGAGGGGAAAAAGTTAGCAGTTTCACAGTTGTGTGGGTCCCTCGAGAGGTGCAAATAACAAGTGGAGCCCTGAAATCATCTAGATTTATGTTTTTTACGTAATAGCCAATACATGAGAGCCAAACCAATTAAACCCCTGGATTTCTCCCAAGAAAATAGCAAGTAATATTGTTTGGACATAAACCTAATGTAATTTGATCGAATTACGAATTGACAATACATGCCCTTGAAACTACAATCTACTTTCGTAATCAATTTATGGAGACTAAATCCATTTTTTTTCCAGATTTGTACATACAATTGGGATCATTTGCTATTTAAATATCTATACATAATTGCCCATTTTAGTTCAATGGTATGTAAAACAGATACATGTTGTGATCGTTTTAGCAAACAACTGGGGGAAAGATAGACAGATTGCAGATCAACTAAAAGGTGAAAGGAGATATTTTTAACAAAATGACATAAATAGAGATAATTTTAAATCCAGAATTAGTAATCAGAATAAGACAATTAAGTGTTATTTTTTATTGTGGAAAGTGAAGTTGCTTAAAAGACTGTAGTAAGAGGCTTTGGTTCGCATAAATAATTAGAGGGGCAGAGTGGAGTGTTTTTTGTCTGTTACTTTTAGATGTTATATGTACATACACACATGAGTTTAACTCTGCTTCTCTTGTGCTCACCATTATTCTTACTCTAATGTTGAAAGTTTCTAGTCCAAGAGGTCAGCCATTTGGAAATTCATCAACCTATAAAATCCAATATGATGTCGTTTCATAACTGTTAGCATAATATACTTTATGTACTTTTCCTTTTCTGTCAACACATGATAACATGCAAAAAGGGTTCAAGACTAAAAGAGTCAATTGATCAACACAAGGATATGCACAACCGAATACAAACAACATAAACCAACTAGTGGAACTCATGTATGACAATATGTAAACTGGTAATCCTAAACTTTATGCCAAGGTGATTTTAAGGGTTTCACAATTCCAATGACTCCATAACGATAGCGTGCCCAATTTCAAAGGACCCATAAATGCGCAATGGAAGATCTTTGAGCAACAGAATTCCATTCCCCAATTTAGTATGTGTTAGGTTGTGCACTCTCCAAGGTTGGTTAAACCTATAGATACACAGTGTTCATTCTTACAGTTTTTTTGCCCACAACTGCACGGGACAGTCCAATGCCTGCAAACATCTGATATTCACTCTTAATGAATTTGAGAAATTTTTCTCTTCCTCCTGAGATGGGGATTATCACCGACCAGTCACCTTGGAGTTTAGCATACTTATAGTATATTCAATTTATGGTATTTGTTTCTATCAGTTGTATCATTTCAGGATAAATTAAATAGAAATTTGAAGTTTTTGTCTACGCAGTCTAGTAGGAAAAGCTTAAAATGAAGATGAATCAAATCCTTCTGGAAAACCCAGCCTATTTTACCATAATTAGAAGTTTGATCACTTATTATATGTTACAGTTTTCAAAGAATACGCGGCTAGCATATGGACAAAATTAGCCTCCACAAGAAGAACCAATGTAGTGCTCAATGTGAGTCCACAAAGATCTTGAAACAAAAAAGTACATAAACAAGTTACCTAAAAAAAATCCTAGAATTAATTACAAAAGCCAAGAGATTATATCTCTAGGATATGACATTCATTCCATCTCTGAGTCATTCATTCTGTCTCTGAATCATTCATTTCGTTGTTATTTCAAATGATGTGTACATGTTTGCATATATAAAAAAATCAACAAACAAAAAAGAAATGCATGATAACGTATGGATTTTTTTTAATGACAACATAGACGAATAATCTGGCCTACACAAAAACATGGTGCAAATGTTTAACAATTGACCGCCTTTTAAGTGATAGGGTTCATGGCTAAAATGCTATTGATCATCAAACAAAAAGCACATCTGAAGTATCAGTTTACATCTACTTACTATTAGAAGTATCAATTTATATCTACTTACTATTTAGATTGTTATGAAGCTTCAATTTTCCTTTCCTTTGTGGTTTGTTTTTCGTTTGGGTGCAAATGTAGTATATTAAAATCACCTATTGGTTTTGCCAATAACTGGATAGTCTTCTCAACTTGAAAATAAGCATGAAAATACCCTTCATAGAGGAGAATAGCGAGGCTGCCTATGCAGGAAACAGATGCAGCAGTCGGTGATCAGACACTAACAGGAATACTGCCAAGTGCATTAAGCTTACAGTTAGAGCATTCCAAGTGCATTCCAAACTGTAATATCATATCACTACCATAAGTGTTAATTTCACTTTTGAGTAAAACAAAAGAAAGATAAAATATAAAACCCAAATGGCAACATTAGAACTGCGCATCACATTAAAACAATTTTAAAGAGTAAAATGCAAGTTATAAATCTTGAAATTGAAGACTGCATTTACTAAAAACTCTTATCACTCACAACAGAGAAACCCTAGATATAAGGCCATTAACCAAAATATACACTCACCGTAGATAAGCCCTACAAAGGGTAAATGATAAGATATGTATTTTTCATAGATGTAACCAGCGTATGAAGAACAGAGTAATTTTCTAGACGTGATTAATTATTCTTCATTATATATTTAAGAATATTTTTATAGATTCAAGATTATTTCAAAATTTTTTGGGAAATTTACCCTCCCCTATCATATATGTTATGAACATTTCTACTATTTATTATACACTGCAAATTTAATCAGATTAAAAGAAGAAAATGTGAAACAGTTCAAGTAGGAGCAGGTGAAGCTGAGGATAAAGCAATCAATAGGATAAAAAAATTTTAGAAATACCATTGGCACTGCCAAATTGAGAATCACAAAAATATCCCAGTGTCATTCCAAAAAGCACTCACCTCAATGTACTTCTTTGCATTGTCCCAAGAACCACCAGTGTTTGAAGCTGATATAGCAACCTGATATCCAATTGAAGACGAATTTTAAAACAAAAACAATAACTAACATGAAGCAGAGTTACAAAAAGACAAAAATAAGACCAATAACTACCTGTACATCAGACATGAGAGCACCAGCCAGAACACCTGACAGAGTCTCCACACCAAATAAAGTACCAACAATCAGAGGTGTAAGCATCACAAGGTAACCAGGAGGAATCAGTTCCTTCAAGGAAGCATCAGTTGATATCTTAACACAAGTTGCATAATCTAGTTTTGCAGTCCCTTCCATGAGACCAGGGATGGTGTTAATATGTTTGCAAACCTCTTCAACCATTTTCAAGGCTGCACTACCCACACTTTTCATAGTCATTGCAGAGAATCGATAGGGAAGCATTGCTCTCACAATTAAACCAATGAACACTTTAGGAGTCAAGACATCCACAGTTGAAATCTCTACACAGCTGACAAAGGCTTCAAACAATGCAAGTGATACCAATGCAGCTGATCCAATTGAAAATCCCTGTAAGGACACTTAACATCACAAAACATCCACTCACTAAAGCAAACAAAGAAGAAAACAACACGTGCCTTACCTTCCCAATGGTAGCAGTGGTATTACTAGCTACATCAAGTGCATCAGTTCTTTCAATACCTTCTCTCGATGCAGCTGGCAATACCACTGCTGCCATTGGCAAGGTAAGGTAGCAGATACCACGCATGCCTGTGACTCATGCCAGCCATCTCAGCGATACCTGTAGCATTGTCATTGATGGGTTCATATGCAATAAGCAAATCCAGTTGCAATAGTATTGAGCATTCCTAATGCAACTACTGCAATACCATACATGGTAGCCAAACTAAAACTAACAAAGATGCTTATTGCAATTGAAAAATTGGGAATAATAATAGATTTGTAACCCAAAGCTAGCCCAAATATAACATTTGTTGTTGCTCCTATCCTGCATGAATCAACAACATCTTGGATGGGGCTGCAATGCAAATTTCCGCTAAATGTCATTAACTTATTATTTCAAAAATGCCAATACAAGGCCAACCCATAAAACAACAACAACACGGAAGAAGAATTGCCTGTATTAGTAATAAGCAAGTTTGTTAACCAAATCTCAGGAAGAAAATCTACTCTTTTTAACCACAAGAAGGAAAAATTACTGGTAACAAACAGATAGAATCACATACCAGTTTTTGACAACCTTTTGTTCACCAAAACTGAATATGGTGAAGGATGGTGGCAATGCAACCAAACTTACAACAGAAATGCCAATGGTCATCAACACTATCGAAATAATAAGCTGTTTTTTCAATGTAGGCTCACTATCCTTCATAGCCTTGATCTCAAATATGTCAGTGGCAAATAAATTTGTGATTAAGAAAACAATGATACCCATTGAGGTTATGAGTAATGGGTAGGACATCGCAATAAAATCATGAGAGGTTCCAAATGATGAAATTGATGCTAGAACTAGAGCTGCACATGAAGATTCAGCATAGGAACCAAATAGATATGATCCCATACCAGCAATATCTCCAACATTGTCGCCAACATTATCAGCAATAACGTAGACACATTTCAACAACGCAAATATTATGATAAATACCAACCCATGTAAATCTGAAGGAATAAATGATATATATAAACATAGAGGTTGGAAATTTGTAGTTGCCCATGTTTATCTTATTTTATGTTGGATTAAAGCTAAATTCAATCTCACCGCAGGGTTACGTGGATCATCTTCAGGAATGTTCCTCTCAACCTTTCCAACAAGATCAGCACCAACATTTGCTGCTTTGGTGTAAATACCACCACCAACTTTGCCAAATAGAGCCATGGAGGAACCTCCAAGACCATAACCGGTAATAGCTTCAAAGAGACCCTCCCAGTCATCTCCATAATACATTTTGAATAGATTAATGGAAATATAAAGCATCAACAACCCATTTTCAGCAAGCAAAAATACCATTATAGCACCAGACCTAAAGGCAGTGATGAAAGCTTTTCCATGAGGCATTTTTTCAAACAGTTCACGTACATTGTTAATGCTTCCACATTTTGCATACATGTCTACAGGGCCCTTACAACTACATCATTTGACAAAAGTCCATTCTCTATTATGCTTTGGCAGATGTCCATACCCTGTTTGCAAGATCCTCTTTTGGAAGAGGCAGGGAGTGTCTTATAGATGATGATGTGACCTGAAACAACAGAAATGGCATATTCATAAATGACAAGGAGACCTCCAGCTATACAAACCTATTTGTTTTCTACAAAACACCAAAAACATGGTCCTTCTCATCAGCCCCCCATTGCTTACATGCAGAAAACTAAAAATTCACTTGAATCAGATGACACAAGAATCAGGCACCATCCTTGATATCACATCTCTTAGAGGCATTCTATCAAACAATTCATGTGCATTTTCAACAGATTCATATTGTGCATATCCTGCAATCATGGCATTCCATGAGGCCACATTTCTTTTCAAGGCATTTTATCAAACATTTCACGTACCTTATCTATGCTTCCACATTTTGCATACATGTCTGCCAAGCAATTACAACTACATCAGTCAAAATTCCTCTATCCAACTACATCAATCAAAATTCCTCTATCCATTATGCTTTAATGGCTGTAAATGCACATTCTGCTTACTACACACAACTCCTCTGAAGATTACATATCTTCAATTATTACAGGCCTATATTTTCACGAGCATGGTTTCACAAGGAAAGACAGTTCAGTCTTTCATTGCTCACAAGGACCTGCTGCGCTCAAACATTTGGCGTGCAGAGAAGAAGACAAACCTTTGAAATCGAGAGCAGAGTAGGAAAAACAAAACAACAAAAACTGGGTAGATAGGTAGCGCAAACAGATACAACCACCGACTGAGAGCTGAAGCAGGAGGTGGCAAACAGGTGGAAACCAAGCATGACAATTGCACAACGGGTGGCCACACCATGACAGGCAGGTCTAAGTTGGTCAAGCAGGAGAGCATCGTCATTGGAGGTCTATTGCACTATAGCCACACCTCCGGCATAATTATACGAAGAAAACTGAAATTTGAAGGTCGTTTTGATTGAGATACTTTTTTTGTAACTTTATGAGATCTTTATATGTCTTACATGGGATTTTTGTAAAATCAAGGAACATATATCTTCATTTCTATGACGTATTTCCTTTCCGTTTTGGAGTTACAATGAATGCATGTTTGAAGCTGAAAAATATAACAAGTAAAATAAAACCCTAATCTCTACTATGATTTATTTTTTCTTATAGGTACCATGGAGCAAAAAATTGAACCAATCCGGAGAGACTTAGAAGGGGTCTTCAACCATTCTGGAAATGATGGGTTTTTTTATTTTACCTTCTTACATTTCAACTTTCAAACTCGTATTCATTCTTTCTTTCATCCATATATCACTGCTTATGGATATATGTACTCATTCGTTATGAATAATTAGAATTGATTTATGTAATGAGATATTTATGTCTCTTTTAATTTTTCTTTAGTAACATGATATTGAATGAACGTATGTAACTCATCACACTAATCGAACTTTGAATAATCATAAATGAATAAAATTAATTATTTATACCTTCTTTTGATGATCTAAAACACAAGTAAATACATTTGATGCATATTGTACTTAAATTTAACTTTATAAATATACAACTTCACTTGTTGTTTTACCATGTGGTTTATCATGTCTGGTGTGATTCTCGTATCTACCTAGGCCCTCGAGTAGTCTTCCACAACTGATGCATGGTCTTGATGAAGATGATATCCTAGAATAGTGTCACATGTGTGAAATTAAATCTTAAAACACCACTTCAAAATCCTGATTTTCCTGTACACCTTCCCAATCTGCCACTGAAAATGAGTAACCTAAAATTGTTATATGCCCCCTTTTCGATGATGACAAAAAATGGTCAACATTTATATCACATTATTTCATGTCTTCATCTACTGACACATGGCAAGCTAGAACTTGCAATTTGGAAGATTTTTAAGTGTTCCATATTGTTGTGGGTCCTCAGGCCACCACAATGCAGGTGAAATCCAAGTCAGCAAGTTATGCCAATATCCTGCAAATCTTTTCAATCATGCAAGATGACTGACCTGTTAGAACAACTCCCTAAGGAAATTTCCAATTTGATTGAGCTACCAAACTCAAAAAAATTCAACAAATTGTTGAGCTCATGGGGGGTTATTTTCTAAACTCTGTGAAACAAAATGTAGTAATAAAACCATGCACTTTAGAAATTATTTATCCCGATCCCATACTACTATTTAGAAGGTTCTTGAGTCAAGAAAGTACTAATTAACCCCTATCTTTTGGCCATCTTATTTTATTTTAATTCATAATACCAACCACTTTTAATCAACATTTCAAGTCAGTTTTGGTCATTTCCCATCATTTCATCTTTGGTTGGTGTGCTCAAGCTAGTACTGGGGCACCCATGGGCACCCTGACCTTTTCAAATCTTCCCACCACTTTTTGGGCTCTTTCTAGACATTTTACATCTTTATTTTTCTTGTGGTCTATCTTTTCTAGGTTAATTACAAAATTAGATCAAGAGAAACCTATAAATATAAACTTAAGAGACCATACTTAGGGACCTAGCATATTTATTACTTCACTAATCGCGGGATGCCTTGACTTATTACATTGGCATCCACGTAGCTCCATCATCAAGGCGCAAGCTATTCGACATCTGTGTCAACTATCATTTTGCAGGTAATAATATATTTCTATTTCTAGCACAATTCTTGATTACATTTTTTACATTGTAGTTATTGTCTCACTGCTCGCAAAGTGTAACTTCCATTTTCAAGAGTTAGGGCAAACATGTTTGTGTCACCTTTACTACATTTGGGTCCATACATGTTTTGTAAATCACGTCAAGTGTCATATTATGGTACTTGAGGTTGGTCTGAATTATCCCAATGCATCTTTATTTTTTCAATTATTGATACATTGATTCCTTATGCAGGTTATTCTTACCAAATCTGGAGTATTTGGAACATTTGGAGTAGTATAGTAAATTAATGCGATTAGCATCCTTAGGATTAAATCATCTCTGAAACCTGTGATACTTAGTTCAAGACATATGGTTCCCATATCATTGGATTACCTGTTTTACTTATTTGAGCACCCTTGATTGCATATTCCTCCTTTATCTCTCTCGATTCAACTACATTAGTTATTTCTATTCTTTGTGACCATTTGCATAGTCATCTGTTGCTTGATTTTCTATTCATCACTGCAATAAAGTCGCAAAGTACACATTTATTAAGCTGATTTCTTAGTAAAAAAGTTCCCTATTGCACATTAAATTTTGAGTAAATCTTAACATTTGGATATATTTTCTTAGATCCATTATGTTGCATACTTCCTTATCAACCATTTATGACTTTAGTACAATTTGCATACCTGTATATTAAACCTTGTTGGAATGTACATAATTTAGTCCAATATATTAGTTTTCCTTAGATCCTTTTGGAAAACCACACATTTTTAACATTCCCATTTGATCAAAATGTCTATTTCTTATCTTACCATTATGCTTCTTGACTATTGATCTTAGGTATATTCACCACCACTTGAAGGATTTCATGCATCATACCCAATATCCCCCTCAATTTTTAATGCCAAATTGATCCATCCATTAATGTCATTACTCACTGGCATATCCTCACACTTATCACAATAGGGATCCACCTTGCTTAACATTCACACCAAAATATTGCTTCATGAGATAAACCTACGACCTTAAGGTTCTATCACACTACTGACTAACTTAAAAATTGGTTACTAAGATTTCACCTCATGACTTAATGGTATAATTTACTGATTTTCATAACACATTAAAGTATCCTTCTGATTGCTTTCATATCTGCACGTGATTATTGTAATCCACACTATTATTTGGATTCACATCTCAGTATCCTAATCTCTTCAATAAAATTTCTCATGTGATATTTACGTCTCATTGATGAAGATGTTACCCTTTTCTAAAAATAATCTGTGTCACTAGGAATTGCTCCCCATTAAAAATCGTTGTTCAATACTACTTGAGTCAAGAAGGTCCTCCCTTAATAATTGATACCCCAATGTTCTTGTTCACTCTCTTATGACAATCTAGGTCCTCCGATCAAATCCTTTTTGCAATTCAAAATCTCCTATAATCGATCATCCAAGTTTCGACCACTTATGCTACAATCTTACTAACATATTCGGGTAAATGATCTAAGAGTGTCTACATCACTGATGTTGTCTGTCATGAAAAAAAATTTCAAACAATGTCTTGTAATGCAAGGCTTTTTCCATTAATGCACATCGCAAAGTACAAATCTACCTTAGTCTCTCGAGTCAAATTCTTACATAAGGGCTATGAACATACTAATACCATTGATCTTGAACCATTCAAATGAGCCACATAGATCCTACTAACTCTTCCCCATTTACCATCATCAATGTATTCCATATTCTATTATTGACACATACTGATATTGGTGACCTCTAGCACTTCTAAATCCACTAATGCTATTGTAAGTAATCCAACTAATGACCCATACTGATCAGATATTATTTCACCTAAGTAAGAAGCCTATTGGAGAATGTTACAGCTACACATTGATACCGCCCTTCTATCCTATGACTAAGGATTCTCACCTATTAATACTAATGCACTTGTGCCATTGTGGGGAAGAAGATGATTCCTTTTGTATGAAAACTATGGAAGATTCTAAGATGATAAAACTTGATCCTCCTAAAATTCTATATTGTTCATCCAAAGATCACCCATTACAGGGTCCCCTCATATTTTTCTAACTCCCCTGTCCAAGAAGAAGAGAGAAAGTTCTGAGAAAATGTGAAAAAATTTGCAAAAAACAAGCTCGGGCCAGAAAAAATCACGAAAAATGGCTAAGTCCTAGTCCTAGGTCGCATTTGGGACAAGTGGGACAAAAAAGCGCGAACCGGCCGAACCGGCCGAAATGAGCACAGGCAGCCCAAAAGCAATTGGGACAATCTAGGACAAAAGTACGCGGCGGGCGCGGAAAGCCGATCCGGCCGAAAAGAGAAAAAATTGGCTAACTGCTGAGAGGGAAGCTTTGGGACAAGTGGGACAAAAGATACGTGAACCGGCCGAACCGGGCGAAATGAGTCAAGGCAGTCCCGAAACAGTCTGGGACAAGCGGGCCAAAAGTACGCGAACCGGCCGAACCAGCCGAAATGTCCCAGAACTTTTGTCCCGGAACAGTCAAAAGCGGCGAACCGGCTGAACCAAATGGGACAAAAAGACCCAAACGCGAAGATAGCCGAAAGCCGAAAGCCAATCAGATGCCACGTGTCTTCGGCTAAAAAGGGACGCGAAGCCCATTTCGGGCGAATCGGAAATGGGAAATTTGTCCCAGGCAGCACTGGGACAAATGGGACAAAGGGACGCGCGGGACGCGAAAAGCCAATGAAATGGCCGAAGGTCAGAGAAGAAAAGTCAACGTTTGGTCCGGAAACTTCAAACGGCCATAACTTTTGACTCCGAGCTCCGATTTTCACAAAATTGGACTTTCTGGAACGAGCACGACGTCCTCTACGCCACAAAAACTTTCTGGATTTCTTATTTTTAATGAGGGTAGATATATTTAAATAAAAGAAACATATTCGGCTCCAGTCAGTTAATGCTCATTCCCGTCAAATGACAGAAAACGCCTGCCAGACCCAAAATAGCTGCCCGCACTCAGAAGGCCATAACTTTTGCATTTCTCAACGAAATCACACAAAATTGGTACCGTTGGAATCATGGCTCCGAGCCCAATGCACAAAAATCAAGAAATTCCAGATTTGATCAGAAATTGATTGAGATTTTTAAGAAAACGTGGCCGGGTTCAGAACAGTGTTTTATTTGGTAGCTGGGAGTGCAATTAAGAGGCATGGTCATCATTCTTTCTCTGCTGCAGCACATGGGACAGTATGGGGAGCCTTTTGCAAGTAATATATAATCATTTCACTCAATTTAATGCCTCTTACAGGTGGTTGAAGGACAGATTTCGGGATTTCCATTTTCCCTTCTCTTCTCCTTCTCATTTTTTCTATAAATTGGAGTGTTGGGCTCATTGTAAAGGGGGAGTTTTTGGGTAGCAAAGCTCTGTCAAAATTTATTTGTGAAGCCAATGTGTTGCAGGCCCTTGTAGTGGACTCCTTGCATGGTGATCCAGGCCCTTATCTTGTAATAGATTGAATTGTGCATATCATGAAGCAATAAAATATAAGTTTGTGGATATATCTTCCCCTGCTGTGTTTTCTTGCATTATTCTTGCCCCTTTAATCTTTCTACAAGAATATTGTGTCTATTATTATGTTCTTGCAGGATTTCATTATCATTGTGTATGCTTGGAATATTGTTGTGAATGCATTTTGCTAGATTATGGTGAACTGTCATCACCTCTTCTAGTGTGCACTTTGCCTCTGTATTTCACACATTTGGAGACTACTCTCACACCCTCCTTTTCTGGTGTATCACCGCTTTAGTGTAGGCTTTCATTTTATGCATTCTCTCTCCCTGGTCCCTTGGAATTTAGATTAGAATAGTTAGTTTCCCCTGCATTAGAGTAGATTGTGGCAGGTAGTTTAGGAGCAAGAACCAGCTTTCTCTGGAGGTCTATCTCAAGTAGCAAGTCCCACAACTTGGAGATAGTACCCATGTTATCCAATCACACTGTGAGTTCAAACTATAAAGCACTTGTATTTCAACATATCAGGGGTGCTGTGATTTCAGTGATAACAGAATTGATCATGATAAATCATTAAAGACATACTTGACACAAGTTATCTTTGGTTTACACATCGACAAATTGATCTGTTTTTTTTCCCATTGTAGCTATTGGCTCATAGGATTAGGCTTTAAATATTTCCAGCCAATTTATGATCTTCAAACCATATAATTTCTCAGTAACAAAGATTTACAATATTTCCCTTCATAATTATGCACATACATGACATTATTATTATTATAGAACTGATAGAAATAAAATGTTATTTTTCAATTTTATATAATATTTTAATCTATATTTAACCATAATGTTATGTATTTCTAATTAAAAATGAGGACCAGATTTTACAGGTCAAAATGTTGATCCATGGTATAAAACATTAACAAGTATTTTTTTGATGAAATTTTATTACACATGCTTCAAATGTTTAAAGAGATTACCTAATCATTTTAGAAACCCTACTTGAAATATAAATCAAGGTATGGAATACTCTGGATTATATTTCAGTTATAATATATGTCACCAAGTGTTCACTTGTGGACAATGTTTGAGAAAACCACATATTAAACCTAATCTCTAGATAGGAATTATTCTTCTGGTATTTAAGCTTTGACTAATTATCATTTGATCATGGTTTGCTACAATTACTTCATATCATAAAAAAATAAAAAAGGAGGGAAGGACAAGGCATAAAATAAAAGTCCTTATATCCCTCTTCATTTATAAGCATAAAAAACACATTGATCTCAATAAAATCATTGTCACAACCTGATTTAGAATAGCATTACCAAATCATTTCTACATAAACCCTAGGGTCAAATAAATAAAATTGTGGCATAGGAATCACAATTCTTCATCATCTAAGTCATAATGGTAAAGTTCATTCACAAAGCATTATCATTAGATGTTAATTAGCATTACAATTATCATCATGATCATCTTGTATTCCACAAGAAAACAAAGAACTATCCATTTTCTTTGTACAAAACCACATAATAATTGAGACTGCAAAACATGTCTAAAAAATTTGTCAATTTTGAAACAATAACATAAAGTGGGACCACATCAACATTAAAATATCTTAATCTACAAAAATTCAATTTCCATACTTCAGAAGTGAAAACTCCTACTTATAATAGTATTAATGTGATTGTTTTCATAGGACCAATATAGTGAATTTACTACATATGGAAAACAATTAAACATACTCAAATTCTAACAATACCCAATTGTCAAAATTCCTTCTTGTATACATTCCCATCACTATACTATTTTTCATTTACATAAATTTTGAGTATTCCTTTACAGAGTAATTCACTTGCAACTACATTACTCTTTATGCTACATTACCCGAGCTTCTATTGAAAATATAATATTTCTAAATTAGAAACATTAAATTAAAACTAGAGCTAATAGTTGGAAAAGATTCTATTTCTCGTAACATGCTCCCATAATTTATAATGATACACTTGACATTATACCTTTTGAGAATAATAATAATCACTATGACACACTTTAGAATTCCTGGTTTTTACTAGATGCACGCACGAAATTTGCATTTCCAAATCTTAGAATAACAACTTTTCATCCTTTTTCATGAATGATTAAAACTGAATGTTTTCTTTTCAATCTCTGTCATCTCAACCTAATTTATGTATCTTTAGGCTTAAATCAGTGAATTCTATGCATTAGGTATTTAACATTTTTTATTCACCATCCTTCTTCATGTTTAGTGACCATTGACTACTTTAGGCTAAATCATCACCTATTCTCAATTGTATTTGACTTGGTCAATCATGGACACTTCTTTTCCATCAATGTTTGACATATTTCATGCTTAAAATCGTAATATTTACGCCAAATGTTTGTAGTGAATACCTGTAGGACAAGTCATCAAACATACATTCATGGATCAAATTGGTGTATTTCAATATTCCATAGAGTTAAATAAATACTAATTATAAAGTTGATGGCTTTAAATCAATGATTATAATGAAGGATTGGTTTCATGCAAAAATCATTGTCAAAGTGTTTTCTTCACAATAATTGGAAACATTTTCACAATGGGTTTTTCACAACATCCATTATTCAACCATTTCCCGTTTGCATTCTCATTTACCAGTTCATTCATTTGTTCAGAACAAAATGAAAAACTTCACATGAAAGAACCTTCACTCAGGGGGGAACATAATGATTAAATCAATGTTGAACTCCAGTAAAAATTAAACATGGAAAGAATTTTCAAAATCATAAACAAGTTTAACTCTTGTTTTCTTGTCGATAAAATGATTTTTCTCATACGTTGGATTAGACTTTAAATTAACTATGATCATTTAATACCATACACATGTCATGTTCAAAATTTTTATCAGTTGATCATAGAAACTAGAAAAAGATGACAATGCTCTATGAATCTAAAATTCCAACTTGGACTAAGGTTATCAAATTCAGTTTTACTACTCATTTATTAGGGGGCTCATTTTATTTCCTGAAAACAATTGACATGTTGGATACAAAAATGGTGACTTGTTCTAAAATCTAACAATTCAGAATCTTACAATTTCATTAGAACGAGAAAAAATGTCATTAACATTTGTTTTGGGATGATGTTGCAGGAAATGTTATCAGTCTACTTGTTTATACTAAGTTACTTGTTCTTCCATTGATTCTTGTATGTGATTTTCCTTGTGCATTGGTGTGCACACTTTCTTTTTTTTGCACATTGATGGCCTTGCAAAACTTGTGACATAGATGAGTGATGTCCCATGACATTAAAATTTTTGTGGCTTACTTGTTCTTGATGTTTACATTACTAGGATTGTTATAGCTTAGTGACATATGAGTTATTATTGGCTCCATACTGCATGTTTGTTTCTATGCATTGTCTTTGGCTAGCATCCATAGGAATATGGGTTTTACTTGAATTCCCTTCACCCCTTTTTATGGATACAATTAGTTTCTTTTCTCATTTATTTGTCAAAGAGAAGGCATCATTTTTTTAAATACTTTTCAGCTTATTTTCTCTTTATTTCATATTTTAATACACATTTTAGGGTTTGAGAACCAATTTGGACCTTCATGATAGTGGATTTTATAAAACATGGAATCTAATAGCATTTTCATCCATATTGTAGAAGTTTTTAGATGTTGAAAATTGTGTTGTGCCTCTCTTGGGTACTTTTTGTGCAGTTGGAAAATCATCAAAAAATTTAGGAGTTATGAAATTCTTAACATAAGCAATTTTCTCTTACTTGTAAAATAAAAAAGAGGTTAGAAAAAACAAATTTCCTTCCTTATTATATTCACCCTAATTGACGAATTCCCTTTAAAACTCCACGTCTACATTTTTACACCCTAATCTATATGGATCAAGTCAAAACTTCCATAATAAACTTTTCCAATTTATTTAAAATAGGAACTAATGTGTAGAAAACATGAGACTATTATACACGACTAATCCAATTTAAAACTAATATGATCAACTCAAATAAGAGGGGTGTCTACTTGAATTTTTTTGAATGACACAATACTTATTGATAGGAAGCATGAAAGTTTCACTTTTAATAGTCATACTTAAGAGTGCATCTACACATTTATATAATTTATATTGAATCCACCAACTACAAACATCTCAACTTTTGAATTGTGTGATTTTTCTTCTTGTCATGATTTTCAAATGCTACATAATTTTCGTTCATTAAAGGAGAGTTACCTTTAAATTCCTTTGAGATGCATAAAAATATTTTACATTAAACTTGGTGACATGTAGTGAATGTGGGTTCTATTGGTATAATTTACCTTTGTATTTTCACGAACTATAGTAGGGGAAAATGTAGTCACAAAATCATGCACTTTACATATTATTTATCTCGGTCTCATACTACTATTTAGAAGGTTCTTGAGTGAAGAAAGTACTAATTAACCCCCTTCTTTTGGCCATCTTATTTTATTTTATTTCATCATTCCATATGCCATATGCCTTTCTGCCTGTCATGCCCAATGTCCAGTTTGTTTCAGTCATTTTATCATTATTTTAGCCTCAACTAGGGGCACCCAGGTAGTACTAGGGTGCCCATGGGCGCCCTGGTCCCACCATGGGTGCCCCCATCCTATTGAAACTTTCCCACCACTTTTTGGGATCTTTCTAGCCATTTCCTTCTTTATCTTTTTGGTGGTTGGCCATTTCAGGGTTAATTATGAAATTAGATCAAGAGAAACCTATAAATATAAATTTATGAGACCATAATGAGGGACCTAGCACTAGTCACTACTATCATCCATCTAGAGTTACATCCATCTATTACATTAGAGATCACTTTCATCCACATAGCTCCATCATCAAGGCATAAGGCTAGGACATCTGCATCACACTTCATAGGGGGAAGGATTCTATTCTATTCCATGAACACATCCTATTACATTGTCTACATTTAGTTCTTACTTTCTACTTCACAAAGTACAACTGGCACAAGAGCACCTAGGGGGTCTTTTGCAAGTTATTCTTCCTCTTGGAATATTTGGAGCATTTCGCCGCAGAACAGAGAAATTAATGCGACAAGCAGTGAAGGATAACAAGTCGTCTCCCAGACATGTGAAGACCAGTTCCAGATATTTTTCCCATACTAGGGTGCCTATTTTCCTTACCAGAGAGCTTCAATGGGTGCCCCAGTCCTCTCCCAGGTACCCCAATCCAACCAGATCACACTAGATCTGATTCTCTATGGGGACCCCAGACACAGTCATTATTGTTTTCTAAATTTTTGTATTCATCACTGAGACACAATCCGACAGGCTATTATTATTCAGCTGAGTTCTTTCCTCTTCCCTCTTGCACATTAGGGTTTACTATTTCATTTTATATATTTCCTTAGATCGTTAGCATACTTCCTTACAACATTTATTTACTTAGTACAATGGTGCATATATTTGATTAACGACCTTAACACTAAATACTTAGTCCAATTTTAAATAATCATACACTGATATATATCTGCATCCACGAGTACACTCATATGTCACAAGATATAAATATCCTTTCAACCACCAACTCCCAAACAATCAATTATTAACCCCATAGCCATATTCCAAAAATATCTTACTGGAGGGATTTCAACTCATGACCTTGCATCAAAAAATCAAGTGGTCCAACCAGCTTTCCCACAAATCACAAGAAGCATTTGTAGACAAAATATCATGTTGTTTGAGTCATTATTTAGTCTCGGTCTCATACCACTACTCATATGGTTCTTAATTGAAAAGAGTAATAACTAACCCATGTCTTTTACCATTTTTTACATTGGTTTCTATCATATTTTTTGATCTTACACCCACACTTTCCCTTTCTATATTGTCATTTTGCACTTTTCCTATTTCTGACTAGGGTGCGCAGCTAAGACTAGGGTTTCTTAGGTTCCCTGGTCCCCTCTGGG
The DNA here is from genome assembly GCA_019776745.2 of Taxus chinensis. Taxonomy (NCBI): domain Eukaryota; kingdom Viridiplantae; phylum Streptophyta; class Pinopsida; order Cupressales; family Taxaceae; genus Taxus; species Taxus chinensis. Next base: position 279,550 of record JAHRHJ020001233.1, on the reverse strand, counting down.
GAACCCTAATCCTATTTTAACTTTAATCTCACCTTTTGGGCACTTTCTAGCTGTTTGAGCTTTCTATTATTTTGGTGTCTGGCCTTCTTGGGGTTAATTGTGAAATTAGAACAAGAGAACTATATAAACATAAAGTTGTGTCACCATAATGAGGGACCAAGTATTAAGCATCTACTATTACAACTTAGAGTTGTATCCATCAAAGGAATTTAAAGCTACATTTGCATCCATCTAGATCCATCACAAGTCACACAAAATATGGTTCATCTACATCATACTTCATAGGATGGGATTCTATTGTTTCCATGCACACATTTACTACATTCTACATCTAGTTATTTGCTTGCTACTTCACAAAATGTGACTAACACAAGACAAACCTCTGGAAGGAATGCAGACACATACCTAGAACTATAATGGGTCTGAGATGTAGTGCATCACTAAGTGATAATTCCATCAATTTTCCATTTGAGGATATTTTGAACCCTTCATATCCATCTTTATTTTTTAAAGTTTTGATGTTTTGTGTAGGATTTTACAGGCAGTTCTTCCATTTCATATTCACACTGACATCCGTCATAGTTCAACAAAATTAGTGTGGAAGGAAGTGAACACAAGAGACAATTCACTGAAACCTCAAAGGAGGCTTTCTGGCCATTTTGCAGAATAGGACAACTAGATCTTAGACTAGGGCATCCACAGGAGCCTGTATCCATTTCCATGTGCCCTAGTCTAGTTAGATAGCTCGGATTTTTGCTTTCTCAGGATTTTTTCTGGTTATTTCCTCCCAGTATTCAACTGGTCTACACTGTGACACTATCTCATGACAATCTGTAAAAATCTAAGGCTTTTCTTAACCCTTCTTTCACATTAGGGTTTCAAATTATCTATTTTAGTTTGCTTGGTTGTATTTCAATATTTTATTAGTTCATTTATATAGTTATTTATTTCTCCTATAGTATTAGATCACACTAGAATATTTATATTTTATTTATTCAGTTATATGGGCCCTTTTTGCTATTTAAACAATGGTGATGAGATGACTATGTAATGGTGGCTAAGGGGGGGAGATTGCAGGTTTGTCCATTTTTAGCCTATTTGGGGAATTTTCAATATTTTTTTGCATAATTGGAGAAATGTTCTAAATTTCTAGATGATCATCCTAAACCTTTTATTTCCCGATTTCATGTTGTTTTGACCTCATTTTGAAGCATTTCATACCACATTGGTGAAGGACATGAAAAAAATGGGTTGCGCAAGTGCTACGAGAAGGTGAAGGAAATTGCTAATTGAGATCAGATTATTTCAAAGGTCTGTTAAGCATGTTTATGTAGGTGAAAAGTTCCATTAACATTTGTAATATTTCAAGTATACTTGTAAATAATTTTTTTAATAGATCATATTGTGTTTTAGTAGTCCCAAACACGTATCCCGATCATCATGTGAACTCTGTTATGAATTTCGTGTTGTTGTGTTTTTTTTTGCATTAGTTTTATTCTGATTATTTACATATTTAAAACATTATTTAAATATTGAATTGGATGCAATTATAATTTTTTTACAAAACTCTTCAAAAAACAGTATTTGATCATTTAGATGTGCAATTGAAAATGAATGGTTTCAAATCAAGTTTCAATACAATTATTGATAGTATTTTAAACATTTATATGATATTTTAAAAAAATCATTCCTATTTAATAATTCAGAAAAATGACTATTTTTAAAAGAATTTATTTTGCAAACTATGTATACGTGGGGTCAATGTTAGTTTATGGATCATGAATTGAATTGGTACACCTTGCACATTAACCTCCCATCAACACAATAGGGGAGTGATCACCCTGAGCTCTTTAATATAGTTGAACAATGTTTAAAATATCCAATGAAAATGAATGGGAGGACATTCCCTCAACAAGAAAATAGGTTCATCAATTCCATGTTTTGCATCACTTTTAGCATTTTTTGTTGCACATTTACTATATTATTTTTATTACAGTTTGAGATAATTTTTATTTTACTATATTGGGAATTGACTAAAATATATTTTTAAGGTTTCATTTTGGAGTGTGCAAATGCCAACACAACGGGTTAATATAAATAAAATTATTGTAAGAAAATACAAAGGTTGTGTACACACTCATGCATATTTTCCTTTAAGCATTTAATTATCATTTCATACTTAAAGGGGGGAAATTGTAGGCACTAAAATTTAAAAATATATCTTTTGACATTGCTGATCTTGACATTGGACACCTACATTTATAAATACATTCTCCTCACTCTTTCTTAGTACACTTTGATAGCTCTTTAGTTACTTGTTTGTCTACGTACACCTCGATGTCATCAATTTCTGAGGTTTAATGTAATAAATCACATCTAGAATCATCCACCCTATGACCCATAAAGTCACAATTATATTTCCTCTCTAGTCCAAAATCGTCGATTTTGGTCAAGATGTGGATCTATATCTTGATACTACAATATAAATTTGGACCAACACATTGTGTACTAAAAATTTAATTTTCAACATCTCCATATGGACAAATATTCATGTTAGGTAATCATTTTATGACATAATAACCATCGAAATCATATATATAAGGAAGTAAATCACACCGCATTCAAGGTTTTGGAACATTATGTTCTCCTCACGTAAAAGAAAGCACTAAATGCACATATTTCTTCATAAACATGAAATTAACTGATGCATATCCATTAGGATAGAACCCTCTACAAGTCTTAAGTGTCCTATAAGGTCTAGCAGTCTCCATATTCTCTCCAAAAGAAATCAAAGTGACCATTCCAAATTATTGGATAAAGTGTAAAATAAAACAAGGTATTGTCAAAGAATGTTTTGTCAATTTCTGATTGTAAGACATTAGATATCACATGCTAGGAGAACAACATATGGTTTAATCCCTATTTATATTATGGTAATTTTCATGGTGCACAAATGGTCCCCACAAATGACCTTACTTTGTTCTCTAGGAACTCCATCTTGTATTATGAGGGCATAAAGGTGTGATAAGAGTTACAAGTAGATGTTTTGAATGAAAGAAAAGAATACCAATGCATAGTGATAGTCATTTACATATAGGTAAAACTAAAAAAAAGATAAATATATAGATTCCAAGTAGGTATAAGAATTTATTGAAGGGTCAAGACCACATGGATGCTTTGGACCTAGCTATATGGTTTTGAATGGGTATAGTTTCATGTGCTAGTTTTAGCAATTAATCACTTCTGATCTTAGAAAATCCTATTTCTGCACTCATATCACTCAAAATATCCTAGATCCTAACAACATTATTTATAATTTGCAAGTTAATAGTTGCCTTGTAAAGTGTTATTCTGATTATAGAAATTAATGTTTTAAATTAATTAATTTAGAATATCCTCCTACTGCATTAACTCATCCTTTGTATGTATGTTAATTAGAAACATACTAAATATCAAAAGGGAATGGAATAGGAATTCAAATAAAATTAAAATCTGAATCATAGAGTAATAATAAACCATATTTTAGTTTATTTCAAAGTATATGAGTTTGTAGCATATAATCATGTGTAAAAATAATGAACGAAAAAACCTGATGATAGAGGTGAAAAGAATATTTTTGTTAGTTATAGTGAATATTCAAAACCATACAACCTCTACAATCCCATTACAAGGAGGTAATTATAATTTAAGATGCTAAATTTATTAAAGAAGATGCATGGGATGAAAGTATTAATAATTCACTATCAATCACTATATAAATACCACGAAATGATGATGAGATAGTTGAAAGTGGTGTAAAATGTGGTCAAGAATACTCATAATATCTTACTAAAGTAACACCTTTAATTTATATTCTAATGAGTTTTTAACAAGGAGAAACATTACAACATGTAAGAAATTCTTGTAGAAGTGATGATTTGAATCATACATTAGGCATAATGAGATCTTGTTTTACATATATCTCAAGAAAAATACGAAGCTTCAAGGATTTTATGATCATTCTCAAGGTGAATAAAATATTGATATATATTCTAATTTTGTATAACTTTCTCACAACTTTGTTTAATTTGAAGAAGCAATAAAGAATTAAAACTAGATAAATGTATTGCACAAAAAAAATAATTCAATTAAAAGGACCAATACATGGGATTTAATTAATTTATGAGAAGGAAAAAATGCAATCATTATGAAGTGGGTTTATAGGACCAAAACTAATTCAAAATACAATGCTAAAAAGTACAAACCAATACTAATTGGAAAGGGTTTTTTCACAACTCAGAGTTGATGATAATAAAGCAATTTCCCCAGTTATAAGGCTTCATAGAATTAGATAGTTTCTACCAATTATAATGTAAACCAATTGGATTATGTACCAGATAGATTTTAAAATAGTATTATTGGATGGGTTTTTCAAAGACAAATTGTATGTGCAATAACAACTAGGTTATGAAGATAATGATATTTTTTCATAGAAAATTTGTCAATTGAAGTGTTCAAGAATTCAAAAAGGAAAAGAATTTGAAATGACATATATGGATCTTCTGAATTATTTTCTTGGAATTCAAGTCAATCAGTGAGAGGATAGAATGTTCATATATCAGAACAAGTATGAAAATGATATTTTTAAAATCTTTAACATGTTTGACAATTACCCAATACCAAATCTAGATCTCATGAAAACCAAGTTAATCATTGAAGACAGTGGTTTAATTGTCATTGCAAATCTATATAAGAGAGTTTCTCTTATTCTTATGTATTCGACTACCAAAAATATAAATATCATGTATGGAAGTCTAATCTAAAAATTCATGGAGTAGCTAAAGGTATTACATTGGCCAGTTAGAAATAGTATTTTAAGATATAATGTAGGAATAACTTGACATGGAAATGTTTTATGAACCAAAATATAATTTAAAGTGAACAATCTATAGATATAGTTATTTGACAATAACATTAAATGTCAACTAAATTAGTTTTGAATATATATTTAATATTGGATCACATTTAACTTGTCATTGGAATTGTAGAAGCATCACATTATTATGATTTCAAATGAAGAAACAAAGTATGTGGTAGCCACATCCATAGTATGTGAATAATTTTGAATGTGAAGAGTGTTGTCAAATGTATTTTATGATAAAATAAAGCAATTTAAATATTTTATAAAATAAATCAATCACTATTTTGTCAAAGAATCATGTCTTCCACTAGGAAATCAATAACACCCACAAAATATATGATATCAATAAAGAACTTGTGAACAATGGAGAAACCTAATTATAGTTTGGTATATCTTGAGAAAACTTTACAATAATATTCCAAAAGATTTTAGAAAAAGAGAGATTACAATATTTGAGGATAAATGTTGAATGTAATTAACTGGTCCGTAGTCAAGTTTAAGGAGGAGTGTTATAAACATTGACTCACCTTTGTATACATGCATAAGAAACTTTATTGTAAAAACATGGTTTTATTTATAAGATATATATTGTTTTAAAGAAAGTTATAATTATTAGGTAAAAGTGGTGTTAGTGAAAAAACAAATTAAAAATTCCTTTTACAAAAATATTATAAAAGAGCTATAAATATGTTTGCAAAATCCATATTTGTAGGAAGAAAGGAAGATAATAGAAATGTTGTTAAAACATTAATTAATTTATTAATTTATATCTACATATTGAGCTCATGTTGTGTCGTTTGTTTCTATAAATTCTAACTTTATTTTTTAAAAATATTTGTTGAAATATGATACAAGAGCATCCTTTTCATGAGAGAGAAAGTATATTAGGAGGTCATATGTGTTAGGATGATATAGTAGTTTTTTATCTCCATTATTTCATTGTTAAAATTTTAATTTGTGTGTAACTTGTAATGATGAAAGTGAAAATCATGTAATGAGTGTAATTTATCAACTTTGAGCAAATAAGGGGGTTTATAAGGTGGAAATCAGTTGTCATAGCTTGATAAGGTCATGAAGACCATCAAATAAGGATTTTAAATGAATTGTGAGTTGTTTTAGGATGAGATAATCCTATTTTCTTAGTTTAGAATGTAGGTTAAGTTTGTATAGGGAAGATTTAGTCAATTAGGAGCTAAGTTGAGCTTTCTAAGAAGCTAGATTAGGAAGTTGATTTGGTAAATGATCCATTTTTAGGATCAAGAATTCGATGGAGGAGGTTTAATAGTGTTTATGTAATCATAAATGTAATGAAGTATGTAGGAGGTTTTAGAATAAGAATATATCTCTGTTTTGTGAATTTTGCATGTTTTTCATGCACTGTACATGAGGGTTTCAACAGGGGAGCAAGCAAGAACCATTAATGTAACAAAAACCACATTAAGTCTCTACTGTCATCACAAAAAATGGAGGATAATTTCAAGCTCAATGCAATTTATTTGAGCTTTTGAAATTGAGTTTTAAGGTTTTTATAACAAATTTTCTCGACTAAGGCCTGAACTATGAAAAAAAATCAACTTTTATTTCTTGATGGAATTCTCTAAAAATTTAAGCCAATATCTTACCCAATGTGAAAGGGGATCATGAAATCTTTTACAATCAAACATCATGTGTGTAGATCGATATCTGACTAGAATTTTCCAAGTCTTGGGAGCTAAAACAGTGAGCAGGGGAGGAGTATAAATGGATGCAATTCTTGAGGTAATGAATGTTCCAAATACTAAGAACTGATTTGTGATGATGTTATAAATACATTTTAAGTTTTCATAAGGTTTCACGGGACTTTGAAATTCATTTAGGTAATTTAATTCTCATATTAGAACTCCTAAGTCTAGGCCTATAACAAGGCTTTCATAACCTTGTTTCTCTCAATTGTTAAAAGAAACCCTTAGGAAAAGTTTACATACATTTTAAGACCTTAAAAGCATGGGTTTTTATCAGTGCTTAGGATATTATGATAATTGTATCTAGTTGAGGTGAAGAATTTAAAATAGCCATCTAAGGTCTAATACCTCTTAGACTAATGAGTAACAACTAGAATAAGACAAGACTTCAAGAAGACATTGAGAGAATGGATACCTACAGAGTTTCTTCTAAGGTCCATAGAAGATAGTTGATGAGGATTAGGGAAAGTAATATGATGATGTATTGCTTGGAGTATTTGGAGCTTCTATGTGGCAGGTATAAGTTTTTAAAATACTTCAAGTATCATATGGGTTGATCTTGTTTCATAAGCCTAGATTGAAGCTAAGATTAGTTAATTTTTTTTTTTTAAGAGATCTTAGTGCTCTTAGGTAAGAGCATACTGAGTTTAGATCATAATGTTCTAGTGATTGATAGGATGAAGCATATAAGTCTATGCCAGATGAAGGTAGCAGTAACAAGAAGGACAAAGAAGAGTCAAATTGAAGTCCAAGGAAGATTAGTTGCCATGAATATGTTACACTGAGCTAGGATTGAAAGCCATCACTTGAAATAAGTATCAGAGAATGGTGTTCTTGAAGGTGTAATAGACTTGGATAATGTATATTATGGAGAAGGTTTATGATTGCAGGGAGAAACATATAATGCTTCGTGTTGAATGCAGAGTAGCAGCCAAAGAAGATCTCAGGAAGAGATGACAAAGGAAGGTATTGAGCAAGAATTGGTGAAGAGAGAGGGTCCTATAGCCTAGGCAAGGCTCTGAATTTCAAAGAGACTAGCAGAGTGAAAGAAGAGCTAGGTTGAAGATCATAGGAGGTACCAAAAGACCAAGGTGAAACAGATTAGGTGAGTTATCGAATTGAAAAGTGACAAGTACATACTGAGAAGAAGAAGCATATAAAGGCAACTTACAAGAGAATCTAACAGGTAAGAAAGACATATTGAAACTCAGAAGAAAGAGTGAAATTGAAAATTAAGAAATGAATAGAGAGATGAAGGATTAATAGAAGTGAATTTTCACAAGAAGATGAATAAAGATGTCCAAAAGAGTAAGATGGACATGGATAATGAGAAACAAAAGAGAAACAAAGTGAAAGAGAAAGGTTAGACTACCTGATAAAGCTAGCTACAAAACCAAGTGAAGTGGTTGGAAAATGAAAATAGAAGGTCAAAATGGCCTTTAGAGTAATGTGATTGTAAGAAGAATGAGGTCATAGTATTGATGTCCTTCATAAAGGAAGAAGAGAATAAAAGTTAAGATCTCACAGAGAGGAAATAGAGAATGAAGAGGCTAGAAGCAGAAAGAGGTATGAAAATCAGTTCTTAGAAGAAGAGAAGTCTTCATTTGTGAACTAGAAGGACCAATGCTTGGTGAAGAGGAAATGCATCATAGGACAAAGATGAACAGTCTCATGGAAGACTTAGGTAGTGATGACAAGCATGAAAGAGAAGTACAAAGCTTTGAGGCATTAGAGAGGAGCATATACACATTCATTCACCATGGAAAATGATTTTTCAGTCTAAATATTCATATACGCATATGTTTACATGTCCCATGGAAAAAGAAGGTGAGCATGGTATGAAAGTGGAAGTGATAGATTTTTCCCTTTTGAACAAAGGAAAAACAAATAGCAATCAAGGATCTCGAGAAGAAGAGATGGAAGACAAACACACAGAGTTGAAGATTCTCCAAGATAGATAAGAGGACAGTTGAAAGAAATAAGTCCTATAATAGGTCCAAGAAAGATAAAAACTAACCCATAAGATGGAAGATTGAAGATTTCAAACACATTACTCATGGTAACACTTCAAGAATATGAAATTTTAGGTGTTAAAGGAGAAATATCTCAACGAAAAAAAATGTATTCTATGAAATTGTATGATCTATTTTAAGATAATAGTAAGGACTTAAAATTTCAGTTTTCTACACAAATTAGAGGGAAAATACTTAAAACATGATAGAATATAATCATAGAGTAATAATGCAGATGATGAATAACCTTTTCAAATAAAATATAAATGATGAGATTGATAATAATATGAGTAGGTTTGTATGGTTATTAGCCATAAAAGGAAGAACTTTTAGGAAGAGAAATAAAGATAAGGTGAAAATTTTAGAGCTAATTACGCATATGAATAATTTTCAATGATATGGAGGATTAATGTTCATTCCAAAGACCATATGTTAGCATGATAAGGATTTGAAGGGCTATAATGTAGAAGAATATCAGTACCAAAAAGAGACTTAGAACAAGAAACTAGAGTCCTAGAATGGGATATAGAAGGTCATATTTTCACTCTACCTTTTCATGATAATGGTGATTGTGGAGGCACTAAGGTTCAAGGTAAGGAATAACATGACAAGGATGAGAGGAGACAAGGTAAAAATACATCTCAGTTTAGGTTATATGATATATTCCAGATCCTATGAAGCCTGACAATAAAGTTGAAATAAAAATTGTAAATCAGAAAGGGTTACTTAATCTTCAGTTTATAGTAGATTAGATCTCATAAGCAGTTGGGTTAGATAATTAGTTTACAAGTAAGGTGGTTTCATGTATTCTCTCACTCAATTGCTATGGTAAATAATTTATCTATGAGGCAAGAATATCCTTAGTTCAGTGTTTTATCAAAGAAATGGGTAAGGTGTTGAGTTTGAGGAAGAAAGGGATTTTTGAATTTAGTTTTAATGATGGGAAAAGAAATTTTCAGGTAGAGGACTTAAAATACCATGATGATAAAGATAGATTCTCAACACCTCATCAATGCAAGTAAATTATTTTGGCAGTATCAATGGCAAGGAATTTCAGTTTAAAATATGTATTTTTTGGGATATGTATTCATGAGGGAACCATGGAGGAAATATATCTAATTAGTTGTCAACTAATCTCAAATTTCATTTTATTTAAGTAACAAAGGATGAGATTTTTCAGATCCTAAGACACAGAATAAATGATGGTAAAGTGGAAGTGTGGGCATCACTAGAATTTGTTAATATTTCAAAGTCTCCATGTTCTATATATAAGTCCCTTGGGTAGGATAAATGTGCAAGTGTGTTCGATGATAAGACTCAAGTTATGGAAATAAAATTCATTTAAGGAGTGCAAACTAAAGGGTTGATAAGAGGAGAGGTTGGAATAATGCATATTAATGAAAAGTGTGAGTTAGGAGAATGTATGAAAAATTTAGAGAGGATAAGAATATATAAAGAGATGCAACCTAAAATAGAGAGTATAAAGCAAGTTTCAGTTGTAGTTGAGGAAGTTTCAGTCCTTGGGATGATAAGGAAGAAAAATATTTGTATCAAGAAAAATAAAGAAAAGTAGAACATCCAATAAATTGTTGTTTGGTATGATGATAAAGTTAGAATCATGGAAGGCATTCAAGAATGGTTCAAGAACAATAAGAAGAACTCAAATTTAAGTAATAATATTAAACATTCAAAAAAAATATTTTCTTCATTTGGGGTTAAAGGACAATAACATATTATTGAGGCCCATAGAAATTTCATGAAATTATTGAGGAAGCATTAGTCAAAATAGAGGCAGATTGATTTTCCAACTATAACAATGTTTTCACATGTTTTTGAGAGTGAACTACAAATGTATGATCAAAATATTAAAGAAAAAATGAGCATGCAAAATGGAAAACATAATGAGGATGATCTTAGGTTTAAGGTACTTGATAAGAAGTTAATAAATGGTCATGGCATACACAATAGGAGTGAGAATGGTGTTTTGAAGGAAAGTAAAAGTGAAGAAGGAAGAGTGAATCAAGTGGGTGAATAAAATGATAATGAATCGTATGAGAGTGCAAAGGAGAAAAGTTATGAAAAGGGATGGAGTAAGGAAAATGGAAAAAAAAAAATCTTCTAATATATTTGTTCCATGTGGAGATGCAGCTCAAGAAAGAATGAAGACTAGACAAGAAAGAGAAAGTTAATCAATTGATGAACATGAAAAGTTAGGACAATTGATATTATTGAATTAAATTATGAAGTTTATAACAACATTGAGATCAAGAATATTTTAATATGAAAGTGACAAAGGAGGAGTCATGAGCAATATGAAAAGATCAAGAAGACCGAAATGATGAAGAGCTCATGGCAAAATTTCAAGTTGTTTAGTCTGATGTAGGAGCATCCTTTGCATGAGAGAAAAAGACTAGTATGAGGTCATATGGGTTAGGATGATATAGTAGTTTTTTTTCATCCATTTTATAATTTTCAAATTTGAATTTTTGTGTAAGTTGTAATGGTGAAAGTGAGAAGTCATGTAATGAGTGTAATTTTTAAAGTTTGACCAAATAATGGGGTTTACTAGATGGAAATGAGTTTTCATAGATTGATAAGTTCACGAAGACCATAAAATAAGGCTTGTAAATGAATTGTGAGTTATTTTAGGATGAGATAATCCTATTCTATTAGTTAATAAAATGGTTGAGTTTGTATATGGAAGATTTTGTCAAAATAGGAGCTAATTAAGCTTCCTAAGAAGTAGGTTTAGGAAGTTGATTTGATAAATGATCCTACATTGATCAATAATTTAATGGATAAGGTTTAATAGTGTGTATTCAAATATAAATAAACGAAGTATGAGATTTGAATTTAGAATATATCTTTGTTTGTGTGAATTTTTGTATGTTTTTTTTGCATTTTGTGTGAGGGTTTCAACACGAGAAGCAACATAGAAAACCTATAGTCAAATAAAATTAAATTAATACCCCTATTTTCATCAAAAAAATATGGAGGAGAGTATTATAAATTGAATTCAATTTATTTTATCTCTTGAAATTGAGTTTGAAGGTTTTATAACAATTGTTCTCTCGTCTGGCCAAAACGAAGGCACAACATAAATTTTATTTTACTTTATGGAATTAGCTATAATTTTGAACACAATATCTACCCCAGTGTGAAAAGGAGGCATGAAAATTTTTATCTCTGAAAACCACGTGTGGAGATAGATATATTTAATGAAATTTCTAGGTTTTTGGAGCTAAAACAGTGAACAATGGAAGGTAAGAATTTGATGAAATCTTCACCAAATGAATGTGTCAAATATTTTAAATGATATGGATGATGTTATAGATCAATTTTAAGGTGTGAATTGGATATAAAAGGTTTGGGAAGAACCCAGTTGAGTTAAATTTTGTAAGAACCCATTAAATCTATGCCTAAGGCAAAGACATCACAACCTTGTTTCTCCCATTGTTAAAAGAGAACCCTTAGGTAGGGTTTCACATGGTGTTACCTCAATGCAGGGGTGTTGTAAAAAAATTTATGATCTCATGATAATTTTCTTATTGATGTTAAATTTCAAGAGAGCTAAGAATAAGACATATTAGACCAAACAATAACAACTAGAATCAAGTAAGACTTCAAGAAGACATTGAGAGAATGGAAAACTATGAGTTCTTGTAAGGTGAAGCTAGTGATAGTTAGTGAGGATTAAATGGAAAATGACAATAAATTGTCTATATGTTTGAGTATTTTGAGCTATAGAGGTGCTTAGATTAGTTGTAACAAGTATTAGGAAGAATCATATACCCAGGATCTAGTTGTGATAAGAATTAGACTGAGCTAAGATTGGCATAAAAATTGCACATCCTCAGAAGGGTTTAATTTACATTCATTCCTTAACATCTAAATTTTACACCATGAATATAAATAATTTATATGCATCCATATTATACCAATGTGTTAGAAGTTCTAGGTACTAAGAGGGGGGTGAATCAGTGCTTGTTAAAATTTTGATGAAATTTACAATGATTCAATCAACCAATCTTATCAACATTAACCATGAACAACATTAGGATCCAAACATGAAATATAAAGAGCAGAAATTACTCATGTACACATGAGGAGACAAGATTTAAGGTGGGAAACCCAATATGGGATAAAAAACACAGAAAGGAGACATCAAAGAAATATCAAGGAAAATTCTCCATCAATAATTACAATGATCTCACAAAATGGTGATCATCCACTCACCATGAAGCTCAAACTTAAGTTTTGAATCATCTAATTCAATTTTATGCCAAACACCCACTTGACTGTTTTTCCGAAAGAAACTACTTGCTAGGTATCTCACTCCTAAATTTCTTAGCTACAACTCAAACTATATTGCAAAAATTTGTTTTGATCACCATCCCCACTTTTTTCATTTCATTAACATGATGTGATAATTGTTTCATCTCACATTATTTTTCTTCTCCTCTCTTAGTTTTATATGGCTTAAACACACTAGTACTTATGCTTATTTTTTCAATGCAAAAACTCATCTCTAATCACTTTTTAAAAAATTTACAAGCTCAAAAATTGATCTTAAATAAACAAGCATGAATCCTAAACATGACTCTTGACTGTTCATGTTAAATGACTCTTCAAAAGACTCATTCTTCCTATATACAACTAAATATGAAAGGACTTTACAAAATTGCCTCATAAATGTTTCTTCTTCCATCTGATATCTTCAATTACTTACATAAGCTTATCAAACCAGCCAAGAACCCATTTGAAGCTTATATGATTATTCTCAAATTTCTCTTAAACTTTCATCTACCTTTTAAAATCTCCAAATTTTCCTCTTACAACCTGTGATTTATCTCTGACATCATGTAATTTCCAATTTGTAACTGTTATGATAGTTATGTCTTCTTCTTCCTTAAGTTAGTTCCTTTTGTCTTCTAGTAGCTTCTTTAGTATGTTCCAAGTGTTACATGCATGAAAACACGTTACAAATACTTGAAGGATTATGTTTAACCTCCTTTCATTCTTCCTACATTGGCATTTTAACCTCCAAATTCATTTGAGTTCATGAAAGCACACTAAGTAAGAGATCATGTATATCAGATCAAATTAAGCACACTAAGCACACTAACTACCTCAGACTAGATTATATGAGCATGTTTATGAGATGGGAAAGAGGTGTGATTCATCTAAATACTATGTGAGTCATTCAAGAAGATAAACAGAGAAAAATCACCCTTTGACTATTCTAAAAGATTGGAGTGCATAGTTAAAGTAAAGAAATGATCTAGCACATCACAAGAAATAAGTGAGAAAATTCTTCATAGCTATGAGAGATTGATGCATGAGATATTAATAATATTTAGTACTCATAATTTCAATATTTCCCTGATTATTTTCATGATATTGGCAGCAATATTAGGCACATAAATTTTTGTCCATATAAAGTTACATACTCAATATATAGATTGATCGCTTAGAAGCTTGGCCAACCACTATTTTAAAGAAATTTTAATCAAGAAGGAAGACATGACAATTTCTCTAAAATAAAAATCTTGATAGATATGAGGCTCAGTTGATCATCTTTAGTTTTATTTGCAAGAACTATGCTTACTTGGGATTTTGAATTCCAAACCCTCATTAACTGTTTTGATCCCTTTAACATCTTTTCCATGTCACTTTTATGTTAATATGAAAGTAATATCACTCTAATGAGATTTATTTCAACTGAATTAAATTTTTCTATTGCATGAATTTGATGAGGAAATTCATTCATGTTGTGTCTCACATGACTATCTTAGTGAACCAACTGCAATCATTTAAAGAGTAACTTAAATTGCTTACATAAGCCTTGTCTGAAGGCATACCCGAACTACATGTTTGAGAGTCATACCTTGACATATTCCATGCACTAAAATCAACATAAATCACTATTACAAGGAATGCAACATGAAAAACAACCAATTCTTAGGATTGTACTAAAGTGGTTTATGAGGTAGCATAGATTGGACTTGAATTTTAGAGTCTTCTTACTAGCATACAATAATCTTATGATCATTAATTTCCACAAAATACTTAATTTACATGATCTCTAAATCATATATAATGACTTTCCAGAAAATATTGTGAATAAAAACACATCAAACCTCCTTGTCTCTCATACTTGGTGACTGGAAAAACATAGTTTAAGGGAAATGTAAATTAAGACTCACACCACTTTACCCGAAGAAACCATGAACATAAATAATAATTTATAATTGGAAATAGTATTATTCATCCTAGGATTTTTCATGGATTTTTACCTAAGTAAAACTGATTTGGAGACATAAAATACTTCATTTTATCTCCTATCACTTTAGAAGGAAGAGGGTTTAAACAGCTAGAAAAATGAATAGAAACTTTATTTTAAATTTTAACTTTTTCATTTAGAATTTTTTGAAATCAATTTTTTATCTAAATTATTAAAAAATTACTTATTTGATTTATCTGAATAATGCTTTTTAATTTTTTCTCGACAACTAAGAAGTTAGGGTGCCCAGTTTGCAATTTCCAAAAACCTGATTTTGATAGAAAACATGCATAACTTTTGCAAAAAACATCATTATGTCCTGAAATTTTGACCACACCTTCTCAACTCACCCCTCCATGTATTCCAATGACCAATTTTTCATATTTTTCTCTAAAAACCTCTACCCCATCTAATTTATGCATCTTTTGTTCTTTAGTCCTAAAGGGTGTATTATGTCAACCTAGCTATTCTTAATTTACCTCCTTAATTTGTGAATTGACACACATATACTTATTATGCTCCTTCATTTTGGGTTTAATCATCATGCCTTGTCTCAACCATTTCACTTGCCTATATTATCTTCACTAAATTTCAAAATGGCTACCTTCATGCCCTATAATCCTCATTATTTTACATAATCATACCTTAGTTCATCATTTCTCATTGTTTCCATGCCCTCTTTTTTGCTTGATCTAGGAACCAGGATTAGGCTTGGAGCTACCAAAAACTTCATGAGTTGACCATGGATACTTGTTTAAGACTTTGTAACACCTGAAAAACACATAGTTTACCATGTTTGACCTTGTTACAGTCTTCCATAGAACCTTGGGAGGACTCACCACACACTTCCTTTCTTGACCATTTACATGGATCCTACTTTCATACCATGACATCATGATTTGACATGACTTGAAACCTCATGGAACCACCTGCGACACCTTGGAGAAAATTTGACATCAATGACAACCTTATGAAAATTTTACCAACAAATCTCCCAACAATTTGTTATTGATGGCAACCACCTAGAAAAATTGATGGCAACCAAACAAGACAAAAACCTACAAATCTCTTTTTATCATGTTTCTTGGTTCACTCTCCCCCTTTGACATCTATGAAAAATATTACTTAACTACTTGACATGAAACAATGACAACCAAGGACAACAATGCATGAGAAAGACAAAATTACTTGTTCACAAGCTCCCCCTAAGACTATGTTTTCTCTTTTCTTGGCTTCTACCAACAACATATGAAGTCTATATACCTGGTGTGAACAATTAAATGATTCTCCTAAGAATTATACTCCTCTTAATTGTCCTCATTTTGGCCATTTATCATGTTCCAAACTTTTTCCTTTCAATAAATCATGCCAAAAACTAAAATTATTCCTTCTTTCTCTAATTCCTTAATGTTTTGGGCTCTTACCTTGATGTGAGAAGATGCATTTTAGCCTATATCAAGCTCCCCTAGCTTGACTCACCTCATTTGGATGAAAATATCATGTTTGGATAGTTATCTTTGTATAATCTCTATCTTCTTCTGATGTCCAACTTGGCCTCAAAAGAATGAAATTGTCTTAAGGAACCTTTTCAAGTGGAAAATGGAGCAACGTCATCTTGTTATGGAAGCTCACACTCATCATGAGCCAACTTCTTATGACCTCCCCTATGGTGGTACTATCTCCATATACTTAAGAAACCAAGGAATTGGACTCAAGACATAACCTTCATGCCAAAATATGAAGTGTAAATTGTGTCAAGGTCTTAAAACAATTGTACAATGGGTTTAGTTAGTATAAGAAATCAATTAACAATTTTCACCTTGAATTCAGCAATCATGCCTAGACCATTATCTCCTTTGTCAATATTTCCTTCTGAGATGATCATGATAAATTTATCACATTAAAACCATATCTATATTACAAGTGTGCCATCCATACTTAGGGAATGAGCTCAAAAATCCTCACTTACAATTTTGCATTGATTACATTATTACTCTACATGGCATGCCTTTGTCTAAACATTTACACCATTGGTTACATCGTACTTCTACTCGCTATCATGATTTCAAGAGAGATCTTGAACTTTAATATTTCCATTAATCACTATAAAAATATTCCAATCATATCAATTAACATCTACATCCATGATTGTATTGTACCTATAATGAAGGACACATTTTATTATCATTTCTTTTTTCAAAGATCATGAGGTGTATCAAGAAAATTCATTTCATATTTAGGTGCTTACAAGGCACTCCTCAATTCCTCATAGTGATCCAATGCACTACCAGGCCAAACATTAAGAATTCCTTTGCAAAGAAAACCCCATCTTGAGTCACATTCTAGTGGAACATACCTCTCACATCCTAGGTTAACATGGATTTTTTTTCAACTAAGTTATCTAAACAAAATATATCCTCTAGAATATTATATTTAAGATAATAATTGTCCTCAACCAATTTTAAAATAATCATCTTCACCTAGCTTCTTTTTAGGCATTCAAACTTGTAACTAGCCCTTAGAGATGACAAAAGGTCATAGATGAGGTATCTAGAAAATTATACACTATCTCCTCTTGTTGGTTAACTTTTCAAGTACCATTTTTCTTATTTTGAAAGATACCAAATTTTCATAAGAAAATTTATTGTTGGTAAGAGTTTATTATTCTTTTTAATATTTTAGACAATGTCTTCAGTTTGCCCTTCAACTAGACAAAAATTGTAATTGGGAGAATTGTATGGACTTTTGACAAAAACTAAAATATTTTTAGGATACCCATTCGGAATTTATTGCTTTATACCAATTTCTATCCTTTATCGCTTTTGTTATCACCTCATTCTATAAAACAATCGTTTCACTAGGTTTTACAAACCCCTCATTAGGGTTTTAAGGAAAAATTTAGGTTTTTTGTTTGCATTCACATTTTTCAGCTTCTGAAATTCCCTAACCTTATTTTCATACATTTTTTTAGGACAGGTTATCCTTACATGGATTTCCTTGTCTCCATTAGGTTCATTTTAATGATTTGGCTTTTGTGTTCTTCACCGTTATATTAGCATGCCGAGATTCAAACATAATTATTACACTTCCTCTTTTTTTGTTGACATTTCTTGTGAAATTAATCTTGAAAAGGTTATCCTTATCATATTTTGTTGATTCATAGTTGCTAGTATAACTCCATTTCACATGCAAATTCTACTTTGACATAGAGATGTTTAAATTGATTTGATTAACGATTGAAGAACTTGACATAAAATAGTTCATTTAGTTTTGTTCTTCTCAATTCTGGACACCTGTATTACTTCCTTATTCAAGCCTCATAGCATCTTACATTCAAATTCAAATCCTTATACATGACAAATTGCAAGCATAGAACATTTAGAGATTCAATTTCTTATGACATGATGCATCACATTTACATGCTTGACAATCTTGAATCAAATATTTTTAGCTTATTTCATTTGATCATTTGATGATCTTTATTAAGCTAATATGATGAGGAATAATTGTAAACTTAATACAGACCTTGTGTACTGAGTGTATACATAGTATTTCATTGATGCACTTCAATGGACATCTTCAAACTTCTCTACTCATATTGAAGCATTTTTTAGCATGACTCCATATGACCAGAGATCTGTGAAGCTTCAGAGACCCTTCATAATCATGATCTGAAAAATACATTCTTGATCATCTTGAACTAATCACTATGTTTGTGTAGACTTTTACTTAATCATTTCTTTCAGTTGACCTTTTTTTCACCTATTTGAAGTCTTCTTACACTTATTTTTCAAGATTTTCAACACATATCTTATGACTTAGAGTTCATTCAATGATTTTGCTTGAGAGAACAGTGATGTACACTTTATTAAGACCACATGACCTCTACATGGATCCTGTCCACATCATAGGTCTAAGATTTATATGACTGTCAACACTATAGTACCAAATATACCTTAGGAAACATGATTCATATTGGGCTTGACCTCATAATTTTCAAAGTCATTGGGGAAAATATCTGATTTTTAATCTTAGAATGTTGAACTCATGACCTCCATGTACTATAGATGACTATTCATGCAATATAGACCTTAAGAGGGCCTAACACTTTAGATTCCTTGAGATCTTGATAGCTAGGGTAAACTCGACATTCACTTTGACATGATTTATGAAAAACTTCATGGCCAGAGGAAACTCATGACAATATATTTATAAAAATAATAGGGTGACTTTCTTGAGATTTGAAAACCTATTGGGACAATCATACAGAACTTGGAGGATCATTGAACTTTAGAACACTACCATTTTTGATACACAATATAGTACATATTCACAACTTGTGGAACTATTTATAAGGTTTAATGAATGATCTTAATACACATAATATGTTGCTTTCAAGAAACTCAATGACATTGGCATACTTGACACGTATGAATTCACATATTATTATCTAAAATAGAAAGGCTTTTCACTGAGAGTTTAATATTGACAAAAACGATATTTGAAAAAAGATGAACACAACTTGACTTGAGCATACCTTGATAAGGGTCTCAATGAAATCCTATTGTTCATGAATTTTCTTTGATGTACCGTTAATAGGGACATACACACCTAGATAATTTTAACCTTCTTTGAGTGAATGATTACAATATATGGTATTTGGTAAACTTGGCTAGCTGTGATCATACAATCCTTGGTTTGTTTATTCAAGCTCATCATGGAGAAGAATTTTTTGAAAAATGCAAGATGATCCATTACTTTAAACAATCTTATCAAGCTTCCTTCAAAAATTACTCCTACCTTATAGAATGCTAGAGAAGGCATTTCATGACCTTGTGAGCATTAGACCATCATGAACTCCTCAAACAAGTCCAAAGACTCCACCATTTTTTTTATCTTGTAAATTAGATTTGTGATTTCTTTACATATTTTTGTTCGAGTGATGATCTCCTTCATTTTTATAATTAAACACATATGTTCCTCCTTATGCATGGACTTTTCATCAACTAGAGAAAACATACTTATCATAAATCTTACTTGTTGATTGATCTTTATGGACTTGATTGATCCAACTACCTCATTCTTAGCTTTTTATTTTCATTTTTCACCTCAATTTACTAATTTTTAGTATCCCTTGGCTATTTTTGTAGAATTAATCTTGACTTCATCCTTCCTCTTTTAGATGAGATTCCTCTTGTTGCAATTTCTTGCAAAATGACCTGATATATTGGCCTTAAAACATACAAGATGATTCAACTCTCTAGATTCTTCCTTGATTCAATTATGTTCCTTAGGATCTTCAAGGCATAATTTAGCTATGTGACCCTTCTCATGACAATTGAAATATATTCTTGTTCTTTCAAATTCAGTCCTGCAATCTCTCCATGGGTGTTGTTTTTCTACTTTCCTCATACAATCCCTAGCTCTATGTCCAAAGACATGACATGAAAAATAAATTCCATGAAACTTACCAGGAATCTCCTTGCATTTGGTTGTTTGATGGTCTTCTTGTGTCCTTGATATGATACATGGATTGAATTTCCCTTCAAATCCTTTTTTCCTTGTCTTGTTCCAATTCCTCTCTTAGTGTCTTCAAATTAACATTTAGTTTATCACATTCTTTATCCTTGACTTTGATGGGTGTCTTGGCATGGCTCATGATTGATTCATTCATTCTCCAATTCATAAACCTGATAGGATGATTTCATTTTTAAAAACATTGGCTTGATCTTTCATTAGGGTATCTTTGATATGTCATCAATTTATTTTTAACCTGTTCTAGCTCATCCTTTGAAGTCTTTAATTCTTCTTCAAGTTTTATATAGGAATTTTCTTTGACACTTAGATCTTTTGACAACTTACTAACAAATTTTGCCACCTCTTTGAGTTATTCAAGATGATTTGCATCATTGAGTTTAATTTCAGCCTTTAACTCATTTATCAGGGCTTGAGCAATCTCATACTTCTTTCTTAGCACTACTTTATCAACTTGACCACCCATTCTTGTGTCTCAAGGACCTTCTCTTAAGTTGTTAAACTTATACAAAGAGAACAACTCGATACCAATTGTTAGAAATTCTAGGCACTGAGAAGGGGGGATGAATCAGTGCTTCTTAAAATTTTGATGTAATTTATGATGATTCAATCAACCAAGCTTGACTATGTTAATCATGAAGAAAATGAGCATCCAACCATAAAAGAGAAAAAATAGCAAACACACATGTACACATGAGGAGACATGATTTAAGGTGGGAAACCCAATAAGGGAGAAAACCCATAGAAAAGGAGAAATCAAAGAAATATCAAGGACAATTGTCCATCAATAATTACAATGATCTCACCAAGTGGTGAGCATCCACTCACCCTGAATATCTAACTTAGTTATGAAGCACCCACTTCAATTATATGTCAAACAACCACTTGACTAATTTGTTCTAACGCAAATAATTGCTAGGAAGCCCACTCCTGAATTGTTGAGCTAGCAACTCTAGATTTTATGTCGAGCACCCATTTAACTACAATTTGCAAGCAAAAAATTGTTTTCACTCAAACTGTGATGCAACTCAATTTTTCAACTCACAAGAATTTGACCACCTTCTTCTCTTAGTTTTCCATGATTTCAACCTGATGTTCTCTATTTTTCAATCACTCACTCATCTCTTCTCAATCTTTTCAATTTTTACATGGCTTTAAACACTAACACCCTTGATATCTTCATGTGACAAGCATGAGATCCTAAACTTGAACAATTGAATCTTCATTTGACAATGAATCTTCAATATGTCTCATTCCTCTCTCTGCAAAAGTAATTTCAAAACAGTTTACAAAACTACATGCAAAATTTAAGCTTATTTCATTTGACATGATCTTTAGTTACTTACATAAGCTTGTCAAGATATCCTACCAAGAGCCCTTTTGAAGCTTGTATGTTCTGAGAAGTTATTTTACACTTTCTGGTACTTTATAACATCTGAAAATGTTCCTCTTACAATTTGCAATTCAGCTCTAACTTCTTGTAGCTTACTCGATTTGTAACTATCATGAATTTTGAGCTTCTCCATGAGCTCCTTCACTTAGAATCTTTAGTACATTTTCTATTCCTGCACAAAGTCTTCCGAATGATGACAAACATTCTTAACGAATTTCTCCTTCATTTTAATATCAATCAACCTACTTTGTTTTTCATACCTTTCTGGCCTCATTACAGACGTTATCTCCAATTTTTGGAAATTTTCATCAGTACAAGAATTGAAGTATTCGATGATTTTCCAACTTCACATTCGCCACCAGGTCATAGATTATATTTTCGTACTTCAAAAAATTTGACTTGTTCTAGCCTTGTGTGTCGTTGATATTAACCAAGAAAAATCAACTTATTGCATACATATTCTTAACCACAAAACATGATGAGAAAACTCCACGTACTTCGCACTGTCAGACTGTTCTTAACCTCCACTGGCCTTCTGCAATAGTTATAGTCAAGAAATGATCTAAATAATTATAAGAACTACTCAGTTTTGCGAAACTTCTTTACATGTAGGAGATATTGTTAGATGATATATTCATCATCTATAGTAAGCTCATAAGTTCAAGAAATCATACTTTTCTAGTCATATTCAAAGCTTAAGCCATGAAACAACTCCACACACCTTTTATCCATGTCAAACTTGTCAAATATGTTTGAAACATAAAACCAATAAAAAATTGTACGCACCTTTTTGGTGTCGCCCCTATCAGAATGTGACATTTCTTAAACCAATAAAAAAATCCACGTACTTGAGGTTACTGGTGTCAATCTTAGTTTTAGTTGAAACATTAACCAATAGGAACTTTGCGCTCTTGCATTGTCAGACTAGCTTTCTTTTGTGGTATCTTTAACTTCATTTTCTTCACATTACTGGTGTCATACCCGAAAGGATATATTTTGACTCACTCAATGGACTTCATTTCCACCTCAATATCAATTTCTCAAAAATATGCATGGCACCCTTTACTTGGTCCATCTGTCTATGCCTTATGCTGAATTTGACCTTAGGAACTTCATTGGTTTTGTCTCACATGACTGTCACCATTAGTGAACCAGTTGCAGTCTTCAAAGAGTAACTAAAATTGCTTACATAAACTTTATCTCAAGGAATTTGAGATAAATGTTCTGAGAAGACCTTTACCTATTCAGAACTCACAAAAATCAACATCAATCACTGATTCCAAGGAATGCTAAGTCATGAGCCCTAAACCTTCATCTTACTCCGAATACTAACACGTAGTTTCTTCGTTCACCGTAGATTGACCTATCCTTTGACTTTTAACCTTTCCCAGACCTAAAAAGCATAACATTCACTCATTCTATGATCCTCACATTCCATCACATCTTCCTAAGAACATTTCAGAATGCCGAAACGTGTCCATTATTTTTGCCTTTGATATGTGCAGCGTGTCTCACCCATACTTTGCCACATGACCCTGCTCATCCTGACCTGTAAAAGTTTGAATGGCCATAACTTCCTATAGAGAGCTCTAAATTGCACAAAGTTGGACTCGTTGGAAAGGTCTCCTTGAGTTCTCAAAATACCTTCATTTCTTACATGACAAACTAGAAAGCCATCTACCAACCTTCTTCACTCACTTAGTCAGCTACTTCTTCATCCCTAAGTATTTCAACCTACTATAAAATTTTATTTTAAGATATAAAACCTTGTTTTACTCCCATCACTTTAGAATTAAGATATGAACACTTCGTGAGCACATGATGGGACATCAATAGCTATCTGGAACACCAAAACTTTCTTCATGAAAGACCCAACACTCATTATTTTTCCATCAATTCATTCTACACCATTTATCAATAAGACCTATCTGTAGGACATTTCACTCATTTACCATCAGATGCCTTAGTACACAGCTTCTATGTCCTTCACAAGCTTGGAACAACATCTCATATATGCAAATCATTCACCATGGCCTAAACTTTTTTTCCACTTGAACACTTGGATAGTGACTTGGAGAGCACTAAGAACACACTCCTCACACCTCTGAAACACCTCATATACCATCATATTAAGCTCCTCAAATGCTCATGGTTTGCATCTATCATGCCTTGTCTCAACCATCTCACCTGCCTATTGGCCTTATTTTCACTAAAATTCCTCAAATGGCTACCTTCATTCCCTATAAGTGCTTAGTATTGACATAATTACTCCTTGTGAAGCCACACACATTATACTAGCTCATACTTCTCCAACCATGCTTAGTTCCATACATTTCCTTAGATTCATTTCTCATGTTTCCATGTCTGTGTGATTGATCTAGGACTAGGATTAGGTGTAGAGCTACCTCAAAATTTACAATTTAACCATAGAAACGTGTGTTAAGAATTTTTTAACATCTCAAACACACCTAATTTAACATGTTTGACCTTGTTATGCCTTTCATACAACCTTGGGAGGACTCACCACATAACTTCCTTGATTAACCATGCACTCGGATCCTACTTTCATACCATGACATCATGATTTGACATGACTTGACACCTCATGGGACCACTTGGGCACCTTGGGGACACTTTGACATCAATTATTATCCAATTGTGATACCCATTTGGAAGATCCAACCTATTTTCTACTAATCAACATCATAACACCATACATCATTCTGACTATTTCAAATAGTTATCATTTGTCATAATCTCAACCTCTTCATTAGGAAACATACAACATGCCTAGTTCATTAAATGACACAATGAAAAATAATGACCTTTTATGCCAAAGGTTCCAACCAGTTTGTGGTGAAATTATCTTGATTTGTTCCTTAATACTCCATCTTGTAGATCCATTCAAGAATCTCTCTTAAGATACCACTTTCAGATATTAATTGAAAACATCATGGAAGACACCTTTGCAATAAAGATCACCCCCAATAGGACAACTGATAGCACATCGTCAACCTAAAAACCTCTCTATTTTTCGTTCAACCTAGTATTAGAACTTGGCTTCTTATTTTAGATAAGTTATTTTCTATTTAAAATTGCTAAAAATGATAACAAAATGTGAGATCGTCCACCAACTTTTACTGGAAAAATAATTATAATATGTCATCAAAGAAATTGAAGAGCATTAAAAAAACTTTGATTGGATATACGGATGCTATCCAACCCTCTGAAACGCTTAAAAAACTATACTTAAAGAAACTAGAAGCAAAATGCAAAGGCATTGAACTTAATTGAAGCAACAATAGCAAAGCCCATAATAACAACATCTACGTACTCCAAGGAAGCTTGAGATATTCTACAAAAATTATATAAAGTTGGTAATTAACCCAAATTAATAATGAGGAAGATACGTGTATTGTCTTCCTTGTTGTGTCATGTACCTATAAAACACACATTTTTCATTTTGCAATAGAGCCCAATGGGCCAATATGCATGGCACTAGATTTATGACATCTTCAAAACTTACCACCCGAAACCCTTTCCAGGTTGTTATTTGTCTTTTACGGAACACACTTAATGGCTTGCTTACTTTTCTTTTATATGGATTTTTTATGTGAGATTGGTCAAGGGTGCACACAAAATCAAAAACTTTTTGAACAGACGTGCTACTAATTAAAACAAAGATGGTATGGTATTGAAACGAGGATTTATATTATTATTATTAGGCCAGAGAAAAGGATCTCCTAATGCCATAAAATATGAACGCGATTAAAAAGGCTAGATGTCAATGCAATTATGCAGCTTTAATTTTTAATTTAGAATCACGTGTTAGATTGTATTACATATTTTAAAATTTGTAGATAGATTCTGTTCCTTATGCCTTCGGACAGAACTCATTCCGTATAATAATAAAAGGAAGAAATGGTGGAAGACTAGCAGTGCACCATCTTTGGATTATTACAAGGCTTGTATTGACTAATTCGATAGACTTCTATTACATATGTTATTCTCTTAAAATGTGAAGAAAGTCCGCCCTTGTCAGCTAGTAAAGCTCGCCTAATTCCTCTACATTTTGTTGTAGATTAAAATAGCAATTTGTAGTCAAGAGGATTATCATATCACAACGTTGCGTAGGTTGGCAATTGGTGGTTAGTAAAATGGATACCGATGATTATAGTGATTAAAATTTAATAATACTGCTATTAGTATTCGTAACTATTTCTTGAATAATATTATTTGTAAACTGTAGAGTATTTTACATTTTGCATCAATATTTTACCCATTACGGAAGTTGTAACTCAGTTTCTGCCAAAGAGTAATGTTTGTTTTAATAAAAAGTGTCTTTAGAAAGGAAATGTTTGTTTTTTTCCATTTCAACGCATGTTATGTTATGGACTACCTAAACATGGCATTTCCAAACATATGATATGTCACATACAACTTCCAAATAACATTTCTCTTCCGTTTGAAAGGCTGACTGGTCAACCAACGAATCATAAATCCACCCCAAAAAGTGGTAAACAGCCCATTGGTTGGATGACCAGTCAGCTTTGCAAGCATATGTGATGGATAGGCTTCAATGAAAGAAAGTTCACCTTCCCACTTATTACTTCACAAGTTAGTCTTCTTTTTTCAAAAAAAGAAAATATTTTGGGCATAATATAAACCTCTTATTAATATTCTGTTTGCAGACAATTCATCAATCTCGATGGTAGAATATATTTAATTGGAACTTGTTGATAGATCGTTTCAATTAAATAAGAAATATAATAAGTTGAAACAAAAGTTGGTCATTTGGTATACACGGCCTAAAAAGAAAGATAGAGCAAAGAGAACATGGCCAAACATCTGCTCAATGGTTTATAAAACGAACATTGAACAAGCCACAAACATAAATTAGGCACATGCAACTACATCACTTGAGGGAGGCTATGGCTCATTCTTCGGTAAGCCCCAAATAAGAGGCACAACAAATGGAGGATTGGGCATCACCCATCCATACACATGTTGAACCTAGCAATCATAAATATGAGAAAAAAAATGTGACTCCCTCTCTTGACAATGGAGATGTAACTTTGACATTGTACTTCACCATTGAAGACTAGTAAAAAGCATCCGTGGTTGTTTTGCTCCATGTGGATGGTGGTGAGCTCCACCCCCTTTGCTTAGTGAGCGAGATGAACTGACCACAGGGCCACTTGGCATGGCATCATTGAGGAGTTGGCAGAGAGCACTATGAAGGCTAATGTAGGGAAACTCAACTCATCATGAAGAGACACTCCCTCAATAGAAGAGAATCTCCTACAAGTGTTGGATTTCTAGAGAAACCTTTTCATCTTCCACCAAGATCTACATATACAGAGAGAATATCATAAAAGCATTTTCATTAATATAGAATTCCACTAAAATAATTTCTTTATAAAGTGATATAAATATTAATATTTCCGAAATTGAAACAAGATACAAGGAAATAAAAAACTCTAAATAAATGAAATGAAGTAGGCCAAATAATGCGATCCCTAATGAAAATTAACTACCATGAAAATTTTGTACAATGGTAAGGTTAGCAAAGGTCATGGATCGAGTGCTAGGAAGACTTGGCTAGAGGGAGTAATTAGAAATTTTGCTTGATAGATTCAACACATGTGTGGGAAGGGAACTTCATGGAGAGGTTAAAGTTATGAATCTAATTACAAATGGGTGAGTATTTGTATTTAAGGATACCTAGAAAATGGGCTAGCTTACCTTCTAACTTGGAAAACCATGTTTAGTTGAGATGAGAAAGGAAAGTACAGTGCGATGACATAAATTTTTCAAAAAATCACGACGTAATGGAAAAGGAACACGAGATTTGATAAAAGAAACCTTGAAGAATATGGTTGAAATGCAATTTCATATTCTAATGCCAATATTTCAACCAATCCTATGGTGGTTGGAGAATAAGTTGATGAAGTATCACATCTAGTATAAGCTCATGTATGTGAGTCGTTGAAAGAGGACCACAAGGAAGGTGGAACTAATGTAAAAATTATATAGGGAATATAATACTCGGAAGAAATCCTATAACAAATTATCATAATACGTTTGTGAAATAGCCATAAAGGTTTGATTCCAATCTCTTTGAAGAAAATATTCAAGAAATAAGTAGAATTTGTGGACCACTACAAATTGTGATAACTAAACAAAATACTGGTTTAAAATACAACATCAATCCCCTTCGAGCTAGCCTAAACAAATTGTAAGGAAGGAACAATAATTTTGGCTATAAAATACCCCTTAATTTTGATACGAACAATGGTGATCAAGAGTGTATGAATATATATTTTGTGAGATATGTTTGTAATAAGGTGCTTCGACTAAAATATAATTGCGTAAAACTATGTTCTAAGTTTCTTGTCCTTCTAGCACCTACAAAACCCATTTAGCATAGATATCTAGGCTTTAACGATGGCT
Source organism: Taxus chinensis (assembly GCA_019776745.2). Lineage (NCBI taxonomy): Eukaryota > Viridiplantae > Streptophyta > Pinopsida > Cupressales > Taxaceae > Taxus > Taxus chinensis. Next base: position 251,253 of record JAHRHJ020001233.1, on the reverse strand, counting down.
ATCAAGAATAACCATACATCGTTTATCTTGTGATATGCTAAAAACATCTCAAGAAACCCTATGGAATGCCAGGATTGTTTGGAATCAGCCTATATAATGTTTCACATGAGCTTAAATAATTTTTCGTGGAAGGATTTGGAGGGATTCCAACATGAAGAACAATGGACATGTGTGGTAAAATGAATTATCATCGACACTTGTAATTCACCTGTAATGAACAATGTCTTGGAAATTTAATAGGAATATTTTTTCTAATTACTCAATCACACATGCCCACAAGTTAAAGGAAATGTACAAAATAGAACAAGGAATGCCTAAAAACTTGCCATTTCCATTAATATGAAATAAATTAGTAGACAAATGATGAAAAGATCTGAAGGATTCATACAATGCCTTCACCCACTATAGAGAGGAACCGAAAAGATTGTAGAAAATCTCCTAAAAATTTATTGTTCTCTTGAAAGATGATTCCTTCTCATAATGGGTGTCAAAGGAGACGCGAAAAAAATTGAAATTATGATTTCAAGTTCTGCATTATTGGAGAAAAATAATAAAAACCAACCACTTTCGAGCATTTTTGTTAAGCAGATAGCTAAAGGATTTCCCAAAAAAACCATAAACAGTTTGAAAAAGACGCCATAGAAAATGTCAATATGTTCATATTGGCTTCCAATATTGGGTTAAAAAAGAACAAAATTTGTAGACAAGGCTCAAACAACTTAGATAAAGAAATCTACAAACCCAAAAGATTTGAATATTGCCAAGATGATGGCAAATCTAATGGGATCATATGATTTTTCTAAGTCAATATTTGATGTAAAACACCATTTTTATTAGAAGTTTGATCCTATTACATGCCTTCTTAATTAAAACTTCTTTTGATGAACCCAATCCAGGTTGGAAAATGAATGGTAGAATATGTAGAAGACATAGAATTAGAGCTTTGGAAAGGGTTTGTCATGAAAAATGTAACAAATTGATTGGTTTCAAGCTAGTAAGAAATTCCAAATCCCGTACTTAATTAATAAACTTCATGTTCCCTTTAATAATCATAGCCCCAAGAATTGTATTGTATAGGACCTCATTAAAAACCTATAAGATATTAAGGAATACGTTGTCCCATGTTTCTTTATGAAATTGTATAGGTGAGAAGGGATGGGGATTCCTCATTCCCTATTAAAATAGATATTAGAACTCATAAAAAATACAAGTTGTTTTTTATTAATTTAACCCATTGATGACATGATGACATCTATATAGACCAAAACACCTTCTAATGGGGCTACAAAAGAGATTAATAACAAACTTCTAGATATATTATAATGGTTTCTTTTGATTCTTAGGAATACTTGCTTGATCTTTGTATTTTAACTCATCTCAGTTCTCTTTAACCTTTCTACTTGGAGTTTTCTATCCCCTCCGTTTATGTGAATCATCTCTCCATCCCTCCAATTGATGGTTAAAAATTTCTATCTAATTACCCATTTCCCCACTCTCTCATATTTTAATATTAATCCATTAATTGATCCCAAATAGAATTTCATCAAAATATTGTATCTCATGGACCATTTCAAGCATGGTGGTTGATGATAATCAGTCATTTCGATCTTTTTTAGGGATCCATTGGATGATTTCGTAGGTAATTTATTAAACACCTCCATGTGTTAGATTGATTCTATTACTAAAGATTGTTTCTAGTAGTTTCTCCATATTAATCCACTATATTTCTTCTAACATGTTCACTTTGTTAGTTTCTTCAATAACACACCCTAGTTACACTCTAGTCTCACGAACTCACCATAAAAGATTTTGGTACAAAAAATTTCCTATTTTGCAATCAATTTACTTTGTATTAATTGTTCCTTTTAAATACTCATATGCAAACCTTACAATAATTATTCTTCATCGTAATGTTCTGCACTATTACACATTCTACATTGCACAATCTGATGTATAATGCATAATTATCCTTTTGGATAAAGCTTCCATGTACTTCCTTACAATTTCAAGACTACTGAATTGTTCCCGTTTTGTTCCATCTTCTTATAAAATTTACCCTCAAATCCACTTCTAAGTCAATTTTTTTATAACAAAAAAGGATAAATAATTCTCCCATTATGATTCTCAAAAACATGACCCAATCAACTAATCATCTTCATAATAATCCATGTTTTATGCTCTTCTATAATATTTCAACACTTCACTAAATTCTCATTATATTCTCATTCGTGTGTCTTTGATATTATTCTTGCGTCTAATATGATCTATATCTGTTCATTTTTGGAATGTATCGTTTCAATTCAAATTCTTATTTCATCTTATACTCCTTCTAAACACTCTTTAATTTTGTATGAACTATCATTTTCCTCATGGTATTCATATAAGTTAGCAATATTTACTATTTGCAAGATATCCAATTATTTTTATAACTGAATATCATAAGCATTAGAGCCCATTATATACAACACCTTACATGGTTTGATCTTCTTCAACATTAGCTTGTTATAGGACCCACATGGATATATCTCTTTGTGTACATATACCAACACCTAATATCCAACCTAAATTCCTTAGTTATGCACCATTCATATGTTTTATCCTTTTAATGAGATTTAATTTCCTCCAAATTCTTAAACACAACCTCATGCAACTCATGCATGTACTCTGTATTATATTGTACTTTGTGATTATGTCATCCAAAACTTCTTGCAATCCCATGATTCCTATTGGAATTATTGAAAGGAACGATAACCAGATTGTGCCAAGCCAAGAACAAAAATGCTAATCAAACATAATTATCAATAAGATGAAAGCAATTCGCCAGAATAACTTTACATAAAACCTTTGCAAACAAATGAGAAGCAATATCATATATTATTATGGAACTCAATGCAATACATTGAGAATGGGCCTTGCTTAAATAGGCAAGGAATAACAATCTAAGAACCAGTCAAGGTCGTAGATCAAGCCGTAAATCAAGGAAATAACTAGTCATCAAAGAACTAGTCAAGACCATAGATTTAGGAGATAACTAGACATCAAGGATCTAGTCAATACCATAGATCAAGGAAAGAACTATACCTTACAACTAGATAATATCTCCTAATATCTAAATAAGATAAAATAAATATCCACACACATAAGTGGGTGAGGATAAATACAATAAAGGTAAATAAAGTACCTAGGTGAACATGAGCTAAGGTAAATACCAACTCTAACACCCCCCCTCAAGTGAAGCTAGGGGCCAGAAATAGAAGTGGCATGTCCTCAGTACTATGAGTCCCGACAACTAGGCCTGATGAGGTACTCATGTACAATAATTAGGAAAAAGGGACACCGCAAGGTACCCAAAATCAGTAACAACAAAGTAAAGATAGTAAAGACTCGCTCCAAGGCATCCTAAGAAGCTTGGTTCAAAAAACTCATACAACGCTGAAGGATTTTGGTGTGCACTGTGGTCTAAATCCACTACTTCGATCACAAAACTCAAAAACAACTGACACTAGGCTCCACCAAAATAGCTCCATACAAGAAGACTCTCAACGGAGTGATGTCAAAACTACAAAAAAACACCAAACATAAGTCGATCAAGTGCTGCAAATAGGTGTGCCATGATCCAAGAACAAAATCCAAAGCAACAAGGGAAGGACACAAAATCTAGAGTGTCACAATCCAACAAAAGCCAAGGTAACAAGGCAAGGACATGAAACTCGAAGAAGTAGGATCAACACCACACCCTCCCATACTACTGAATGGGTGGAGTGACGCTACAAATCTGTATGAGTTGTCCCAAAACAACTACTCAAACACTAGAAAAATAACACTAGAATGTCACCAGAATAGATCCCCCATAAGAGATACTGTCAACATGCCAAAAGTTGTCGAAAATACAGATACAAAATATCTCTGAACAAACAAGAGAGATACACTACACCTGCTAAAGAAAAATTCTCAAAACAAGAAGCATCACAATGCAAAAGGTATAGAAAGTGGAGCAAGAGGCCGAATGGTGGAGGAGCCACGCCTGTAGAGTCCTCTCAACGAATGCCTATGTCACCTCCACGAGTGATCAGATATCCACCCCAAATCAACACATGGATGGATGAAGAAGATGCCTGCATATGACTTGGTGTAAAATGCACAATGGGTGCATGCAAAATAACATCAGAATGTGTGTCAGGTTGATCATGTATGACAGCTGAAATCTCAGGTTTCTCAAGCCTGAGTGAAGGTGTAGAACTCATGTGTTTCTCATGATCCTCAGAAAGATTTGAACGAACAAAAAAAGGAGCTCCATCAATGTGTGATCCCAATGAAGTATCTGCTTGAAAACCAATGTCATGACGAGAATTCCACTTAACATGTGGAATAGAGGAAACAATACCCTGTGAATGTCTACCAATGACTCCACTAGTGAGACCCATAGAACGGAGCATGCGAGAACTGAATGTAGTGGTATGCTTCTCAAAAAATCCATGCAGCTGAGCAATAAATAGGATACACAACATGTGGTACTGTAATAGGCACAGATGTGGAAGAGCATGCAGTAACAAGCCTCATAGGTTTAGAAGCATCAAAAGCAGGAATAGACTCAAAGACTGACAGATCAATGTCAGTGGGTTCAAGAGAAATAGCTGCAAGTGGACTAGGAGCATGGATATGGTTGTCCACAATATGATGGTGATGTTTTAGGCTAGCAAGTTTGTTCTGCAGGAAGTGTATTATTGTATCCTTATCGTGAATGAGTGATTGTAGAAGAGAATTTCGCTTCTTGAGCGATCTATTTTCTTCCACAAATTTTACAATATCCTCTTGAAGTCCACATACTTCAGAGAAAAGCATATCATTCTCAGAATCCATGATAGGTACAAACTACAACTCCCAAAAATTTAGGACGTCGGGCTCAGCCGAAATTGCATCCACAATTGATTACAACACTCCTCCATATTTGGCACTTTATAATTATAGTGCAAGTCTCAAAATAAATAACTCCAATGGAAAGAGCATGAAAAAACAAGCACTTTTGCAAAAAATGGCACTCAAAACCAAGTTACCAATCAAAAGTTACAAGCTTTTTAATATTTTGCTCTGTTATTTATTTTAGTTGCCACTAAAACAAAATAAATTGTTGTTGCCTTCACCACAAAAATACAATTAAAGGGGGTTGAAGTTAAGCACCTACTAGTAGGAATCACAAGCTTTAAGCGCTCATATGACCATACCATATGACCAAGGGCTAAGGATTTTAATGTGGTATTAATCCATGAAAATGACCTCATAAGCATTTACCTCTCAATATGTGTAATTGTGAAAGTCATGTCAATTCCATCTAAAAATAGTATCATATCTAGGCACACTAGTTTCATTCATGTTTCCTAAGTATCCTTAAAATCCATGTCATTCATATATAACTCCTTTATTGTGTCAATTTTGATAACTTATGTTTGACATATCACAAATCAAAAAACACCTTCTTATTTATGCATACCCAACCTTGTTTGATTTCTCACTTTGATGTTTTAATACAATGTACTGGCTTTATAAAAAGTCTACCCATTTCATATGTATATCGTTTAGCTTTACCTTACTATGGACGAGATATAATGCCTAGTGATTTTTAGAGAAGAGAAATAATTTTCGCAGTAGAAAATGCCTTCATTTCTTTAATGTATGTACAATAGAATAAAATACCTAATCATGTACTTAATAGTTCCTCTTGGCGTGATTCAAATTTTTACTAAAGAATGTTGCGGGTCTTCCTTATTAGCTTAACACTATACCAATATCTTTTCCACATGTATCATTATCTACCTAAAAATCATTTTCAAATATTGGTAACACCAACATTAGTTTTATTGTGATCATTTATTTAAATTCATGGAAACTTATTTCTTCTTATTTTGTAAAAAAAAATTCATTATGACCCCTCATCATTGTATATATGATCATTGGGCATGATTTACTAGTTATTTTTATAAAATTCCACTAAAATCTTGTCAGTCCATGAAAATGTCTTTTCTTAGTCATTATTCTGAATGAAAGTAATTCCAGTATTGTGTGCACCTTCTAAGGGTCTATTTTATGGCCTTTATGGATGACATAAAACACAATTATATTAATTAATTTCCCATAAAGCTACATTTACCTAGGCTTATCAATACATTGTTTCCTCTAAGAAATTTTTTTCTTTGTGTAAATGCTCTAGGTGTTCTCCCTTATCTTTGTAAACAAGATATTATCGTGCAAGTATACAATCAGAAATTTCAAAATAAATGGCTTCAAAACTTCATTCATTATCCTCATAGAAGCACTTGTGGCATTAATCAACTGAAATGGAATAAATAATAATTCATACAATTATTCTTTTTCTTCAATTTATTTCTACATTTATCTCCTTCTATGATGGGTATCTTATGGTAACAATTAACTGCTGATGTAAATCTTAGAAAATTATTGTGAATGATTGATACAGTCTAGTAAGTCATTCATTGCTTGTAATAAAATTTTTTAGTTGATTGTAATATTGTTTACGACTCTTGATTCCATTTACATGGGCCATTCTCCTCATTTTTTGAGTTTGATTACTACATGGAAATCACAAGAGCTAAATATTTATTTGACTAACCCTCTATCCAAAACCTCTTTTTCCTGGAACCTTTACTATAAAGTTTCCTTAGGAATCATCCTCTATAGTTCCTTATTTAAAAAAATTCAATACCAATATCAATTACTTTTGATGAATGATATTGTGAACTGACTATAATCCTCACGGAAAATACTCTCTTACTATATTATCAAATTATTCTCATATTATGTGTGATTTCGTTACAACTCCATCTTTTTCACTCTTTCCTTGCACTTTCTTTTGTATAATTACAAAATATTCATTTTCACTCTCTACTTATCATATGAACTTATTTCTTGACACGACCAATAATCATGTTAATACTCCAATTTTCACTTTTACCTTATCTTAATATTTAAAATTTAGCATTTTAAACTTATTTATATTTTCTTCTATGTGAATACCATTTACACACCCATTATTAATAGCCTTATGGTCATGTTTCCAAGGTGTCCCTAACAAATATATGGAATAATTCCCTCCACATTTTTTCAAACAAGAATTTTCTGTAATAATTACGAATATGGAATTTTAAAAGACTCTACTAATTCACAAACACTTGACGTCAAATCCCTTGACAACTTGTATCGAATAGGAACACAAATATTCTTCATCACTAAATTTTCTACCATTTTGTAAAAATACAAATTATAGTTGTTTCCATTATCAATAATTACCTTGGATCATTTACCTCTTGACTTGAATATAATATTGAATCAATTATTTCTTTGTTTTGTATTATCCTAATTTTTAGTAGTCTACAACAACACCTTTCTCATCATCAAAGTTTCTATACACTTTAGTCCATGAGAATTCTCATATAACCCTATAGAATTTGTATCTCCATGTCTTTTATGTATCATTCCTAACTCACTTTAAACATTAGGAAAATTATATGAGTGATTTCATACTTTTCCACCCCGAAAACATGTTATTGAGAATCCTCTTCCTCTTCCTCTAATAAATATTCCACATCCTTGTGATAAGTATGGCATTTCTTCTTGTACACTCCTTTTCACATGCACTTATGCACTGCTATTCTCTTCATCTTTTGGATTTTGTTATCTAGGAATAATAATTCATCTTCTATACATATTTTGGCCTCCTTTGTAGGTTTCACTCTAATCCTTACACATCATATTGTGTTAAGATTTTAGTACCAAATGATATATTTCTTAAACAATTTGAATTCACCTTAGACTTAAATATTCTTAGATATCAAATCTTAATCTATTAACATATATTCTGATCCTTTTATTTTTAAAATCTTCATTTTTAGATCAAACAGTAATCTAATAGGACTCCTTTGTATATTTTTTTAATTTAAATTATTTTTTTCATAACATTTTTACCCTTTTAAATTTGGTCATCTAGTAGTGTACTGGAATAATTTTTCTTTTCATAGTTAACACCATTTTTTCACATCAAAAACTCTTATCATTTACTATTCTATGATGTTCATTTTGAATCTCTCTCCACCATAAGGTTGTATGTTATTTGAACAAAGTTTACTCCACCTTCAGTCTCTAAGAATAATGGATTTCCTTAAACTCAAAATATTCATCCATTCAAGTAATCCAATCTACTAGTTGCTCTAGTTGAAATAAATAGTGTAAGCTATGAAAATTTATAGTAAAGAAAGACTAACAATAAACTTGTAAACCTCTCCGGTAGGAGATATTTTGAAGCTGTATAACCTTTGCAAGTGATTAATTTGTGGGTTCTCTTGAATGATCTCCAAAGATGAGTGCAATTTCTATAAACAGAGTAGTTGGAGAGCTTTAGAAAGTAAATTTACATAGTTTATTTCCAAACAATTCATGAGGATTTGTGATAATAAAAGCTTATAATTTAGAGAAGTAGAAACAATTTGAAATTGGTTAAATGCGGTTGAATGCACACGATAAAAATAACATTAGATGAGGTTACAGAAGTGTTTGAGCATTTAAGGAAAATAAATCAATTAAATGAAAAAACAGCATCGGGAATGGTGGTTGTAAGTGCAATTAAATTTCCCCCACCTCTCTATTATTCTAAGATGTTGACTAGGATAAGGATGTGGAGTCCAAGTGGAGTCTAAGTGGATGTTGACCAAGTGGCAGTTGACTAGGATGTGCACACACTTAATTAATTAATCATTTAATTTATAAAATAAAATTAACTTACCATAAAGGGGTAAAAAAGGGTACTAGGGATTAATTTAATTAATCCAAAGGATGCAATGTGTATGATTTAATCAATTAATCACAAATGGGTGAATAAGAGGGTGTATTAGGATAGAATTGGAAATAGGTGAGTAATTTTGGGGTGTCTAAAATTTTTCCCTCTTTAAAGTGCTATTGTGAAGTAGTCATGCTTTAAAGATAGTAGTCTTATATAGATCAACGAGCAGAAAATTGTGAAGCATAATAATAACCTAACCAGAAATGAAGTATGAAGATGCCCCAACAAGCAATGAAGCACTAAGATACCCCAATGAATAAATTTTTAGAAGAATACCCCCTCAAGCGGGTGGATGACATAGCAAAGTTGTGAACAACTACTTGATAGGAAGAAAGCAAGGGATTGAAAAAAGATGGGAAGGGACAATCCTCGTAGTATGAGATTCATTTGGAGAATAATTTTAGAGAATTTTTTTTTTTGTTACACAATAGTGTTGTCACCATGATTATGAGAGAGTAAATATGGTTAACCTAGATGTGCATAAACAAACACACACATCAAAGAAAAGATAAAAATGAAAACAAACCCAATATACAAAGTAGGTATAGATAGAAGGGTTATAAAGGAGCCAAGATGTAATCACACTACTTGCAAGTTAACCAAAGAGTAAATATAAATAATACAACATAAGGTTGAAAAACAAGACAATCTCTATGCCCCTAATGTGTACCACAATGATGATTAAGTAGATGCAAATGTTCCAACCTAGGAAGAGGAACAAATTGGAAGAGAATAGTTAAAGAGACTCCTTATGAAACCCTTACTAAACTCATTGTGCAAATGATCAAAATTGAAATTTTCCCTGGCGAAGTTATATCGCGAAGGAAAAACAATTTTTTGACTTTCCCCAAGTTCATTTAGCATATCATGCAAAGGGAAGAAATTGATAGTTGTAAGATTGGCTCAATCACTAGGGTGATAGATAAAGGTATTAAGTTTCTCAAAATTGTATTGAGATATTGAAAGATTCAATGCAAGGATTTTCCAATTCTAGGATTTCCATGAAAAGTGAATGTTTTTTCAATTTTTTTGTAATTTTCTTGATATTTTTTAGATTTTTGAAATATTCTATTTTTTTGGATTTCGTGAGTTTTGAAAATTTTGAAATATGAACACAAAAAAACATGAATACACAAAAAAAAGTAAAATGTTTCATGGCTTAAATAAACCAGGAGAAAAACACAACATATGCAGGTGACCAAAAGATACAAAACAAGAAATATAAACAAACCCAATATGAACAGGAAGGATTCACACCAAAATTATATGGTAACTAAGATGTAAATAAATTTCCTACAGTTGGTCCATAAGTGTATTCAAGATAGATAGATTAATGGTTATTCTAACTAACAAAACAAAAGGACTAAGCTAAGAATATGCAAGAAAACATTCCATATGTACAAACTTTAGACAAAAATACAACAAACAAGTTAGTGAAAAAATCACACCAATGTTAAATACTAATAAGAAATTGATAATACAACACAACTCATAGCAATAATGTCCAAAGACCTTCCTAGTGTGTTCCACGATGAAAAGATAGATATATGTTGAGTTTCAGCTAAGTGAACACCAAAGTCGAGTGACACCCCTTAGAAAAGTTATATTGCAAAGAATGGTTTAATGGATTGGAAAAATATAAATGATTGGGAATAATCAGATGAAGAAAGTGATGAACAAAATTACATAGTTGTGAGTTTTTTTTTTTAAAGAATTTTTGTAACGTTTTATATTTTCTGAACAATTTTATGCTCTTTTAGAAGTTTTATGAGAAATTTTTTAATGTTTTTTGGTATTCTTAAAATTTTGAACCATGCAAAAAATAATATGGAAAAGGGAATTACCAAGACAAAACCAACATGCTATGTATGAAGGAAGTAAATGAAAGCATAATGAAAAGTGAAAAATAGTGGTAGACAATGGCCACGACAACCTAATAAGGAGAACATGTGTCACATGGCAAGGTGAAAAGATACAATTGGGATACAAGAGGAAACAATGAAACAAGTAGATGCATTGATATGCCCCCAGCGTAAGGGTAACTCTTTGGAGACTTAGGAGTGTAACTTCTTGAAATTAATGTCAGTCATAGGCTCCTTCAACTCTTTTCCATCCCCACTAGATACTTTATATGCGCCAGATCCAAATTTTTTGGTTATAACATAAGAACTCAACCAATTACAATCAAATTTTCCTTATTTTTCTTGTCATTTAGCTATATTCTTCTGATTTTCTTTTAGGACCAAGTCACCGATTTTTAATTGTCAAGGTTTGATGTTGCGATTATAATTACGGCATAGTCAATTTTGATAAATTTGTGGATGATCTAAGGCATGAAGTCATCTCTCGTCCAATAATTCCAACTCTGTGAGGTGTGCAACACAGTAATCATCTTCATGAATGAGGTGTTGGAGGGAAACACAAAGTGAAGGTGATTCAACTTTGATAGGTAATATGGCTTTAGATCCATTTATTAGGAAGAATGGAGTAGCTCCTCTAGGAGTATAGAAATAAGTGGGGTAGGCCAGAGTACTAGATATAATTGTGTATTCCAATTACATCCATGTTTATTAGTTTTGTATATTCTAGAATGGATGTTATAGTCCTATTTGATGCTACCGATTGGTTGTTGCATTTTTTATAATAGGGTGAAACTCATTTTAGGAGGATATTATACTTCATAGCTAGGATCTTAAGATCCTTTTTTTCAACGAACCACCGTTGTTAGTGAAAATAGCAATGGGAATGCCAAAACGACACATAATATGCTTGAAAATGTATTTGGAAATAGTGCTCCCAGTACTGTAGGTAAGAGGCATAGCCTTAACCCACTTGGTTAAATACTCAGTGGTAGTTATAATAAATTTTTGGCCATTGGAAGATGTGGGATTTATTTTTCTAATTAAATCGAGTCCCCTTTTTTAAAAAGGCTAAGGTGAAGAAATGGACTGCAAGGCTTGGTATGGTTCACGAATGAGATTACCGTGTTTTATGAAATCCTGACATTTCTTACCAACATTGTATGCATCTTTCTCCATTGTGTGCTAATAGATTCCAATGTGCAAGATCTTCTTTTCAAGGACCATTCCACTAGTATGGGCACCACAAATACCTAAATTTACTTCAGCTAGCATTTGAATAGCTTCATACTAATTGAGACATATTAAGAGATTAAAATCATATCCTCTTCGAGATAAGGTGTCAGTAAGAAGGATGTCGCGCAAAGCACATTGTGTTAAGGATATTTTATTAGCTGAATTAAAATTAGGATGGTAGGATTTGATTTGAATGAAGGTATTTATATATATCATGGTACCAGGGATGATCAGGTCCAAAAATATCACAAACCATGGTGGACTCCAGTAATTCGTATGCTAGAACCAACAAATGTTCAACGAGGAACTTTTTGTGAGTTTGATTAGTGTCAAATGAGAGAAGGGAGGTGATAGTTGACATGACATCCACTGTTTTATTTTACACATGAGAAACTAGTTCAAAATTAATCATCCAAAAATACCCTTTAAGGCTATCAACCATTCTTTTATAGGGTAAGAGATTCTCATATTTTACTTGATACTCTCCATTAACTTGATTAATGATGAGAAGAGAATCACAGAGATCTATTAATTGTTGTAAGCATTAGGAGATAACAAATCCTAATCCTTCTATCAATGCTTCATACTCAGCTATGTTATTTGTGTAAGGGAAGTTGATATGATAAGATTTAGGTATGAGGTCTTCATTTGGTGTACGCAAGGCCATTCCAGCTCTAGAACTATGGATATTGTAAAATCCATCAAATAATAACGTGCATAAGGGGGTTACTTATATGTACAACATGTCTTCATCTGTAAATTAAAAATTCAATGGTTGTGAACCAGGGAGTAGTACTACAGCCACTTGATTTGCTAGTTCCTAAGCTTTAATACCTTTTTGATTGAGAATTTCAATTTCAAATTCATTGAGTAGTGTAATCTAGCTAGACATCCATCCTATTATGACCGGTCTCTAAATTAGGTACTTAACAGGGTCAACCCTTGAATTTAGCTTGGTAGTATGATTTAGGAGATAGTGTTGTAACTTTCCAAAAGTATAAGCAACCACTAAACCAATCATTTCAACCTAAAAATAGTTGGTCTCATGTTCAAGGAGAGTTCTTCTCAAGTAATACACAACTTGTTCCTTATCCTTATCATTTTGTTACGCCAATAATGCCCCAATGGTATGTTCCATTGTAGAAGTATACAACAACATAAGCGTATCCTATATAGGCGGCATAAGTACTGGCGAAGATGTTAGGTGTTCTTTCTATTTTGAAAAGGTGTCTTGAAATTCTTGTGTCCGTTTGAATTAGACATCCTTCTTAATAATTTAGTTGAAGTGATGGCACTTATCTACAAATTGAGAGATGAATCGATGAATAAATTGTATTTTTCCATGAAATCCCCTTAGTTATCGAAGGATCTGAGGAGGTGGCATATCTATTATATCCTTTACATTGATAGGGTCCACTTCAATTCCTCTTCGTGAGATAATGAAACCCAGAAAATTTCTTGAACTGACACCAAAGACACATTTTTCTGAATTAAGGAAAAATGTGTATTCCCTTAATCACCCAAATATACATCTAAGAACTACTTCATGATCCACTCTAGTCTTTTATTTAGAAATACTATCACCAACATAATCCTCCATTATGCCATGAAGAAGGTCATGGAAAATAACACTCATGGCACATTGATAAGTTGCACCAACATTTTTAATGCCAAAAGGCATGACCTTGTAGAAAAATGTCCCCCATGGGGTTGTGAAAGTTGTCTTATGTTGGTCTTCTTCAATAATTTGAATTTGGTTATACCCAGAAAATCCATCCATAAGGGATAACATCTGATGGCCCACAATAAAATTGACAATCATGGCCATATTAGGCAAAGGGAAGTCATCGTTGGGACATGACATTTTAATGTCATGGAAATAAGAAGAAATATGGATTATCGGGGGTCTTCTTTACAAATAGTACCACATTAGATATCCACTCTAAGTAGTTAAAGGACCGTATAAACCCTGCACCTAATAATTTTTGTAGTTCAACCTTAATGAAAAATGCAACCTTGGGGTGCATTTTGAGTAGTTTTTGTTTTATAGGCTTGGCCTGAAATATCATTTTAATTCCAATAAAATACATCTTGAAACTCAATTAGAAGTGTTGTGAAGGATTTGATTTCAGTTTCTAATAAAGTGGCACCTAGTTGTAACAGTTTTTGTTAGTCCTCAATTCCAATGTTAATGGTTGTCATATCTTCAACCTATAACTTAAAAGTATCATTATCTTGAAATTATGTTGTAGGATTGTGTAAATTGTCTGATATGTTTGGATCCAAATATCCTCTCTCTAGTGCCTCTAAAAGGTTTTCACTCAGAGATGTGTCCTTTTCTTTCTTTTTCTTTTTCATTTTTATCTTCACGTATAGCGCCTCAGAAAGGTTTTCACTATGTGAGATATAATTTATCTTTTTCCTCTGTTTAATCTCTTTTTTCTTCAGACTGGAAATTGTAAGTTCTTCACCAAAGTAAGCATTAACATCAAGGTTTATAGAAAAACTCTTCTTGTGATCCAACAAGGTAAAAGGGTCTCAAGCCCTGAGGAACTCCGTGATGGTCTTATCATTTTGAAAGAGCTCCATCGAAATATGACATTTTTTGTCCTAATCAATGTGGTAGGGATAAAAAACATCAAGGGTTCTAATGGATAAGTATAGTTTCGGTTAGATCTCCAAAGATGCTATATGAGGAACCAGTCTCAACTTTGGAATCTAAGTCCTCATATTTAGGTGATACATAAAATACTATAGGCCTCCTCTCATATGTCTTATATCCTAGATCATATGTGTAAAGAATAAACATGATATTCCTAGGTTTAAGAACACCATGTCCTTTTGGGTCAAGGCCTCTTCCTTTCTAGTTCATGTTTTTCATCATTCTATGGGCCTTAGTGTAATTGGTGGATTCGTAAAATTTTTGCATCGTGTCTTCACATATCCACTTGAGTCATTAGAGATTGGAATATGTTCATCTTATAAATATCCATATTGTCTCCAAAGAGTTTTTTCGAGATAGTAAGCTAGAGGTTCTTGTATATGAGGAGCATTAGGACACCCATTGCTCCGAGGTAGGAATGGGAATTTTCCAACAATAAATGCATTTTTGAGTGTACACTCACCCAATCATTTATGGGATAATGTATCCTCAAGTAAAGCCTTAGATGTAGATGCTTCAGAGCAAGACACAGAGGAATGTGGAATAACATCAGGTGATGCCCTATATGTAGATTCCATAGAAGAATACTTTGAAGCATGAGGGTGATATATTATTTCAATTTCAATATAGTTGGTAACAATAGGGGTTACACTAGATTCAATTGTGCTATCAGTAGATGGACAATAATATTTATTTTGTACCTTTCCTTGTAAAACTTACAATACTCAAAGGGGTCAGTATCACCACGCAAGGTGAACTCTCTGGCATTATGTTAAAAATTTATGTATTAATGGAAGATGGAAGGTACTACATTCATCACATGTATCAAAGGTCTACCCAGATGAAGGTTATATGATGTTTCTACGTCAAATACATGACATACAGTGTCGAGGATCTGCGGGCCTACTTGTATGTGAAGAGTGATGGTACCACAGGACTGGAACTCTATATTATCATAACCGTGAATGGTAATGATATTAGAATCTAATTCATCTATTGTATGACCAATGCAGTGGAGAATTTTTATAGAACAGATGTTAAGAGCTGCTCCATATCGTCTCCAAAGAGTATTTCTGAGATATTAAATTGGAGGTTCTCATATATGAGGAGTGTTATGATACGCATAGCTACAAGGAAAGAATGGGAGTTTTCCAACAAAAAATTCATTATCGAGTGTGCACTTACCTAATCCTTAATGGGATAATGTAACATAAGGTGATGTCTTAGATGTAGATGCTTCAGAGGAGACGTAGAGGAATGAGGAATAACCTAAGGTGACTCCTTATATGTAGATTCCTCATAAGAATACTTGGAAGCATGAGGGTGTAATATTATTTCAGGTTCAATATGGTTGGTAACAATAGGGGTTGCACTAGATTCAGTTGTGCTATAAGTAGATGGATAATAATTTTATTTTTTGTACCTTTCCTAAAAAATCATACAATATTCAAAGGATTCATTATCTCCACACAAGGTGAACTCTTTGTCATTATGTGGAAACTTTATGTATTACTGTAAGGTGGAAGGTACTTTGTGCATCACATGTATTAAAGGTCAACCTAGATGAAGGTTATACTACGTTTCTACATCAACTACATGACATACACTATCAAGGATATGTGGGCCTACTTGTATCGAAGGATTGATGGTACCATAGGACTGGTGCTCGGTATTATCATAACCATGAATGATAATAATATTAAAATATAATTCATATATTGTATGACCAAGGCTGTAGAGTATTTTTATAGAGCAGATGTTAAGATCCACTCCATTGTTGCTAAGAAATATCTTAACCTCATGGTCTATAACGTACGCTTCGATGTACTTTGAGTCCTTGTTAATCATATTTGGGTTTAGCATATCTTGAGGGCCAAAAGATATGATAGGAGTTTTAGGTGTAAGGTTTGCAATCATAACCTAAAACTGTTGAACATTGAGAGTATGCGGAACATGTGATTCATTTATAGCACAAGTTAGAATATCCTAAAAGCTATTTGACTCTTTTAATAGTTCCATTGGAGAAATATGTGCTAGCGTGGTTGTTAACTATTTGATGAATTCATACTGACTAGAAGTGGGATATTTTCCATTAGAGTTTGAATTTTTATTTAAAGGAGATGTTGTTTTAGACGTTTGAGATTATACAAAAGATGTAGAAGGTTGGTTTTCCATAGGAACCGGCATGTTCTTTTGGTGTGTGGTAACAACATTACTGAAAGGTTTGAATTTAATGGTCACCATTATAGAAGTTACTTCCTCAATAAATGAGATAATAGAATAGAAATCAACGTTATTGGAAGAGGAACCTTTCTCAGCATTTTTATCGTCGCCGCCATGTTTGGGAAATGGGTTTGAGAATAGCTTGATATTTTCGTTGGGTGTTTTATTCAGTGATGGTTCTTCATGACTGATATCTCCACTATCAATGAGATCTTGGACATAGTGAAGTAAGAGAAAACATTAATCAGATGGGTGACTATCAATGTGATGAAAATCACAATAAGTATCATGTTTATACCAAGTGGACTTGGGTTGTCCCTCAACCCAAGGTTTGGTAAGGGGATAAGTAACCATGTTTTCATTAACTAGTTGTTGGATGAAACTTGAGAGAGGTTATCCAAAAGGAGAGAAAGGATGTCTCTTAGAATCATGAGGTGAGGAATCCTCTTTGCTAGAAACAACAAGAGTTTGTTTACCTTTGTTTGGTTTAGTTAGTGTTTTTGATGCTGTTGACATTGCGGTTTTCTGTCACAACATAATTGACCATATTTTGATTATAGTTAACATGTCTTTATTTGTCTTGGTGAGATCTATTAGGATAGTTACTATGTTCCCAATTATCCTTTTATGGGGTTTAATTAAACCTTTTGCGACAAGCACTTTTTCAATCTGCGATCCTTTCTCAATAACTTATTCAAAACGAAATGGATTTACATGTGAAATGATAGCTCATTATTGAGGTTAGGTACAAATATGCTCATAAGTTGTTTCTTAGGCATGGAGCATAGGAAGCAACTATAGATCTCATAACATATTTGTATGAATTGTGCAAATGTTTAATTTTGTTGTTGTTTGGTATTACAAAAATCCATCATTGTAATTTTAGAGTCTAAGTTGAATTATGAATGTTTGAGGAACTTCTCTGAGAGGTCCAAAAAATTTTGTATAGAGCCCTTAGGGAGGTGTAGAAACTAGTCCAAGGCTTTCTGACCTAGAATTCGTGGAAAGAGACGCATTAATAAGACATCATTATAGGCCACCTCTTGACAAGCCATATATAACTCCTTGATAAGGTTTCTAGGATCATTTTTTCCCTTATATTTATCAAATTTCGGCATCTCAAAAGATTTGGGAAAGGGGATATGGAAAATTTTCTTGTGAAAGGGGTAAGGAAACAATTCTTCAAAGTTGAATTGTTTGCATTGATGTTGCTTTCCCAAGATGGTTTCCTTCATAATTTTCCATTCTAGGGAAAATGGTGAGTTTTTTAATCTTTGGTGAGTGTAGTATGAATCTTAAATGAAGCATCACTAGTTTTCTTTGGTGCCTCATTTTTATGGGATTCATTGGTGACTTTTGAATTTAAGATAACAAGTTGCTTAGCCATCTCATTAATTTGATTCATAAGGGATTTAGTGGGATCAGTGTCCAAATAAGTTTATTTTCCTTTGTTCCCTATGTTAGATTTTTCTTTGTTCCCTTGATCATATTTTTCTTTTTTTTGGTTCACCTTCTTTGGTGTTATCCCAGGTGTATTTGTTTCGATCATAGTTCATGTCACTAGGGCCTCACCCATCGTCATTATTTGTTGAAATGAAAGGTTCACCCTTGTTAGGTGGTGGTTTTCCAAGTAATGATCATAGTACATACTCATCAACATAAGACAGAAATTTTGCTCCCATATCAAGGATACGAAGTGAAAATTGGTCTTTATTGAAATGTAATATATTTTTGATATGGGATTACTCTTCGAGAGAGATGTCACTCTTATCATCCTCATAATTTTGGCCATTACCATTATGATAATTTCAAAAAGGATTTTGATTTCATTCATTCCTTCAAAAAGGACTATAATATTTGTTTCATGTTCCCACCATTTTGAAAAGAGCGGGGAGAAATTAGAGATGTGAAAGATAACTTAACCCGTAACAAAGCGTATGTGATGATGGAAGAGAGTTGTGTGATTAAGTTTGGTAATTTGAATTTTCCCTTAAAAAAATTAATGCTAATATGGGAAAGACATTTCGAAGATATTAATGACGCAACCCTAAATTGAGTGAATGTCGAGATGGAAGCGTGTGAAAATGATTGATAAAGTTGACCCTTGACAAAGTGAATTCCAAGATGAAAGAGTTATTTAATGTGGTGAAAGTTCTCATCCTCTAGAAAAGTGAATGTTAGAATGGAGGATGGTTATAGTGGCAAAATTCCAAATGTTCTCAGCCTCTAACAATGTGAATCATAGAATGGAGGAGTGAGGATAGATGTATTGGAAATGCACTATACCACTTAAAAAAGTGAATGATAGATGCAAAGAGGCTATTAAAAAGGATTCAAATCATATGCGATGTGCTCAACCCTTAACAAGAATAAACTAAGAATGAAGAGGCTAATGAAAGGATAAGACTAAAATATCTACAATGTAAATGTTGGGAAAAGAAGATATGACGAAGTGTCTAGAAAAACAAAAAAAAATTCAAGTTAAAGACATGAAGAAAACTAACATATATAGTTTAACGATGATGATGTCAAAATAAAGGATGTAAGAAGAGAATGATGATAAAATGTGATGTAATTGAGTTTGTGACAAAATGGAACACAACACTTTCAAATTGCAAGTCATAAGATGAGAGTGCTTAAGAGAGGATGTGGATATCCACAACTCAAGACTTGATGTTGAAAATGAGATGGAAACTTAAAATTTGGGAAATTTACTCCAAATTTTTAAGTGTCTAGTGAAATGGGAGATAAACTCAAAATGAGGTGTGTATGAAAGATAGAATATTTTCATTACTATGAAAGAGAAAGACTCAAATAAGTGAATAAGATCTCGAAATAAAGGAAATAAGGTCGAATGGGGAATGTAATGAGGATGAAAATATTGAAATAATGAAAAAGAGAAAAAAGTTATGAAAAGGGTAATTTCAAGAGTAAAATTATAGATAGTGAATGACTGACGATGAAAAGAAAAAGAGAAAACAAGGATGAAAGTAGAATCCAAACAAGGAGTGTTTGGAAAAAGACGAAAAGATACAAATGTGAAAGATGTATCCCAAAAAAGGAATGTTTGGGAAAAAGCAAGTGTGGAACAATACTACAAAAAAAAGAAAAAAAAAAGATAATAGAAACAAAGGTTTTATTTGACTATTTGGTTGTGGCCTCTACCTTAATTTAGCTTGGACAATGTTTGGCTTCCTAGGTGCTTCTCTCAACTTGGTGTTAGAAGTATATCAGAGTGAGCATGACACTACTTCTAACTTCCATATTTACTTTACCCCATTTGAATCCCTGAGAAAAGATATTTCTTAGAATGAATCATACTGGGGTCGCTACTAAGGAGATCCATGACTCTAAGCTACAAGGATTTACTAGTCAGGTAGGATAAAAAGCTTCCCATTTCATCCACTAGTCCCCTTAAGGTTTGGATTACTTTGGGGTTCCTAGAACCACCCCATTTTTTATAGCTTAAGGCTTATGCCAAGGTGGTTATGTTCTACTTGAGCGGTCGAGCTGTAACTCTAAACCAAATATGTAATTACAATGTTTTGAATGTGGTGTATTTTTTTATCTTTTGAGATTAATGTGGTTTAGTTGTACACTATTTGGAAACCTACACTTAGTAGTTTGTAAGTGTTTAATACACCTTTGTGAGAGTGGTTCCTATAAGAAAGGATTATAAAGTTTTCCAGAATGAGCTAAAAAACAAACAAGCCAACATAAATGAACCCACTTTTCTGATTTCCAAGGTAGCTTAAATATTTCTAGAAAAGAGCATATGTTTGGGTTGTTGTTGATTAAGTGAAATATTAACTCCAAAAAAAAGAAATGACCATGTTTCTAATTCCCAAGATCTCT
Organism: Taxus chinensis; assembly: GCA_019776745.2. NCBI lineage: Eukaryota > Viridiplantae > Streptophyta > Pinopsida > Cupressales > Taxaceae > Taxus > Taxus chinensis. The sequence continues at coordinate 230,570 of JAHRHJ020001233.1, read as the reverse complement.
TAAAAAGCACGATGGAAGAGCATATGTGTCATCGTGTCGTGATTAGTTGCACAAAAACCAAATATGACAAGAAAAAAGAAAGAAAAACATTTTAGAAAGTTTGAGGTAAAAGACAAAAGGATTAAACGTGTGTAAAAATGACTAAAAAGAAAGAAAAACAAAAAAAAACATAAAAATTTGTACCAGAATTTCCAATAACGCTATATGTGTAAGTTTCACAATGATCCCTTTTGGCAGAAATGACGAAAAAAGGAGTGAGAGTAAGATTATGTTAACAAATTCTTGAGGAGTGAAAGAAGAAGTCAATTGAAAATGCCTTCTACCTTACAAAATTGAGGTTCACAATTAGTCTATCTTGCAAGAAGTAGAAAAATTAATTAAATAGGGTCTAATTGAGAGTAAAAGGCCTAATCTAAGTAAACAAGCCAATTAATTCAATAATAAAAAACTAACGACTAAGTAAACAAACTAAGTGTAGAATTAAAACAAATGAGTGAGTTTAGGAAATGAAGTGAAGAACTAAAAGCACAAACAAATATAAACAAATACTAAAATAGAGTATGAAGGCCATAATAATAATAATAATAATATTATTATTATTAATGTAATGTTTGACCTAAAGATTAAAAAAATCCTAATATAACAACTTAAGCTAACCTATAGAATCCCTAAAAAAATATAACAAAATAAAAATGATAATATAAACCTAAAAACCTAAGTGTATGTGGGAGAGTTGGTTGTGGCTAGAAGGGGTTACGAACCAGAGGCCAATGAGTCACACGGTGTGGTGATGGGAAAGGAAGAGGGTGCGTGGATTTGGATCAGGAAGTGGGATCGCTTGGTGGAATTTGATGAAAGTCAGGGACAGAGGGAAAAGGGCTCAGGATTGGGAGGTGTGCGAGCTGAGAGCTTGGGGTTTGATGAGGTTAGGGATAGCTCAGCTCAGAAAATCCAAGACCGAGGAATGGTGGGTGCAGGATCCAGCATGGAATAGATTTAGGTCAAGCCCAGATGGGGCGAGGCATATTGTGTGGTGAGTCAGGGTCGAGTTCTTAGTCAAGAGGGGGAGTGTTGAGCGTAAAAGGAGTGAGAAGGGTTGTAGGTTATGGGCGGGCTAACATGGTGTGAGGAGCAGCTTGGCCAAGTTGGCTAAGATGAGGGGAGGGGTGTTAGTTTAGGTTTTGAAATTTTATTGTTTTGATTTGGGTTTTTTATGTTTATCTATGTTTTGTTAATAAAATCTAAAATGTAGTAAAAATATTAGTTTTTTCTTTTTTTTTATATAATAAAAATTTAACTGTATGTTTTTTGTGTATAGGTAGTATAGAAGGAAGATAAAAGTGCAAGAAAATAAATTAAACCTACAAACAAGAATAATTGCAAATAAATTTCTACCCTAAAAATTTATAAAAAGATCACAGTAAACAGTAAATATATTATTTTCTTTTTTCTTTTGATTTGGAAAACTATTTATTTGTTTCCAATCCTGCACAACAACACAAAAAAAAATAGAAAAAAAAAAAAGCCAACAATCAACAACTGAGTAGCCACTGATCAGCCATACTTCTGTAGTGTCACTTGGATGCTCTATCAAATTTTTTCCTCAGAGTTTATAGGGTACTGAAGAGTACAATAGTTGCAACCTAAGAGGGGTCATTTTCTTCCACTGGGTAAAGACTTTATCGCGTGTTGGTCTCTCATCCCAAATATTTGCAGGAATGTCACTTAACATGCAAACACGCTTCACATGTTGTTCCAGAAAGTTATAAACAACTTTGAGACTTGAAATGGTGAAATCTTGTTTGCTTCTAGAACTCCCCATCTTGTTGTTAAGGGAGTTGAATTTTTTGTAAATTTCATGAATCTGGCCTTCACTAAGCCTAGATTCTTCCTCCATTTTTATTTTCACTTCTTTTTTGACATATGTTTCATTTCTCTTTTTAAAATTTCCAATTCCTTTTCTATCTTATCAATCCTTTACAGTAAATCCCCCTCCTCCGCAAAAGAGACACTTTGCCCAGGGTTACCAATATGAAGGAGGTTATGGTGAAGATTCAATGTCAATGTTCTTATTGCTCCGCATCACTCTTTTTGAGGGAAAAGAGTGATTGAGGGGATATAAGGAGTTTTAGGACCTGATTCTTCTCTGACCCATAAGATTAGGGAGTGGAGGCATGGATGGATTTGTGGAAGGGTCGAGCTTAGGAGAGGCTAGAGGTTGAGGGGATAGTTGGGTGTTGAAAGAGGCATTGTTGGTGGAGCACAAAGATGATGCCTTGATGGAGGGGAGTGGCGCGGGAATGATTCTGAACTTCTAAAATGAACGTTCTAGAGAATTCAAAATATAATGAGGGAAACAAATTTTTAGATTTTCTCCGAAAATGATTTTAAAAGACAAGATGTTTGAGAGGAACTGTAATGTACCTTCCTTCCAGTGTAACATATTTGACTATCATCTTGGCTATTTCATCAAATGGTGCTGGAATGGAGGCTACCTTGATGCCAGTTGTGACAAACTCAAGCTCTTCCCCCTCATCGAGAAAATTTTTGGCCTCCATGTTCTAGTCAATTATTTTGCTGAAGAATCTATTTCCTTCCATGCTTAGTCTAGTGACTTCAACAATAAGATCTTCTCTGATCTTTATGGTCTATTCTCCATATTCCACCATCCTATTTTTCCACCCAGTAACAAAATGAATGTTTGAAGGATATATGTTGATCGTGCCCTTGAATCTGATCCATGAGGTTTGAAACTCCTCCCATTTGTAAAAAATTCCATCTCACCTATATTGAGAAGAATAATATGTGACAGTCACTAAAAGAACAAATCTGAAGCATTTTTTGACCACAGAGATTGTAAGAGCTCAAAAAGAAAATAAGAGTGAAGACAAAATATTAACACTATCTGCGGTGATGATGCATGGATTGAAGTAGATTATCTAATCACTTTACATATTTGGAAGGTACTACAAGCATCTTTTGGAGAAAAGAGAGTGAAAATAAATATCCCATTGGAAAGTATTCCTAGCTAAATAAAACACCAAATTTGAATACAAATCATTCGAGGCCATCAAATATAATGATCACAAGATTAGATCTAAGATGGAGAACAATTCCTAATAATAATTTGACTGTGTTAAAGAGCTTCCTCACAAAATGAGAATTTACTTCACAAAACTTCAATATGATGTGATAGTTTATCCTAATGGGTCATAGAACAAGTCCCATTTACTACATTTTTGAATAATACCAAACAATATGATGGAATTAATGGATGTTATCCCATCTTACTAAAATATGTATGGGTGTTAAGCTACTGTAACCACCAACTAAAGTATAAAATGGTGTTGAATTCTAGGATCTCTATGAAATTGTAAGATTCATTTACAAAAGTAATTCCCAATATGTTCACAATATTCCTCATATAAATTGATGCATGAAAAATATAGATGATGGGGAAAAATTAAGATTTGAACAATATATTCATAGATTAAGGAATAAGAGGAATGAATCCACTGCATGGTGTCAAATAAGTGTCTATAAAGTTGTTTGAAGAAGAACATAATGGTTAAACCATCATGGAATGTACTCAATAATAGATTATCCTTGGTTCAAATCTTGAAAAAACACCACAATGGGTATCCATATATAGTTGAGGTATAAAAATAGCATTATAAAATCCTTACTAAGTGTAAAGATAAAATACTGCAGAAAAACTTATACATGATAGAAAACCAAAATTATAACCATTGAAATAAATTCGTAATAAAATGTAGTTTCAAAAAAAATCCATGAATAAATTCTTTTGTATTAGAAATCTATTACAAATATAAGCATGGATTATCTAGGTTGTGTCTGCACAAACAATGAGTTACTTGATCAACCACCTAAATATGTAAAATTTAGACACACTAATGCAAATCTCTCAAATGAATAGGCCCTTTGAAAAAATAATTCACTAAAAATAATCGTTCACTAAAAAAACATATGACCAAGATATGAGATGTCTAAGTCAAGTGTGCTAGAAATGAAGCAAAACCCTAAAGGGTCATGTGCAAAAAACCCTAAAACTACAAAAATGTATTTAACACTTTAATATGTTTTATCCTAGAACACTCCCAAACTACAAAAATGGCTTTCAGACCATATATTTTGAAATAATTTCTTTTAAATATAATAAAGTACTCTAGAGTAAACATGCTTCGATCTTGAGTGTGCTTTAATTTTTAGCATTTTTTTGTTTTTGTATTTCTTTTTTTTGAATTTTTTTAAGAGAAATAAATAATAAAATAAACACTTTTGTTATTTTTCTAGAAGAAAAATGAATTTGGAAAAAACATGCAAGAGAAATTAACTTTAACAAAAATGGTGTTAAAAAGGCTATAATTAGCTAATTTTCAAACCTCCATTAAATGGGCATTATAGATTCATTTTTGATGAAATAAAAGTAAAAAATTATTTACTCATACATTTTGCATGGAATGGAATAGAAGAAAATTCTCCATAAAGCTCTAAAATTGAACACGTAGTAAGGTTCTTGTTATCTCAATTTTTCCCCCAGAAAAATTGATCAAACATGACCCTATGCAGGAAGAAATCCAAGGGACGGTTCCGTTGCATGAGCCAATGTTTTAAATCCAACAAACAGTTTGCAAATGAGCTCCAAAATGGAGGAGCAAGGTCGAGGAAGGAAGCAAACAGTGTCAAAGAAAACCAGAGGCTCAAAGGAAAAGAAATGGAGAAAAACTCGAAGTCTCCGAGCTCTATGAATGATTCAGAATGAGCCCACAATCGGCTAAGTATGGAGGAATCATCGGAAGCCTCCACATGCCTCATTGGCACACCTTCAAAGATTAAACTCAAAAGGCAGACTCAAATGAGTGCAAATCTTCCACATGTCCTAGGCTTGAAAAGGGACAGAGCCGGCCGTTGAAAATTCCGAACAAGCGGAGAGAACCACGTGTTTAGCTCAACACAATTTCAAGATGGAAGCCCAAGGCAGAGACTCAAACTTACGCCATCCCTCCACGTGGCCAAGGGTCAACAAAGATCAAATGGAAAGCGGGCCCAAATTGGTTAAGTATAAAAGTGCAGGCGGAAGGCGTCACGTGTCTTAACAGCGCACATTCAAAGGCACGACCCAAAGCGGAGACTCAAATGAGTGCAAGGCTTCCACGTGTCATCCCGGCACATCTTCAAAGATAAATCTAAAAGCGGGTCCTTAGACTAGCGCCAAGCCTCCACATGTCCCTGGTCAGATGTATGGCTCCGCTAAACAAAAGGACTTAGTCCAAAAAACATAAAGGAACAAAGAAAAGCCGTGGAAGGTGCCACGTGTCAACCTTGCACATCTTCAAAAGCAAAATCCAAAAGTAGTCCCCAAACGAGTGTCAACCCTCCACGTGGCCATGTTCCAAGTCAAAGCGGGGAGGCGGGTCGCTGGAGGTAATTTTAACTTTTGGGCTTTGTTCCCAAGAGACATAAGGTATGAAAATAATCCGTGCCTCCGCCGATGCCTTAGGAGCCATGTGTCAAGCCTAAATTACATGTGGGCCGACAGACCTTGGAGTGATTTGCTCACCTAAATGGATCAAATGCAGACCAATGGGCCCGAGGATGGTTTTTTTACAGAATGAATTGACGGAGCTGCGGGGCGTTTTGTGAATTTTTTTTTGTTGCCAAAGGCCGCAAAGTAAATATCGAGCCTACGGAGCGTTCTGCTAACTGGTTAGTTTGCCATTTTTGTATAGACCCGACTAGGCAATTGCATTTGCAAATAGACATATCTTTCAATTGCCAGGGACTCGAAATTCAATGGAAATTTGGCACCATGTAGAAAGGTCTTCACCTCGATCTACACCATGTTGAAAGGGGATGAGACTTATAATTTTGATGAAGTTAGGTGGGTGAAAAATGGAAAAACATCTTCACACCATTAATATGCAATCTGATTGCTCCCAACAACCTTAGATCGGATTTGATACATGGATCCGCCGTTCTAATTCCTCCTTCAAGTGCACCGAACAAGTAATCGAGGCAGACTCGAAAGATTTGGGTAGATTTGTAGAGGCATCTGATTTGACCGGTCGATGAGCTTCACCATAGAAAGTTTCCCGCTTCTTTTCTCCATAGAAGTCCTCTCTGCATCTATAAAAGGAGCTAGGCTTCATTGTAAAGGGTCTCTTGGACATTTTTGTTTTGCACCCTCCCTTCTTCTCTTGTCTACAAGACAATTTGTGGAGCTTTCAAACCTCCCATTCAAACTATAAATGCAATTTTTTACTCTTGACCATTGTAATGCATTGTATCAAGCATGTGCAGCATTAATATAAGTTTGTGGATTAATTTCAACCCTCTCTTGTGTTCATTATATATTTTTGGTCTCTCGTTAAAACTTTGGTTAACTGTGCAATTTAGGTTGTGTTACATTTTTTGATAGTTTGTGTTTAATGGTGAAGAAATTTGTGACAAGAAATTGATCTTTGTTGATGCTCATCCTCTTCAATCTTGTTCAATTTTATCCCCATACAAGGAAATTTATTTAACATCCCTATTGGTGCATCACCTCCACCATCTTAGGTTTAATTTCTTGCAATCCTTTCAACCCTGTCTCCTTGGGAAGTTAGAATAGATTTTAGGATAGATTCTCTACAATTTGAATATGTGTATCATAATAGGTGAATATGAATCAGCCTTCATCCGAAGAGATTTCCCAATTATAAAGTCCCACACTTTAAGAAAAGCTCCATGTTATGCAATCATAGTGAGATTTTCAATCTATTGATTTATAAACAATCAGGGGTGATGTGATTGTGCATCAACAATAGCATTAGAGGAGGTTACAATAGTGTTGGGGAATTTAGGGGAAATAAATGAATTAAATGCAAAATTTGCATCGAGAAAGGTGGTTGTACGTGCAATTTGATTTATGCTACCTTTCTAGGATTCTATAAGTGGAGTTAACTGGGATGAGGATTTAGATTTTAAGTGGAGTCTAAGTGGATGTTGATCAAGTGGTAGTTGACTAGGATTTGCACAAACTTAATTAATTAATTATTTAATTAATAAATGGTAATTAAGTTAGCACAAAGGGGTACAAAGGGGTAATGGGGATTAATTTAATTAATACAAAGAGTGCAATGTGTCTGAATTAATAAATTTAATCAATTAATCACAAATGGGTGAATAATAGGGTGTATTATGATAGCATTTGAAATAGGTGATTAATTTTGGGGTGTCTACAGATAGAACATCCATTCTCGATCCTAAAAAATATTGTTTTGATATATCCATTAGGAGTCATTGCCTTAACAACTTATACAAAGATATTCTTATTCATTTCCTTCACCTTCACCTTTTCCACCACTCTAATAGTTTTGGACGATAAATCATCTACTATAGTTATCCTTTATATAACATATAGTGTGACCATCCAACCCATTATCTCATTCAGGAAATATTGTAGTACACCCATCACTACTATATTAATAATATCTCCTAAACCAACTCATCTTGGAAATTATTTTACTTCTCAACTAGTTTTATCATTTTCATCACTCTACTATTTTTTACCTATCTAGTAAATCTATTATCTCTCCCATTTTTTGTTTCATTAATATGATACAAAATTGATGGTGAAAAAGTATGGGAGTACCATATGCTTTATTAAAATATAGAAGAAATTATACAAACATTGATACTTTCTATAAATTGAACACCTCATAGCATCTATAATGACAATACCCTTTAATGTTTTTGATCTATATATTAAATGAAATTCTTGAGCTACTATGATGGTGTTGTTTCATTCTTAGCAATACTTGTAGGTTCTCTCTTGTTTGACTTAGCTCAAGTCTCTCCCCTCCATGTTACTTTCAATCAACCCCCCAAGTGGTGGGGTTAACATGTCTTGATACTTTCTCATTATCTAACTCTCCTATATTTCAAAACTGGTTAATTCATTAATATAAACATATTTGTTTTCTAAATGTTAGGTCTCTTACACCATTTAAAACTTGGTGGTTGTGGATAATCACTCCTGTGGATATTTTTCAAATATCTCTCAAATTTTTTTTTGGGTAATTTAAAAAAAAATAATCTTCGTTGGAGTTGTAGTTTATCATCACTTATCCTCTTTTTAGCTTTTTACATGTTACCTTTTTTAGTTACATTGAATACACACCTTAGATGTGCTCTAGTCTCACACATTAAACCAAATGAATACATATGTAAGTTTTGTTCTATTACATAATCAAGATACTCTATATTCATTTCTTCATTTCAAAACTCATGTTCACTCCTTTCACACCTTATTCTTATTCAAAACTTCACACAATACCTCATTTTCTACATTGCATAATCCTGCATGTACTGCACTATCGCCATTTTATTTAATGTTTTGTTCTCCAATTGTGCATTTGGTCACCAGAGCGAGACTTTATGTGCTAAATGATCAGGACATGATTCTATATTAATGGCTCTTTAGGGCAGCCTTGTGTAAATTTCATAATCTCGTTCCAACTTTATGATATTATTGTCAAGAAAATCAGAGGGTGAATCACCACGGGTCGACTAATAAACTTGGCGACTATTAAATATTCATTTTGAAGACCCACCACAGTGAATATTGATTTGTAACCTGTGGCGTGCTTTTGGATTCAAACAGGAACGAAGGTTTAAAAAATGTAATGCAGTGATCCAAATACACTAATATATCTTTGGTATTAGTTGAGATCTATGCTAGCTTCAAGAACCTGCACGTTGCATGGGGAATTCTCCACGGTCAGTGCATTTGCACAGATCTCTATGCTACGTTCCATTTAATTTTTTTCTTGCAGTTTCTCCTAGTTCAAAGATCCATGAATGTATGTACATGCTGTAGCTAATTTAATAGTGATTTCGCACTGGGAGACTGATAAGCATTCCTATGCCTCCACAGTCGAAATCGGCTTGGTTTTGCATTTCTTTGGTCTTTCCTTAACATCTAGAGATTGGAGCCCCCAATTTTTGGAAGATATTAAATTATTTCTCAATTTGATCGGAAAGGGGGTGGTGACTCCACGCATTTGACCTTCACTCCAAGTCTTCATGACTGTTAGCCACATATTAAGAAATGTCCGATTTGTCAGTTCATGCCACCACGTTCCATTTATAATTCAGGGTCAATAGATTCTAGATCCAATTGATCATCACATAAATTAATGACAGTCTCACGTCATGATATCACATGACCCTCATTGATCCAAATCTAAGTACTATCGAGAATATTTTTCATAGTGGTGAAGATTTCTACAGTGATGTGAAAATCCAGATGCGGTTGCACCTATAGATAAATCAGATTTAGTAGGGATGTCATCAAACTGCAGAATTTTTGACACTCACCATGACGGCCAGTGCAACGAATTTATGGTCAAAGTGATTGAAATAGAAATTAAGTGATCAAAAGGCCTTGATGTATTCAACATTATGTGGTAAATGGGTCTCATCAAATGGCATACCAGCAATCAATTGTTTTACTTCTTTGGAAAGCACAACTTCTATAAAGAACATGCTGTTTGCAAACTCTTTAAATAAATTTATGTTTCAATCATGACAGTATGGCATGTGTAATTGGGCTAAGAAAAATAGTTGAAACAGAGATTGTATGGGATTGGGAATATGGATGAAGTATGCATAGATGGCAGATACATATACAGCATAGTTCCACTCCCTTCAGAAACTAGAATTCATGGGTCATTACCCATTGAGAAGGTAAAAGAATGATGATGCAAAAGAACTAGGTTTGGGATTTCACCAACACCTAAATAGAACTCATGAAGGTTATTTAAAATATAGAGTAAACAAAAACCTTTATTCATATTTAACACTAGTTATCAAGATTCCCAAGGAACTCTAAAAATGCCAACTCCAAGTATTAAGTCAAACCATAAAGAGAATACATTAACAAAATTAGAAATCAAATAATTAAAAGTATAATAGTGGCATTTCTTGTCGACATTATAAATTTTAATGTAAAGACTGTTGGGTATTCATATTTATTAGTGCTAATATTATGAGATAATTAAGTAAGTTGTTTATTATATTGTTTTATGTGAGGTTTGGTTGTTAAACTAAACTCACCTATTTAGGGAGAGTGGTTGTAGGCCTCCCTACAAATATGTGTTACATGATGTATGAAATGAGTAAAGAACCAAGAATTTCTGTGTATTGATCTGTTGTTCTACCTTCATCTGGTATCAAGCAATGACCTTCATCTGGTATGAGAGCGATAGGCATTCAGATAGAAGAATGATTTCATTTAGGGATAGCACTATAGTCTGAGTTTCCCAAGTAATGAGAGCTTCATTCAGTTCCTGCACATCTAGCTCTTTCGTTTTGCATCAATATTCTTTAGGATTACGTTTGAACAATAATTTGTGTGTGACTGTCTTATTTCCGGCACGTTTGCATTCAGTTCTTCCCACATTTGTCTGCAGATTTGTGTGTATACCTCAGATTATGTAGAAGCCTTGCGAGGTATATTTGCGGCGCTATAATTTGCACAGAATGTATAATCACAAGATCTGCATCAAAGGTTTCGATTTGATTTTTGATGCCCATTGGGCTGTCAACAATAAGTTCAAGACTTGGCTTTACAATTGTGGAGATCAGCCCCCTACAAATCTGTTGTGGAACATCAAACGCCCACTTCCAAACTTATATATGTATCTTCTATTCAATGGAGTGACCTCATCTATGGGTATTTGCATAGAAAATTAATTGGATCATCAGCTTGTGGGATCTAATTCTACCATTTTTTGGTCGAGACACTTCAGTTTCTTCCTCTCCTTGGTCGCTTTGCTATCGACTGCGTTAACACTTGGAGGTGGGTACCTATACAGACTGACAATTAGTTTATTGCGGTTTCAACTGGTGCAGCAACTGCCACACATAGATTAAAACGCAATCGCCCATTCGTCTTTTGATTCAGATTCGTTGTTTTGGTCAGAGAGGAGAGATTAGTTTTGGCGTCGATACGGACTCCATCCAGCGAAATCTTCAAGAATATTCCATTTCTAAGAGACGCTTCACAGCATTGCATGATATCCACGTGCCCATTAACGTTTGTCGCCATTTATCGAAGTCTTTCCTAAGTTTGAGACTTTTGCTTTGTTTTAAGGACGTGGTATTTGTAAAATGGTTTTAGTAATAGAGTTTAGTTTATAGCTTTAAATCAATTTCTTTTGTCCATAGTTTATTCGATTGGCCTTTAGTTTAAGTTCCATAGAGTTTCGGTAATATATGTTATTTCGATTGCCAGCTGGGCATCGAACTCTCCCTTTCTACCTGCCACCTTGGCTTTCCCTCCCAACCACCTACCTGCCAACGATTATGGCTGTCTTGTCTGTCCTTGCGTGAGGAAAGGGGTGGAGTCGCATTTTTTTTCTTTGCCGTGATCTCTTCAGGATTCTCCTTTAATGCGTATGGGTGGGTGTTGGGCACAGTCTGGTTTTCATGGAGGTTAGGTGAAGCTACAAGCTAGCTAAACAGGTTGTCCAGCTATGTTGTGGTCTGCCCCTTCTGCCCAAAACCACGAATGCTTGTTTTGCACTCCATCAGATGTTGCAACAGATGAATTGATACAGCACGTTCTGGACAGTGGATTCTCAAAAATGGTGCTGTACAGGAAGTTCAGTGGAGTCGCAGTTCTTTAGGAGCTCTTCCTTGGTTGTTTCTCTCCTTGCTATGGCCGCGCAGGCTGTTTTTGAAATGATTTTTCCTGATGTTCTGGTTGCACGCGACCAGTCGTGATCAGTTGTGCAAAATCTTGCAGCTGTAGTTGAAGAACGAGATAAAGTTTTGTTGAGCTGTCTTGCCTTTTCATTGTGGAAAGTCGCTCTGTCCAGGTGATGAATTTAACATGGAAGAAGCTCGATCAAATCTTGAGGCTTGTTTTGCAAGTGCGGCTGAGATTACATTCACGACTGTTCCTAGTTCTGGCCGGAAGTTATTCTAGCGCCTAGCCCATGGGTTGATATGGTGGTTTGATACGAAGATACAGAAAACAAATGGAGGCTTTAACTTTGCTGTTCTTTCTTCGCAAGCTACTTCCGTGACATTATGCCTTTTACCTTTTCTGTTCTGCTGAAGGGTAAGGTAACAAAGCATATTTTCTCTCGACCTGCTACTGAATAAAACAGGAGATGTATGGCGCACATTTCTTCCTGGAAAGTTTGATGATATGTTGTTGTATGATTATCAAGTTGATGGACAATATTGTCCTGAAGAAGGCCACCGCTATGATCCTTCGTGCATTTTGGTGGATCCTTATGCTAGGGCAGTCATAAGCAGAGTAGAATATGGGGTTTTGGGTCCTGAAGGAAACTGTTGGCCTCAAATGGCTGGTATGGTCCCTGTTCCTGATGACGAGAGGGTGAAGAATAGTGTGGGAGCCGAACAATGGAGCAGATCGGTTATGGAGCAGGACACGAATTGTCTCACTCTCGCCTACTTTGCCATTTCAGGCCTCGACATCCTCAATGCCTCGATCAGGTGGAGACTGGTCCCTCGTGGAGGAGGGGCGTGGAAACCAGCTAGTGTAGCAGGTGTGTGTTGAATGGTGCAGCGGTGTGCGAAATGCACATCTGTTGCTATGTTGTTTCTGTTAAGTGTCGAATGCACCCTCAAATTCGAGATTCTCCTACAAGATATTTTATCAAAATCGATTAAGTGACAGTGTGACTGTTACCAGGAGACCCGATGAAATTTATTACAGAGATTCTCTGTTAAGACCTTCTTGCTGTTCGATGTAACTCATGGGAGAGAGTCCCATAAGGCGCGGATCTGTTTTAGATCAGAATATTTGTGAAGCATGTTTGCTTTGCTGTTTTTTTGGAGCATGCGTTTTGTGTAGGTGACAGATCACACCTTCAGGCACAGGAGATCTATGCAATATTGGAGAAAATGTCTTGGGAGATGAAGGTAGCAAGATATTTTCTTTCAAGATCCAGAGCTGTGCATGAGTTGTTCTTCCAAAACCTTGGACAGTGAGGGTGTTACCAACAGACCTGATGGCAATTTATTTATGAGATTCTCTATTGCTTCCTTACTTGTTTTACGATGTAACTCATGGGAGAGAATCTCATAGGCGTGGATCTGTACTATATCAGCCCAAGGAAAGAACCCATGATGGTTTGCTTGATCAAGAGAAATGGTAACTCAGTTAGCAGTGGGACTACTTCTAGCCTGTAGGAGCCTGAAGGATGTGCAGAGAACTAAGGACAATTGTTCCATCTTATTACTTCATTTCAGGGAGATCACTTTACTTAGAATTTTGCTAATGATAATGTTGTAAGGCATGGATCGGCTAGGACTCTAATCAAGGACCTCCATCAGCATTTGTTGAGCACTCTACCTTTGAGACAACGGTCCTTCGCAGGTTTGGGGTTTGCTAGTTGATTGGTTTCCTGTAGGCAGGGTTCAACTTTGCAATCTTTTGAGGCCGATCTGTTTCATATCAGAATATTCATGAAGCACAATTTGCCTAGCAAGTATATGAGCATCTTCTACGAGTCAATATGTTGGCAGGCATAAAGGGTGCTGTTGGAATTATCACACCTTACAAGCTACAGCTGCAATGTTTGCACCGAGATTTTGATGCTGTCCCCAAATCTGATGAAGGAAAAGGTTGTGTATCATCACGGTAGATGCCTACCCGAGCCAGGAGCGTGGTGTAATCAATATGTCTCGTGTCCGAGCTTCAAATCATGGGGTTGGTTTGTAGCTGTTTTTCACTGCGTGATTGTGGCGCTAGCTCGAGCTCGCAAAGCACTTTGGGTTAAAGGCAAGCAACGGCATTGAAACAATCATATGCATGGAGATGGCGTTTTAAACCAGGCATGTTAAATCTACTCCTTGTAATAGTTTTCTACCTTCTTTCAGTATCTTGAAATGAATTTTCTTTCCTCTTGAATGGCGCCTAGACTAGATGTTTTCGTGGTTGTTTATATCACTGCCTGATTGTGTGGTTGTTCCTTTAAATCTTATTCCAATTTCGCTGATTTTGCTTGGAATGTTCCTTCCTCTCTTATAGCTTACTCTATTTCATATTTGTCTAAATGGGTTACTGCAATATTGAGTGATGCAGTCTAGTTCGTAGGGAAGGAAACATTATTGAGTTTTGTTTGCTTATATGACTTTCTTTTAAAAAGAATTCTGTGATGGTAATTATAATTGAAGGTTACTAAATAGAAGGTTAAGCCTACATACCTCTTTTGGTTGAATAAATACGCATTTCCTGTTTAGGGCTCTCTTGTTTTGCTAAAAGGTACATTAATAGTGACGTTGTGTCTGAAACTTGTTTAAGCCTATGGGCATTCCTTACTTTATGTTTGATTAGAAAATGGCATTTGGGGTTTGTTTTAGAACTGTACATGGTTGACTGTTGTACCTAGTCTAGATGAGGGATAACCTGGCATCTATTTTGGCCTCCACGTGTTGAGAGTATTACTATACCTAATTCTTGATGTAAACTCTTGTATGATTAAAGCAAGGGGAAACATTGTAAGTTTAACTGAATGAAATCTCTACAATTTTTATTAAGGGTCGCAAGCAAGCTATTACTAGCTAGACTGAAACAAAAGTTGTAGGTGAATCCATGGTACTGGACTCGTGAACTCGTTTCCTGTTAGATGACAGCTGATTTCAGTGATAATATCATAGGTGGCTGTTATATTTATCTGTTTGATATTTGCTAAGACTTTTCCTCGATAAGCCCACATGGATCGGGTAAAATTTTCCATCTTCTTTACCTTTGGCAAGGAGTTCATAGAACTTCTAGCCCTGACCGCACTGCGTAACCTTCCTGATAGCTATGTGCGTTGGTTCTTGGTTTGTGCTTGTACTCGTGGTAAGGTCTTTTGAGTCTGGGGCATCGTTGGTGTTTTTCCCTCTGCGTATCGAATCCCTTTGTTTTCGAACTCGAATACCTTATACTTCAAACTTGGTTACTAAAAGGTCCCATTTTGTGGCCTTGTTAGGGAAATCAATTTTTATTTTAATGTTTATTGACATTGTCTGAATTATATAAAAATTATTAACGACTTTTGGGTTTAGTCTTCCCTTATATTATGTAGAGAAGTTGACGATTAGGATAGGGTTTGTTGGTAGAATAATGGCCCTTTCTGTGTCTCTTTCGTACGCTTTTGGAAAAGTGGATTTGTTTTGGTTAACTAGTACTACGTTTTAAGAAATCCGATAAGGAGGTAGTGGTAAACTCCTTGGTTAAAACCAAAACTATAGTTGTGTTCTTTTAAGGGCATCGAACCCATATTACTTTGAAGCCCCCCCCTGGAAGAATTGGATAACGTCATTTTTGCTTCGCGCCTACGATCATAATTAACACGCTTTGTCTTCTCTTGGACCCTTTAGTTGGATGGAGTAAATTTTGGATTCCTATCACGTAACCCATAGCATTACATGAAGGAGATATCAACACTCTTGACTTTCTTGTTCCCAACCCATAAGGTCTTGCCTTGATTTATGTAATTTTGTTCTTACTAGTATTTGGACTTTCTCCTTGTTGGATGATTTAGTTTTCTCTCTCATGAGATTAATATTGGAGTTGTGAGTTGTGTTTTAATCCATTTCTGAATTTAGAATATTCCTTTCTTGATATTGTTAATTGTTAGCTTACTATTGCATTGTGTAGCCTTAACATGCTCAGTTCTTGCGAACTGACTTTAGTTAATATTTGTGCAGATGGATTATGCGAGTAGACTAGAAGAAAAGAGTGTAAAAGTTTCATCTGTACCATTATGAAGTTCCTTGTAAAAATGTCCAATGTGTTGTAAATTGTGTAACATTGCTTGTAAAGAGAGTTGATACGACCTCTTGCCTTGTATTGTTTGGTAATGGTGAAATAAAGTGTCTTGTTCTGGTGTAGTTAAGCTTGAAATTATCCTTGTGAGAAATGGCTCTCAATCTTTACATTGATATGAGTATTGTAAAACTTTGATCTTGAGAATAAATTGTTAAGTTAAATCTTTCTAAGACTTAGCGACAATATTTTATAAGTAAAGTAAAATGAGTCGGTTAACCCTTAAAGAAGCTAAACAAAAATAATAATTTTATATTCAACAAATAAATGTAAAGGTGATCTATTTGAAATCAAATACTTCCATGAGTGATCAAAATGAAAACATCCTTTGTGAAGTAAACATTTATAAATTGATACCCCTAGCTAAACTAGCGAACACTATCCCTTTGGGGTGAACTCTTAAACAAGCTTAAAGGAAAACAATGGTTAGTTTCTGGAAGATATTAAGATTTAGTAAGTAGGAGAAGACTTTAAGTGAACTACTCTTCAGTGTATAAGAAATTAACTCAGTTGGTGAGATGAATTTGTGCGAACCATATATTGATTCCTTCTGAAAACTTAAGTCATGAGCTAAAGGGTGTCTTACCAAAATAAATAAACCCTAACCATTTCTTACTGTGGCTTGCCCTAGCTGTGAGTGTGTCATGTGGTTGGACTTCCATGTTGTCTCGTCAAAAAGAAAAATAAATTGTCCTTGATAAGTGTGAATGTTTCCGTGCTGACCTTGTGGTCTTCCCCGTAACAAATGGTTCCAAGTGTTGGTTGTAACCTTGTGACGACATGTTGTGTCGTGTTGAGTCAAAGCAAGTCAAAAAAAAAAAGTTATCCTGTATTTCACTGTGTTGTTCTTGTGTTGGTATTTTTGGTGCGTTACATTTTGGTATCAGAGCGTAGGTTCATGCTCTCGAACCTATGGGCCGGATTGGTGTTGTATGGTGATGTTGCATGGTGGTGGTGGTGTTACATGATGATACTGCATGATGATGATGATGTTGCATGATGATGATTTATATTGGAAGAGTAATGTGCTTTAAGCGTGATGTGATTATTGTCGTAATTGTGATATTGTGAACGCACGTGATGTGTATGTCACTCAGTGCGTATTTGTCATCATGTTGATGTGTTGGGGATGAGAGTATTCTCTCTCCTTCTTGTGGATTCTAGGAAGAATTCACGTGTAAATTATTGTTTGTGATGTGTGAAAAGAATTCTAATGTGGATGACGTAGTGTTGGAGCATTGTGGCATATTGTGATATGTGGGTGTATCAATGTGTTGTATGACTAGTTGATGTTAAAAGAAACGAGTTGTATCATGATGTTTTTACCATGTTCTGAAGAAATGTGTGTACTACCTTGTTATGAAGCAATTATTGTTATGTTGTGATGTTATTATGTTCATCGTATATATGAGTTGTGTAATATGTAATGCCTCATGTCGTGAATTAGGGTCATACGGTGAGTGTATGAACCCTATCGTATTGTGATTGCACTTTGGGTGCAGAATGTAGTAAAGTGATGTATTGTGCCCTGTGAATGTATAATTGTGATCTACCCCGTATACCTACCATACGTGAGACGTTATGGTAGCTATGTGTGTACCACCATGGTGTTAGTGATGTAGTTACATGTTATGTTGTGAGCCTTACACTAACCGACCCTGAGGGAGATCGGTAGAAGTGTATGTTGAGAGTGAGGAATGGTGTACCATGGGTCAATAACTCGAGTCAAAACTCGGTTTAGTAGATTACATGTGACTCTTTCCTCTCTCCCTATGTGGTTGTATGTATGCAACCCTAGTGTATCTATGACTATGTTTAGCCTTGTCGAAGGGTGGCGGGATTGATATATATATTTTACGAGCTGAGGCTCGATGTTCCGAGTGCCAGCAACTCGTTGAGTACCCCTTTGGTGGCCAGATAAGGCCACACAGTTATCGTAATGTGACATTATTATAAGTTGATTTTATTCGTAAATTGAGCTTTTTATTTTATTTTGCAAGGACCAGCATCTTTTCTTGATTGCAATGCTTTACAATTTTGGGCATTTCCGTGGTTTGTGGCACTAACATGGGGATTTGATACTAACTTTGGCCATTTGGTCATTTATTTTTGCTTGATTTTGGGGTCTTCTTTTAAATTGGGAATTTTTACCGCCTTGCCCAAGGCTTGTACTTTGCCACTTGGCACTTTGACTGGATTGTTGTGCTGGTTCTAATGTCGTGATGTGTGGAATAGGGTCATGGGATGCACCATGGATTGGTTGGACCTATGGACCCGCTTCGTTGTATGGGGGTACGCCCCAAGGGGTACATATGACTAGCGGGTTATGGAGAACTACGCGTTATTATGTCACTTGGGTTAGGAGTGTCCAAACTCGATGTGCCTTGGGCACAGAGAGACAACCGGCCTCCTTGAGGGAGGCAGGCAAAGAGTTTGAGGGAGGCATAAGAGACTTGAGGGAGGCATAAGAGTTTGAGGGAGGCATAAGAGACTTGAGGGAGGCATAAGAGTTTGAGGGAGGCATAAGAGACTTGAGGGAGGCATAAGAGTTTGAGGGAGGCTTATGATATTTGTCTGTATGGTTGATGTTTCAGGATATATGTTGAGTTATTGTGATGTTTGGTAGTGGTCTTTTGATGTATGTGTTACTCATGTCAGATGGTTATGTGTTGTGATGTTGTGGACATGTCATTGATTCCCTTGTGGACACTATGTACCTGTAGCATGGTTTGTTGTTATGTGAGTCTTTCATTGATGCAAATTGAGGAAATGTCTGGTGGATTGTAGTACTCTTCTGTTTGAGTATTTGGTATGTCAGTCATTGATGTGTGATGAGTACCTATGTTATGGGAAGTGTGCCTATTCTTTCCGTAATTGTGTAACCTTTTGTGGTGTAATACAATCTTGAAGTATATACTTGTGTGCTTGTGAATCTGTAGTGTCTTGTGAACCTGATAGGGTGTTGTGTTAGCAGTTCATGTTGGGCACCCACAATAAGGAATAAACTAAAACTCTTCAATGATGAAATTTTAAAATAAATTAAACTAAGAATAATGTTAACGGAAAGAGACTAATGAAATGATGAACAAGAAAGAACTGCCAATCTTCACAGAACATTGAAAGTTAAAAATTCTACCAAATGTTCCTAAGGCTACCCTGTGACCGTGCTTTAATCAACTAAAATTTTAAACCATAAGGTGTAATTCTCCTCTGTACCTGTTCTTGGTTGCGAACCATTTCCTTTCCTCTGTGTAATGTCGCATCGAGGACGATGCTTTCTTAAGGGGAGGAGAATGTAATGCCCCCCCCCTTTCTAGCCTACCTGGACTCGGTCCCAACCATCTGACTTGCCAACGATGGAGAAATGTCTGCTTTTGTCTGTCCTTGCGTGAGGCACCCACCGATTTTCCTGGAGTTGCATTTTTTTTGCTTTCTTGTTTGCCTGATCTCCTTTAGGAGAGTCTCCTTTAATGCCCATTTGCCTGCATGTGGAGTGGTTGGGCGCATCTGTTCTTTAGGAGGTTCTGAAGTTCTTGAAACTTTTCCAGTCACGTTGTGAGTCCTGCCATCCTTCTGCCCAAAACCACGAATGCTTGCTTGTGCTCCATCAGATGTTGCGACAGATGAATTGCTACAGCACGTTCTGGACAGTGGATTCTCAAAAATGGTGCTGTACAGGTAGTTCAGTGGAGTAGAACTGAAATTTTCTCCGAGAGAGTGCCGTGAGGAAGTGTTGGCTTTATGCAGCAGCTACAGAGGTAGAGAAGTAAACTTATCTCAGAAAATGGCCTCCAGGAGAGTGAAGTGCGAGCTGCTGCAGGGCGATCCCAAGGATGGTGTTGATCCTGATGTTCTGGTTGCACGCGACCAGTCGTGACAGTTGTGCAAAATCTTGCAGCTGTAGTTGAAGAACGAGATAAAGTTTTGTTGAGCTGTCTTGCCTTTTTTTGTGGAAAGTCGCTCTGTCCAGGTGATGAATTTAACATGGAAGAAGCTCGATCAAATCTTGAGGCTTGTTTTGCAAGTGCGGCTGAGATTACATTCACGACTGTTCCTGTTCTGGCCGGAAGTTATTCTAGTGCCTGGCCCATGGGTTGATATGGTGGTTTGATACGAAGATACAGAAAACAAATGGAGGCGTTAACTTTCTGTTCTTTCTTCGCAAGCTACTTCCGTGACATTATGCCTTTTACCTTTTCTGTTCTGCTGAAGGGTAAGGTAACAAAGCATATTTCTCTCGATTGCTGCTACTGAATAAAATAGGAGATGTATGGCGCACATTTCTTCCTGGAAAGTTTGATGATATGTTGTTGTATGATTATCAAGTTGATGGACAATATTGTCCTGAAGAAGGCCACCGCTATGATCCTTGAGTGCATTTTGGTGGATCCTTATGCTAGGGCAGTCATAAGCAGAGTAGAATATGGGGTTTTGGGTCCTTGAAGGAAACTGTTGGCCTCAAATGGCTGGTATGGTCCCTGTTTGATGACGAGAGGGTGAAAGAATAGTGTGGGAGCTGAACAATGGAGCAGATCGGTTATGGAGCAGGACACGAATTGTCTCACTCTCGCCTACTTTGCCATTTCAGGCCTCGACATCCTCAATGCCTCGATCAGGTGGAGACTGGTCCCTCGTGGAGGAGGGGCGTGGAAACCAGCTAGTGTAGAAGGTGTGTGTTGAATGGTGCAGCGGTGTGCGAAATGCACATCTGTTGCTATGTTGTTTCTGTTTAAGTGTCGAATGCACCCTCAAATTCGAGATTCTCCTACAAGATATTTTTATCAAAATCGATTAAGTGACAGTGTGACTGTTACCAGGAGACCCGATGAAATTTATTACAGAGATTCTCTGTTAAGACCTTCTTGCTATTCGATGTAACTCATGGGAGAGAGTCCCATAGGCACGGATCTGTTTTAGATCAGAATATTTGTGAAGCATGTTTGCTTTGCTGAGCATGCACAAAAATTGTGTAGGTGACAGATCACACCTTCAGGCATAGGAGATCTATGCAATGTTGGAGAAAAATGTCTTGGGAGATGAAGGTAGCAGGATATTTTCTTTCAAGATCCAGATCTGTACTGAGTTGTTCTTCCAAATTTACCTTGTGACAGTGAGGGTGTTACCAACAGACCTGATGAAATTTATTTATGAGATTCTCTATTGCTTCCTTACTTGTTTTACGATGTAACTCATGGGAGAGAATCTCATAGGCGTGGATCTGTTCTATATCAGCCCAAGGAAAGAACCCATGATGGTTTGCTTGATCAAGAGAAATGGTAACTCAGTTAGCAGTGGGACTACTTCTAGCCTGTAGGAGCCTGAAGGATGTGCAGAGAACTAAGGACAATTGTTCCATCTTATTACTTCATTTCAGGGAGATCACTTTACTTAGAATTTTGCTAATGATAATGTTGTAAGGCATGGATCGGCTAGGACTCAAATCAAGGACCTCCATCAGCATTGCTGAGCACTCTACCTTTGAGACAACGGTCCTTCGCAGGTTTGGGGTTTGCTAGTTGATTGGTTTCCTGTAGGCAGGGTTCAACTTTGCAATCTTTTGAGGCCGATCTGTTTCATATCAGAATATTCATGAAGCACAATTTGCCTTGCAACTATATGAGCATCTTCTACGAGTCAATATGTTGGCAGGCATAAAGGGTGCTGTTGGAATTATCACACCTTACAAGCTACAGCTGCAATGTTTGCACCGAGATTTTGATGCTGTCCCCAAATCTGATGAAGGAAAAGGTTGTGTATCATCACGGTAGATGCCTACCCGAGCCAGGAGCGTGGTGTAATCAATATGTCTCGTGTCCGAGCTTCAAATCATGGGGTTGGTTTGTAGCTGTTTTTCACTGCGTGATTGTGGCGCTAGCTCGAGCTCGCAAAGCACTTTGGGTTAAAGGCAAGCAACGGCATTGAAACAATCATATGCATGGAGATGGCGTTTTAAACCAGGCATGTTAAATCTACTCCTTGTAATAGTTTTCTACCTTCTTTCAGTATCTTGAAATGAATTTTCTTTCCTCTTGAATGGCGCCTAGACTAGATGTTTTCGTGGTTGTTTATATCACTGCCTGATTGTGTGGTTGTTCCTTTAAATCTTATTCCAATTTCGCTGATTTTGCTTGGAATGTTCCTTCCTCTCTTATAGCTTACTCTATTTCATATTTGTCTAAATGGGTTACTGCAATATTGAGTGATGCAGTCTAGTTCGTAGGGAAGGAAACATTATTGAGTTTTGTTTGCTTATATGACTTTCTTTTAAAAAGAATTCTGTGATGGTAATTATAATTGAAGGTTACTAAATAGAAGGTTAAGCCTACATACCTCTTTTGGTTGAATAAATACGCATTTCCTGTTTAGGGCTCTCTTGTTTTGCTAAAAGGTACATTAATAGTGACGTTGTGTCTGAAACTTGTTTAAGCCTATGGGCATTCCTTACTTTATGTTTGATTAGAAAATGGCATTTGGGGTTTGTTTTAGAACTGTACATGGTTGACTGTTGTACCTAGTCTAGATGAGGGATAACCTGGCATCTATTTTGGCCTCCACGTGTTGAGAGTATTACTATACCTAATTCTTGATGTAAACTCTTGTATGATTAAAGCAAGGGGAAACATTGTAAGTTTAACTGAATGAAATCTCTACAATTTTTATTAAGGGTCGCAAGCAAGCTATTACTAGCTAGACTGAAACAAAAGTTGTAGGTGAATCCATGGTACTGGACTCGTGAACTCGTTTCCTGTTAGATGACAGCTGATTTCAGTGATAATATCATAGGTGGCTGTTATATTTATCTGTTTGATATTTGCTAAGACTTTTCCTCGATAAGCCCACATGGATCGGGTAAAATTTTCCATCTTCTTTACCTTTGGCAAGGAGTTCATAGAACTTCTAGCCCTGACCGCACTGCGTAACCTTCCTGATAGCTATGTGCGTTGGTTCTTGGTTTGTGCTTGTACTCGTGGTAAGGTCTTTTGAGTCTGGGGCATCGTTGGTGTTTTGCCCTCTGCGTATCGAATCCCTTTGTTTTCGAACTCGAATACCTTATACTTCAAACTTGGTTACTAAAAGGTCCCATTTTGTGGCCTTGTTAGGGAAATCAATTTTTATTTTAATGTTTATTGACATTGTCTGAATTATATAAAAATTATTAACGACTTTTGGGTTTAGTCTTCCCTTATATTATGTAGAGAAGTTGACGATTAGGATAGGGTTTGTTGGTAGAATAATGGCCCTTTCTGTGTCTCTTTCGTACGCTTTTGGAAAAGTGGATTTGTTTTGGTTAACTAGTACTACGTTTTAAGAAATCCGATAAGGAGGTAGTGGTAAACTCCTTGGTTAAAACCAAAACTATAGTTGTGTTCTTTTAAGGGCATCGAACCCATATTACTTTGAAGCCCCCCCCTGGAAGAATTGGATAACGTCATTTTTGCTTCGCGCCTACGATCATAATTAGTACGCTTTATCTTCTCTTGGACCCCTTTAGTTGGATGGAGTAAATTTTGGATTCCTATCACGTAACCCATAGCATTACATGAAGGAGATATCAACACTCTTGACTTTCTTGTTCCCAACCCATAAGGTCTTGCCTTGATTTATGTAATTTTGTTCTTACTAGTATTTGGACTTTCTCCTTGTTGGATGATTTAGTTTTCTCTCTCATGAGATTAATATTGGAGTTGTGAGTTGTGTTTTAATCCATTTCTGAATTTAGAATATTCCTTTCTTGATATTGTTAATTGTTAGCTTACTATTGCATTGTGTAGCCTTAACATGCTCAGTTCTTGCGAACTGACTTTAGTTAATATTTGTGCAGATGGATTATGCGAGTAGACTAGAAGAAAAGAGTGTAAAAGTTTCATCTGTACCATTATGAAGTTCCTTGTAAAAATGTCCAATGTGTTGTAAATTGTGTAACATTGCTTGTAAAGAGAGTTGATACGACCTCTTGCCTTGTATTGTTTGGTAATGGTGAAATAAAGTGTCTTGTTCTGGTGTAGTTAAGCTTGAAATTATCCTTGTGAGAAATGGCATTCAATCTTTACATTGATATGAGTATTGTAAAACTTTGATCTTGAGAATAAATTGTTAAGTTAAATCTTTCTAAGACTTAGCGACAATATTTTATAAGTAAAGTAAAATGAGTCGGTTAACCCTTAAAGAAGCTAAACAAAAATAATAATTTTATATTCAACAAATAAATGTAAAGGTGATCTATTTGAAATCAAATACTTCCATGAGTGATCAAAATGAAAACATCCTTTGTGAAGTAAACATTTATAAATTGATACCCCTAGCTAAACTAGCGAACACTATCCCTTTGGGGTGAACTCTTAAACAAGCTTAAAGGAAAACAATGGTTAGTTTCTGGAAGATATTAAGATTTAGTAAGTAGGAGAAGACTTTAAGTGAACTACTCTTCAGTGTATAAGAAATTAACTCAGTTGGTGAGATGAATTTGTGCGAACCATATATTGATTCCTTCTGAAAACTTAAGTCATGAGCTAAAGGGTGTCTTACCAAAATAAATAAACCCTAACCATTTCTTACTGTGGCTTGCCCTAGCTGTGAGTGTGTCATGTGGTTGGACTTCCATGTTGTCTCGTCAAAAAGAAAAATAAATTGTCCTTGATAAGTGTGAATGTTTCCGTGCTGACCTTGTGGTCTTCCCCGTAACAAATGGTTCCAAGTGTTGGTTGTAACCTTGTGACGACATGTTGTGTCGTGTTGAGTCAAAGCAAGTCAAAAAAAAAAAAGTTATCCTGTATTTCACTGTGTTGTTCTTGTGTTGGTATTTTTGGTGCGTTATAAGTGAATTAGTGGAAGTGTGATAATCCCATATGGGATTCACTATGGTGTAGTGGACTGGTCATGTGCAGCAAGATCCAAGCCAGCAGTATGCAGATCTAAAAGTATGTAGAGGCATATGATTTTATTTCTAGTTCTTCAAATGTGTTTTCTTCCCACGTTCGCACTAAGACGGGGGGGGGGGTGGGGCGGGGAATATTTGGAATTCATAATTATTAGTGCTAACATTATGATATAATTACGGGTGTGAATATAAATGTAAATGTAAACACCCACATAGGTTGTTTATTATATTGTTTATGTGAGGTTTGGTTGTTAAAATAAACTCACGTATTTAGGGAGAGTGGTTGTAGGAGGTTTCGTATTTTATCGGAAAAATCCTCCCTATAAATATGTATGTTTTGGGATGTATGAATTGAGTAAAGAAACCAATAATTTTTGTGTGTTGATCTATTGTTCTACCTTTAAAGACTAGGTTTATGGATATTATTGAACTTATCTCATCTTAGAAATATGGTGTAATCTTGCAAGCACATTTGGCACCATTCTCAGAAATGGGAGGATCAATAGTTAGGTGAACGTGAATAAAGGGTATTTAAACAAGTGAAATGTACCCAAAGGGTGTATAACAGATAGTCTACATATAGGTTTATGACACAGATCCAACTATATAGGTGCTATGTTAGTATTAGGAACAACAAGTGTTTATGAATAGAAAATACGATTATAAATATTAGTGATGATTAGTTATTTCTATATTCTATGTAAATGTAAAAATCAATAAACTAGAAAAAGGGTTCGATACTCTAATATATGCTTAATAAATCATGATATTTGAATTAAATTTTGAAGTAAAAATAAAAAAAAATTAATTTGTATTCAAATTACTATTGAAAGTTTAAAAAAATGATAAAATGGATTTCCAATTTATAGTGAGAAATTGATAATTTCTTGCTCAGATATATTACTATCGTCCATCACCTGCCGATTTCCATTATGAGAACCATTTGACTCAATAAAAAAATAAGACACACAATCATGAGCACTATATACTTTCTAGACATTACAGTTCATCATGACCACAACCATCTTAAAGGATTCTATACATTAAATTTAATAATTTATCTATGTCATGGCTAAAACATGAATTAGATTTGATTAATTTAGTTTAATAGCTATGTTACTTAATGAATTTTGTTATATTCAAAGCTAGAAATATCTCACCATAACTATGTCGATATTTGTGCCCCTCGAAAAAAATTCACAACTATTTTCTAATATCAAAGAATAATATTTTTGAGATAATTAACCCTTTATTATGTATTAAAAAATCATGATTACATGGAGATGTGTGTTTTTTTGTACAGTTATTTTTCTTAACCAATATTTAATATTTCTCCCTTCAAATTTCATACCATGTATTTTATAGATACAGTATAGCGTTTACATTCTTAGTACTTATCGGATTCTTTCAAGAAGCTTCACCTTTTGGTAGTCATTTTAGAATGAATATGTCTACTTATACCTAGTTATTTTTAATGTAAACAACTCTGAATCATTCCAATATGGACCCTATGCTGAAGAAACCATATGTATTTGTGCTAAGAGTTACTTGAGGTCATATTTCCTCTCTTCATATTAGTTTTCATATTTTTGAGATTCATGTTACTTTTCATTGGCTTGATATACTTAAATTTCTCATTTATTATTTATGTTTTATTTTTTATTTTTTTGTAGTAAGAATTCACTCTAAATGTATTCTCAAAACATGAGTTTTATTTTGTTGGTATTAGGATGTAATAAGGATAGATGCATTCGAAAATATAACCAAAAGGTTATTTATGTTCAACATTTCTGATTTATTTCATTACTCAGTGATTGTAAAAACTTCCTCCATGTTCTCTGCATAGATGTGAGACATTGTTTTCTTTGGGCAGACTACCTTTTAAGTTATAATTTTCGGTGAAATTGCACAGTATTACCATATCATGATAGAACATCCTACACCAAATAAATTTAATGATTGGCTGATCCATTTGAAATGATCCTCCAATGTTTTATTCTACAATACCCAAGAAGATGGCATATGTAGAGTTTGACCTCACCTATGACCTTAAAGATTTGATTGAAATTGAAGTTAGTAATCCTTTTTATATCTAGAGTATAGTACACATCAATATTTGTAATAATTATTCTTGACGCGAATATTTCAAGGATAAGGTATGATATTTCTCATTGATCTCCTCTCACAAAAAGGACATTTAAAATCACTAAAATTTCATAATATAATCACAAAGAAAATTTGATCACCATTAATGGATTAAATATAATAACAATAATGTGATGAAAAAAACTTGATTGTATGATGCAGGAGAATGCTACGTTTGACTTAATCCTACATAACTTTTGGTTAAATCTAAGTGTTCACAAGGATGGGAGGCATAACAAATTTAAGAGGATATGACATAAAAATGTGTAGATACTTTACAAAATAGAAAGAG
Organism: Taxus chinensis; assembly: GCA_019776745.2. Taxonomy (NCBI): domain Eukaryota; kingdom Viridiplantae; phylum Streptophyta; class Pinopsida; order Cupressales; family Taxaceae; genus Taxus; species Taxus chinensis. Next base: position 203,399 of record JAHRHJ020001233.1, on the reverse strand, counting down.
GAGGAGAGAATTGTGTATTTAGCATGCATGATAAGATAAGGGAACACAAATAGTGTGGTTATGTTTTAGGATGCATAGAATAGATTGGGGAAAATTTAAGTATTTAGAGATGAGAATAAAAAGAAGTGACTTGGGGGAGACTAGTTTGTGGTGGTGTATGAAGGTATTTTCACTTCATAATGGATGAATGGGAGGAATATGAGGAGTTTTAATAATAATTTTTAAAGAAGGGGACTATGAAGGACATGTATAGGGCTGTATGAAGGTATTTCTTAATAGTATGGATTATGAAAAGGGTGTGTAGATGTTTTGAGAAGACCCAAAATGTAACAGTCAAAGAGAAGGAGGTGAATTTGTAGTACGATACCATGAGTGCGTGGAATATAAAATATGTGTGGCAAACATTTGTGAAAAATGGGGCATGCATTTTATGTGATAGTTCATAAGACATGTTAGTAAGTGAAAAAAAAAAAAATCGCAATGGTAGATTATTGGATGTAGTGGAAAGATGATTCCAACTACCATGATAAAAAAAAATTAACTTGAAAGCATTTATATGATGGTATATATACGCACCCAAAAATTACATTGTGTTACATTGAATTTTTTTTTTAAGTCTCTGATGATGAAAGAATACTTTTCTAGGATAATGTTCAGATCCATATCCTTTCCTTTCTCCTTTAGCATGCTTGTTATAATGTATTTTTTCCATTTTTCATATTTTGAAGCTTTATTGAGTCTTTGTGAGTCATCCTTTTCTCTTTTTGTGCTTGTCATGACATTAATTCACGAAACTACCATGGCGGTTATGAAACTTCCATTCTACATAGATCAAAGGTTTTGTCCATTTAATCCATGAGTTCAAACTACTATTTGCAACTCATGTTTCAAATTTGTGTGTGATTTTATCACCAATTTCTTGACTGTTTCGCCTAATTTTTTACTTTTTTGATTCATATTGGAATCATCTTCCCAATTTACTATCTTTTTAAGCTTAACTCCCCCTTCTCTTGAAGATTTTTCATTTCTTGAATGACACATGTGTTTAGACTTCTTCTTCCCCAAACTTTATGAAAACCATATTTTTACTTGTATATTGGATTGTAGTTTTGAGATTTTATTTACATTTTTATGCTACCAAAATATTGCTAGGGATCAAACAAAAAAACATAACACATTCCTTTTTTCTTTCAATTACTACATTTTTCACTATTTTTCTTACAACCAACCATCGACAACATTTTCTTGATTTTTTTGTAATTAGCCAACACTCCCAAACCTAGGATCAATAGGAATTCATCTATGGAAAGGAAAAGGAAATCGAGCAGACTTAATGCACCACCATGCCTAGATACTATCATAGATCAATTGTTAAGTTGAGGATGTATTAATATATTTTAATCTTTAGTTATATTATTTTTGTTAAAATTAGAAGAAGCGCATTTGTTTTAAGTGGTAATATTTGTTATTTATTCATTTGCAGAATTTTTGTATATGAACAAATCTTCCATTGATATCTTATTCCTTTATTATCCTAGTGGATCAAAAAGGGAAATAAGTTCAAGGAAGATTATTTGTCTGCATTTCTTCATTTTTAGTCATTTGTTTAGTTTATTTTATTTTTCTAGGGAAGTACTAGGTGAAAAATAAATTGCTTCTTAGAAATTTTCTTTCTTTCACATCAATCTAAGGCAAAAGTGATTAGAACAAATTTCCATCTCTGGAATAATAACTTTAAAGCACATTCTCTATTTACATTAGATTTAATTTCACATCCTATGACAGAGCAATAGCCACATCCACCTATTCCCTATCTATTTGATTTATTTTAATTTAGAACTAGATTTTTTTATTTAGATTAATTTCTTTGTTCATGTATCCAAATTAAATTTTTTAATTTAATAAGTTCAAGGAAGATTATTTTTCTGCATTTCTTCATTTTTAGTCATTTGTTTAGTTTAGTTTATTTTTCTGGGGAAGTACTATGTGAAAAAGAAATTGCTTCTTATAAATTTTCTTTCTTTCACATGAATCTAAGGCAAAAGTGATTAGAACAAATTTCCATCTCTGGAATAATAACTTTAAAGCACATTCTCTATTTACATTAGATTTAATTTCACATCCTATGACAGAGCAATAGCCACATCCACCTATTCCCTATCTATTTGATTTATTTTAATTTAGAACTAGATTTTTTTATTTAGATTAATTTCTTTGTTCATGTATCCAAATTATTATTTTTAATTTAATAAGTTCAAGGAAGATTATTTTTCTGCATTTCTTCAATTTTAGTCATTTGTTTAGTTTAGTTTATTTTTCTGGGGAAGTACTAGGTGAAAAAGAAATTGCTTCTTAGAAATTTTCTTTCTTTCACATGAATCTAAGGCAAAAGTGATTAGAACAAATTTCCATCTCTGGAATAATAACTTTAAAGCACATTCTCTATTTACATTAGATTTAATTTCACATCCTATGATAGAGCAATAGCCACATCCACCTATTCCCTATCTATTTGATTTATTTTAATTTAGAACTAGATTTTTTTATTTAGATTAATTTCTTTGTTCATGTATCCAAATTAATTTTTTTAATTTAATTTTTCAAAAACCAGAAAGACCAAAAAATAGTTTAGAAGTTTAATTATCTTTTTTCATTTATTTTATTTAAAATATTTGTTGAGAAATAGAAAAAGAAATAGTTAGCTTTCTTTTTCCTTTAATTACATCATAGAAAATTGGATTTAATTAGATTAAAAGGGGAAGAAAAATATATTTTATTTAATTTAAACATATTTTTTTGATTTATTTAAATTTAGGAACTAAAAATTAGATTAGAATTGTAATGTACATAATCTTTATTTCCCTAGTGGTCTAAGCTACTTGCGCTTGGCTCCCAGTCCCTTCGTTTACTAGTTGTTTACTTATTTCCAATATATTTCTTCCCAAATTGATGCCCACATCACCATTTTGGATCCATCTCAACCTCTCATAATAATATTTTTCCCAACTATAAACCATCATAACATTGATAGCACACCAAAGAGACATTGACCAAGGTTTATGCAAACTAGTCTTTATAGCAACTCCTATGTCACCTGAGATTATTGGTCAACTTAATGCCCTCAACAACGAAGTATAAATCACAAAAGAATATTTGGCTAATCAAGATGATATGGTTAGAGCATGAAATCCTTAGTTCTTACTTTACATATCCCCTCTCATTCGTACATGACCCTCTTCAGAGAGGAATATTTAGAGGAAGGTGAATTCCCTTGTATCCGTCAATTGGTTTGAGCTACACTCAGTTCTAGTGATATAGACTGAGGTATGCACACAACAATAATTATTGAATGCAATATCACCCCCATATATGTTAGGTGGGTTTTTTTTCTCTCTATGAGAAAATCACAAATTTTCAAGTTGAACATATAGAATTACCTTGATCATCGATTCTATAATTACCGTATCTCCCTCCTATCCAAATTTTATTTGATTTATCCATCACATTACATTCTCATATATCACATTCCATTTGTCTCAAAAAAACCTCAAGAACTCGAACGTATCTGAAACATGGATATGGAAAGGAAAGGAATGACACATATAAAATGATGTAACTCATTAAAGGAAATATTAATAAGAGGGAGAAGTGAGAATCATAACTATTTAAGGAAGTTGAGTTCACCATTAACTTCTGTTGAACCTAAAACATGATTTCTTGAGGAAAGAGATAAGGTTATTGAATATTTGTGTAGAGGTTGAGAGATGCAATGGAGAGTGGCTAAGCCATCATAGGGCATTATATCCTAGTGAAGAATATAACTAGTCTAGCTTATCTCATTATTTAAAGCATTAAAAAAATGTAAAAGATCCATCATAGATTGTATAAAATTGATAAAAAGTAGATGCATGGATATTAGGGTGATGGAAGATAAGGAATAATTCCATTAACTGAAAATAACAAACATTATTGTTTCATTTAATTGTCTTTGACTTTACATATAACACAAGATGATATTAGTCCATAATGTTATATTAGTAGAGGTATTATAACAAGCTAATTTCCTATGAGAATAAAAATAAATAATGGTACAACGTAAAATGAGAAACATCTAGCTAGAAATTACATGGCTTTTTTCGCTTTGAGGTAAATTAGGTAGAGATAAAGTTAGTAGAGAGTAATAGTAATTTAAAATTTGAAAGAAACAGGATATCACCTAGGAGAGTTGAAGTAGATATGGTAGTGGTGAGCATGTTACAGGAAACAATGGTGAAGATAAAAAATGGAAGAACCATACTAAAGGATAAATATGTTGAACAATGATAATTTTTGAAGAATTCACAATGGACTAAAATAGGATTCATTAGTCTGAGAATGTGAGAATGTCTACAAAGAAAATAAAATAGGTTTCCATGAAGGATATTTTGATAATTTATAGAAAACGATTCACAAAGATAGAAGTGGAGGAGAAATAGATCCAATTCTTCCTTAGAGAAATGAGGAAAGGTGGAATGTAGCCATAAGAGGAGGTGCATGAGTGGAAAGAAAATGTATCCAAAAGAGAAGATAGTGAGGAATGAAAATATCCATGAAGCTGAGGCTAGGAGTTTATAGGTGAGAAAATGCAGGAAAGCGTATGTGTAATGAGAGAAAGGATCCGTTCAGGGTAGAATGGCTGAAAAGATGAAGAATAAATGGAGGAGATGCACAATAAATTACAACCTAGAAGAAATAGCGTGACAAGAATAATAGAGAGAGAAAATAAGGATGGAAAATGAGTGAATGAAGTTTTATGGGACAAATCCCACAATTGCATAGAGATATAAATATGTAATAGGAAAATTCACAGTTGAAGAGATCACTAAAAATAAACGTTTTGGAAGAAGATCAAAGATAAGAGAAGGGAAGAAATGCAAAAGGATATCACATGATTTTGACTTAGCATGATGTAGATGTTAGAGATACTAAGACTATTGTTGGTTTTCAATTTTTAGTATAACGTGTGTGGACTTCAAGAGACATTTTGATATCTATTATGATATGCCACTGAAATGGTTATATATATTTTTGACATATGATATTTTTGTCACATTGAGTAGGCCTTGATAATTGAACTAATGTTGTGATCCTATTTTGATTGATGAAATGTAGAATCGAGATGTTGTTAGAAATTGTAAATGATATCATAATTTCCTAGATGATGATTTGATTCATATGTAGATGATTGTGGATTTATATTGCATATTTTATCTTGGATGTTTTGATGTGGCCACGAGGCCGAAGGAGGTATTATGTGTTTTGTAGGTAAATATATTCACAACAAACAACGGGGGATTGGAGACCAACCACATTGGAATGTTAGGTGAATTCAACAAGGGTCACCATGGCAACATGTATTTTTGTGTATGTGTGTTTGAATTGTTGTTAGGGGGTTCCCATGGGGGGATCACCTCCAATTGTGACCAAGGGGTTATGTGTTGTCTTTTATTTAGTTTCCTTTATTTGATGTTAGTATGTGATTTTTAGTGATGTAATTTCCTTTAATTAATTGCTTGATTTGTGTTTAGATTAATAAATTAACCTTTTCTAAATTAATTTTGAATGAATCATAAGTTAATGCATTTATTAGATTGACCAAAAGATGGATCTTATTAGACTAGATTTGTGTTTGTAAGTTGAGTGCTTGTGATCTTGAGTGTTGTACACTCTACCCCTTCATGGAAATTCGAATTTGGCCTTAAGGGCCAATTTTGGAGGCTTGTGGGACAAGTTAAACTTGTCCCACACCTCTTAAATTTCTATACCAACCCTACCTATGGGTTGGGGGGTCAAAAATAGACCCCATTATGTGTTTTGGGAAGACAAAAAGGTAAAATTACTTTCTTTCATGTAATTAATTTTTTCCTTAGGGGGTGTGGGCTTGGATTGTGTGTGTAAGTAATTTTTTCATTCCTCTCACCCACCAATTTATGGTGTATTGGGGTTGAGGTTTGACTTGTGAGGTGGAGTTGAGGATGAGTGATGTGGCATCCTACATGGAGCCACCTCACCCTCCTCTCTCCCTTTTCTATTTATTCAAGTTCTTTTGCTTGTTTGGGGGTTACTTCATTATTTTGTGCTCTTGCATTTTTGGAGAGTTAGAGGATTTTGGAGTGCTTGTGGATTTTTTTGGAGCTTGTTGGTGATTTTTTGGGTTGAAGAAGCTTGGAGATTGACTCTTGGAACAAGCTCTACCATGGAAAGGTAGGAGCTTTACTCTTGCTTAATGTTCTTCTTTTATTTTGTGTGTATGTGCTTGTTTTGAGTGTTTTGGAATGCTTGTTGGGTGCTTGGGTAGATTTCCTAAGTGTGGTGTAGGAGGGGACTATGGGAGAAGTCATGTAGGGAGGCATAAGAGTTTATTTCATGTTTTGGAGGGAGTTTGGGTTGGGTGCCCCACCTTGGACAAGGAATGCTTGCATTTCTTACTTGTTTATTTTATGAGGGAGGCATAAGAGAATGAGGGAGGCATAAGAGTATGTGGGAGGCATAAGAGGTACTTGAGGGAGGCATAAGAGTGTGTAGGGGTTTTGAGATATGTATTGGAGGTTTTAAGGTGGGCACCCATTTCCCATTGGGAGGCATAAGTGACCTCCCCATAGGTTCTTGCTCCTTTGGCTTTTCATTTTGAAGCCTTGTATATTTTGTTGTTTTCCTTCTTGTGTTTGTAGTTTGAGTTGAATGTGCTTTGGAATGGTTGTGAAATACTTGGTTTTTTGTTTGTGGAAGCTTGTTTTTTGCCATGTGTTGGATCCACCTTTCATTGTAATGTGGTTGGGGCTCGGGGGCCAATGAGGAGGATGGCTTCTCCTCCTCATTGGATATTTTGGTTGGGTGGAGAGTGTTGCCTCTCCCCCCATTTTTGTTGTGGATCAAGAAAATCATGAAGGATCTCTCTTGTTGGTGATGTGAAGCTTGGAGCTTTTGTTGGAGTCCTTAAGAAATCCCTTCTTGTGAGAAGCCTTATTGTTTTCCCACTTAGGGTGGAGGAAATTGTAATATTGTATTTCTCTTTTAGCTTACATTCTTGTATTATTTCCCACTTTAAGTGGAAGACATTGTAATAATCTTGTGAAGAAAATTTGCATTCAATTATTGGATATGAAAGTTGTATTGTATATTGAAAAAGAGAAAGAAATATTTGTGTTGTAAAGTTAGTCTTGTGAAATAGAAAAGAAATTTATTATCTTTATTTGAAGTTTTAGTTTGTATTGTGAAAAAGAAGAAGTTTGTTTTTTAAAAGAAATGAGCTATGCTCAATGGGAAAAGAAAGTTTACTTTCATTGTGAAATTGTATTATTGTAAATGAGAAAGAAGAAATATTGTAAGATGTTGTAATGTATGCATAGTAAAAAATGTATGCATAGTAAACTTGTAGTGAAAATGTAGAGACCAAGTTGTTAGTAGTTGTTTTGAACTAATAATGTTGTAGTGGAAATGGAAATAAGCCACTCTTGAAGAATATAGTTGTGTTAAATGTTAAGTAGAATATTTTGTTAAAATCTTCATTGTTGTTGTTACTATTGGATAGAAACAAGAAATGCTTTAAAATGAGTAAATTTAATATGGAATGAATCAATGGAATTAAATCCTACAACTGGAAACTTTAGGCACATAAAATCAAGTTCAGAATGATTTTTAGAACATTTTAGTAACTTTTTTTTTTGGAAAATTTTTTCAGTTTTTTAGGTTCTGTTCCTAAGGAACAGGACCGCCTCCCTGTGCAAAGTGAAGGTCTCATAACTGCTACTCAGGAAAGGTGGCAGTCTCAGAACCACCACTCATAAGGTTTTCATGGTTTGTCACCCAGGTAGGGTGGCCATCCCAGGACCACCCAGGCCTGCTTGGGTGGAAGTTCTGTCACTTACGACATAACTTCACATTCTGTGCCTGTGCAAGTTTTAACTTGCTCTAATTAAATTTTTAATCTTGTAAAAACCACCAGCAACTAAATAATGTCTAAGTCTTATTTTTTAAAGAAAATAAACCTCTAAATGGTAAATTAAAAACACTCATTCTCACTTATATTAATGGGGGTAGGGTTTTCCCCAAATAAAGAACCCCAAATACAAATAGCTTTGAAATAAAACAGATTGGAAAGGAAATCCCTTCAATCCTTGAATGAAATAAATTACAATGATAAAACTACAAACTAAACTAATCTAAGCTTGATCTCCTTGTAGACTCCTCCATAGTTCTTCCTCTCTTGCTCCCATGGCTTCCTTCTCTCCAACCTGCAAATTAAACAAAGAGAAAATAGACCAAATGAGGAGAATAGGAATAAAGGAAAGGTTTTAATAAGAACTCATAAGGATAGTTAGGGTTAGTTTGGAACCCTAGGATCTAGTGGCCATAATTGAATTGATCTAAGGGTGGAGGATCAACCCTACTTTTGTTTGGTAGGAATGTATTTTTTAAATGTTTTAATTAAATCCTTAAGGGTATGTGTAGATGGGTGAATGGGGCCATTTAATTGCCTTGGGGTGTAAAGTCCTTATTAGTTCTTAGTATGTTTTAGAAAAATAATGAAATGGACTTTAAGTTATTAGGATAATGAAACTAAAATAACTAAGTATAAGGTTAACCATTTTAGGGTAGGAATTTAGTTAAAGAGGAGAAAACACTTAACCAAGTAAATTAAATTATGGCACCTTCCTAAATGAATTTTAATTAATTGACCTTAGAGATAAAGTAAATTAAATATTTAATCATTTAACTAGACCTGGTTCATCCATTGTAAAGTTGAGATTATTGGTGAAAATTAATTTAATGTACCCTAGGGGTTAACACCCTTGTAACCTTTCAACTTATAAAAAAAAAATTAGTCACAATTTTTGGGATAAGTGTTAGGTTTTAACATGTTCCTAGAACATCATTTTTGTGGGCATTACATTTGGTATCAGAGCCATGGGTTCAAATCTTGGAACCTTGGGCACACTAGAAAACATGAAGACATGAACATTTTAACCTAGCAAAAATTGTTTTCTTTTAAACCTAGAAAACTACACTGTCTGATAATTTTATTATTTAGAAAACATAGAAAAATGAAACAAACCTAAAATGATGAACTAACTCTCACCTTGGTCTGTGCAGGAGGCACAGACCAGATGAGGGGTCCTTTCACATAGATCTAGATTTACCACCTCTAGATCAGGTGGTAGTGGCCATTCTACCTCATATTTTACAGACGCTTCAGGATGTCAATGCCACTATACGCGGAGGGTCCTTAGGAGGATGAATTGCTAGACATGATATGGAGCCATCAGTGGAGGCTCATGCATCTCCTTGACATAGTGAGGAATATAGGGAGAATAAATTCTATGTGGAGTTGGCTAGGACAGAGTCACCATAGAGGGGACATGGAGATAGGATTTCAGGACATAGGGACAGATCTCAGAGCCCTAGACAGAGGGAGGAGCATGCAGAGAGACCTAGGGGTCATCAGTCATCAGCTGTAGACCATATCAGGGAGATCCTGAAGCTATGACCATCTCACTATTCTGGAGATACATGTGGTTTTCAGGCAGAGGCCTGGTTGGTGAGCTTGAGCGGATGCTTCAAGCTCTACCCTTGTACTAGCAACACGAAAGCTCGTGTTGTGATCCATCTTCTAAGGGATGGAGCAAGAGTCTGGTGGAGGACCGAGGAGAAGAAGCTCCATGTTGACTCAGAGACAGTTACCTGGGAGCTATTTGAGGAGTGTTTCAGGAGTAGGTATTTACCCAGGAGGTTTATTCAGTAGTGGATAGACAAGTTTCACGACCTTCGTCAGGCATCTATGACTGTAGCTGAGTATGAGAGTTGATTTCTAGACCTACTCCAGTATGTCGACTATATGCAGGATGAGAAGGTACGGATTCATAGGTTCATCAGGGGCCTGAATTTGGATTTGGGTGGTGCGGTATGCATTCACTACCCACAGACCTTAGCAGAGGCCATGGAGAAGGCCTATATTGTAGAGGAGACATGGGGGAAGACACAACAGGCTAGAGACAGAGTTTCGAGAGCCACATCTAGTAGATGCAGGATGGTAGATCAAGGGGGTCAGTTCCTCCTCCTCGTGGTGGATAGGTTTAGGACAATCTTCCTTCAGGCCACCATAATAGTCACCTCAACAACAACAGACCCACCCACCTTATAGAGCTCCTTAGAGATTCAACACACAAAGGGGGCAGAGTATGGGGCCTCCTCCTAGGGGTCCCATCAGGACACATGGTGCACAAAGAGCTCAGTCAGCAGGAGCTCATCAGCAAAGACCTCAACAGTCCATAGCCGGGTCATCAGGATCCACAACACAGACCTCTAGAGTACTGGCTGGAGTTGTATCTCACTGGAGAGGACCAGACAATTGTTATGGTTGTGGCATTGTTGGACATCATTAGAGAGAGTTCCCACAGAACCCTAGTAACAAGGGTAAGATGCAGATCTCAGAGCCTACTGTTGGTGACATGGGACGGACCCATCAGATCTACACAGTGGTCGAGAACCACCAAGGCTGAGCACCAAAGTACCATGATAGAGATCACAGGTAGTATTGGTGGTATTTCTGCCTCTATATTGTTTGATTCTGGTTCGTCTGATTCTTTTATTGCACCATCCTTAGTAGAGTGTTGCAGGCTGGTGGCAGTTAGGCAGGGTTGTAGTTGGGACATTGAGATGGCTTTTGGAGCCAAAATTTTGTAGACTCCTTAGTTAAGGAGTGTGTAGTGGATTTGGGACCCTTCACCACTACCTCAGATCTTCGTATCCTTCCATTGGGTTCTTATGGAGTCATCTTGGGCATGGACTGGTTGTCTACACACAGAGTAGAGTGGATTATTACCATAAGACTATTGCTTGTACAGATGATCTAGGAGTCGAGTCAGTGATAGTGGGAGTTAGGAGGCCCATTTCCATTTGCACCATCTCTGTTATGCAGCTTAAGTGGTGTGTGTGACGAGGTTGTCAGATGTATGTTGTTATAGTTAGTGACAGATCTGAGGATGAGTCTAGTGGACCATCCCTTGATGACCATCTCATTTTGAGAGATTTTGTCTGATGTTTTTCCAAGGGAGCTACTGGGGTTACCTCCCCCACGTGAGATATATTTTCACATAGATTTGGTTCTGGGTGCAGATCCTATCTCATGAGCACCTTATCGTTTGACTACCCCTGAGCTCTATGAGCTCAAGTTACAGCTTGAGGACCTTCTAGAGAAAGGCCTAATCCATCCTAGTGTATCCCCTTGGGGTGCACCAGTGATTTTTGTGAAGAAGAAGGATGGATCTCTGTGGTTATGTATTGATTACCGAAAACTAAACAAAGTAACAATTAAGAATCGTTACCCCCTTCCATGCATTGATGATTTATTTGATCAAATGAAGGGGGCCACAACATTTTCCAAGATAGATCTTAAGTCAGGGTATATCATCAGCTGAGGATCATGGAGGTAGATATTCATAAGACCCACTTTCGTATGAGATATGGCCACTACGAGTTCACAGTGGTACCTTTTGGTCTGACGAATTCCCCCATAGTGTTCATGAGCTTGATGAATGGGGTATTCAGGACTTTTTTGGATCACTTCATGCTCATTTTCCTTGATGACATTCTGATTTACTCACATATGCATGAGGAGCATGAGGAGCACCTTCACCAGGTTCTTCAGTGTCTTCGTGAGCAACATCTTTATGGGAACCTAGAGAAGTGTGCATTCTTTCAGATCAGAGGTGCAGTATTTGGGCCACATCATTTCTAGGGAAGGTATCATAGTCGATCCTTCCAAGATTCGAGCTATTATGGATTGGCCAGCACCCACTAGTGTGACTGAGGTGCGCAGCTTCATGGGTTTGGCAGGATATTACAGGAGATTTGTTCAAGGACTTTTCTCGGATTACGCACCCCATCACTTCCCTTCAGTAAAAGGGAAGAATTTTATATGGTCAGATAGATGTGAGCAGGCCTTCAAGACACTGAAGGAATGCCTCACAACAACACCTATTCTTGTAGTGCCAGATCCTCAGGGTGAGTTCTACATTTGCACATATGCTTCTTTGGTAGGACTTGGAGGTGTGTTGATGCAGGAGGGAAGAGTAGTTTCTTTTGAGTCTCAAAAACTCAAGGATTATGAGCTCAATTATCTGAATCATGATCTTGAGCTTGCAGTAGTTGTGCATGCCTTAGTGGTGGAGACACTTCCTTCTTGGCCCAGAGATTTACACTCAGGACTTGATCACTTGAGTCTTTGCCACCTCTTCATGCAACCCAATCTTTATGCTCGTCAGTGGCATTGGATGGAGTTATTTTGTGAGTACGACATGGAGATAGAACATGTGAAGGGGAAGGAGAACGTGGTTACAGATGCTCTGAGTAGATAAGACATGTGGCTATGGCTACTTCAGTGGGTACAAATTTGTGGAGCAAGGATTTTACAGTAGCTTCCTCATGACAAATTTCTACCTTACATCAGAGCAAAGATTGAGTCTCAGAGACCCCTTGAGGGGAGATTTGATGGATTTTCATTTAGAGGCAGATGGTCTTCTCAGACACAGAGGTTGGATATATGTTCCTAGAGATGGAGGCTTGAGACATGAAATTTTGACAGAGGCTCATCATGCACCTTATTCAGCCCATCCCGGGGTGAAGAAGATGCACGCCACTTTGAGACAGTTGTACCATTGGAGAGGACTTTGGAGAGATGTGGCTCAGTTTGTGTCACGTTGTTTAGAGTGTCAGAAGGTGAAGGTTGAGCATCAACATCCAACTGGCCTTCTCTTTCCTCACGCTATACCAGAGTGGAAATGGGACACCATTTCCATGGACTTCATAGTTGGGTTACCAACGTCGAGATACCACCACGATGCCATCATGGTCACGGTGGATAAATTGACAAAAGTGGCTCATTTTTCTCCAGTGAAGACCACCTACATAGCTAGTGTAGTGGCACAAGTGTATCTTGATGAGATTGTCAGGTTGACATGGGATTCTGTGGAAGATCATTTATGACCGTGATCCCTTGTACACTTCCCACTTCTGGAGAACCATGTAACATGCTCTTAAGGATGAGGATCAATTTCAGCACAATGTATCACCCTGAGATAGATGGACAGACTGAGTGGGTGAATCAGATCTTAGAGGACATGCTTAGGATGTACGTTATGGATCATCAGTCGAGATGGGAGGAGTATTTGTACTTGGTGGAGTTTTCCTACAATAATAGTTTCCAAAGTTTGATAGGCATGGCTCCTTTTCAGGAACTATATGGCAGGGAGTGCATGACACCTCTGAGTTGGGACAGGTTAGAGGACAGGGTTTATCTTGGGCCAGCCTTATTGTAGGATATAGAGCAGCAAGTTGTCTTGATCAGGTAGAGATTGCAGGAGGCGCAGGACAGGTAGAAGAAGTATGCAGACTAGCATAGGACAGATCGTAGTTATGAGGTGGGCACGAAGGTGTTTCTTCATGTCAGACCACATAAGATCCCTATCCATTATGGAAAAAGGTTCTAAGCTTTCTCCTAGGTTTGTGGGTCCCTTTGAGATCTTGGAGCACATCGGTCCCTTGGCCTATCGTCTAGCATTGTCCACCTAGCTTGTCTCACGTCCATGATGTGTTTCATGTTTATGTGCTTAGGAGATATATTTATGATCCTTCTCACGTATTAGATTGGACCACATTGCAGGTGCAGGATCAGGGGCAGGTGATGGTGGAGCCCATCCATATTATAGAGTGCAGGACCCTAGGCCTTCGAGGCAGAGAGATTGACCAGGTTCAAGTCCAGTGGGACAGGTATGATGAGACTGTTGCTACATGGGAGGATGCTACATTGCTACGAATTCAGTTTCCACACCTGTTCCAGTGATTTCTAGGAGGAAGTCGAGTCTAAGGGGAGGGGGATGTAGTGCCCACTTCCCTTTGGCACCTTTACTATTGATTTCGATACTATTGACTATGCTTATGGACATTTTGTATTATTCTGACTTAGCATGATGTTAGATGTTAGAGATACTGAGACTATTGTTGGTTTTCGATTCTTAGTATGATGTGTGTGGATTATTAGAGACATTTTTATATTGATGATGATATGTTATTGACATGGTTATATATATATTTATGACATGCGATATTTTCATCACATTGAGTAGGACTTGATAATTGAACTAATGTTGTGATCATATTGATATTGATGAAATGTAGAATAGAGATGTTGTTAGAAATTGTAAATGATATCGTAATTTCCTAGATGATGATTTGATTCATATGTAGATGATTGTGGATTTATATTGCATATTTTATCTTGGATGTTTTGATGTGGCCACGAGGCCAAAGGAGGTATTATGTGTTTTGTAGGTAAATATATTCACAACAAACAACGGGGGGATTGGAGACCAACCACATTGGAATGCTAGGTGAATTCAACAAGGGTCACCATGGCAACATGTATTTTTGTGTATGTGTGTTTGAATTGTTGTTAGGGGGTTCTCCATGGGGGGATCACCTCCAATTGTGACCAAGGGGTTATGTGTTGTCTTTTATTTAGCTTCCTTTATTTGATTTTAGTATGTGATTTATAGTGATGTAATCTCCTTTAATTAATTACTTGATTTGTGTCTAGATTAGTAAATTAACCTTTTGCTAAATTAATTTTGAATGAATCAAAAGGAATTCATTTATTAGATTTGATGGCTCTTTGATTATGTGTTGTAAGTTGAGTGCTTGTGATCTTGAGTGTTGTACACTCTACCCTTCATGGAAATTCGAATTTGGCCTTAAGGGACCAATTTTGGAGGCTTGTGGGACAAGTCAAACTTGTCCCACACCTCTTAAATTGCTATACCAACCCTACCTATGGGTTGGGGGGTCAAAAATAGACCCCATTATGTGTTTTGGGAAGATAAAAAGGTAAAAATTTTATTGCACTTTCTTTCTTGTAATTAATTTTGTCCTTAGGGGGTGTGGGCTTGGATTTTGTGTGTAAGTAACTTGTCATTCCTCTCACCCACCAATTTATGGTGTATTGGGGTTGAGGTTTGACTTGTGAGGTGGAGTTGAGGATGAGTGATGTGGTATCCTACATGGAGCCACCTCACCCTCCTCTCTCCATTTTCTATTTATTCAAATTCCTTTTCTTGTTGGGGGGTTACTTCATTCTTTTGTGCTCTTGCATTTTTGGAGTTAGAGTATTTTGGAGTGCTTGTGGATTTTTTTGGAACTTATTGGTGATTTTTTGAGCTTGAAGGAGCTTGGTGTTAGACTCTTGGATCAATATCTACCATGGAAAGGTAGGAGCTATACTCTTGCTTAAAGCTCATTCTTTTATTTTGTGTGTATGTGCTTGTTTTGAATGTTTGATATGCTTGATGGGTGCTTGCGTAGATTTCCTATGTGTGATGTAGGAGGGTAGTATAAGGAAAATTCATGTAGGGAGGCATAAGATTTTATTTCATGTTTTGGAGGGAGTTTGGGTTGGGTGCCCCACCTTGGACAAGGAATGCTTGCATTTCTTACTTGTTTTCTTTTATGAGGGAGTCATAGGAGAATGGGGGAGGCATAAGAGTATCTAGGAGGAATAAGAGGTAGTTGAGGGAGGCATAAGAGTATGTAGGGGTTTTGAGATATGTATTAGAGGTTTTAAGGTGGGCACCCATTTCCCATTGGGAGGCATAAGTTACCTCCCCATAGGTTCTTGCTCCTTTGGCTTTCATATTTGAAGCCTTGTATATTTTGTGGTTTTCTTTCTTGTGTTTGTAGTTTGAGTTGAATGTGTTGTGGATTGGTTGTTAAATGCTTGGTTTTGTGTTGTGGAAGCTTGTTTTTTTCCATGTGTTGGATCCACCTTTCATTGCAATGTGGTTGGGGCTCGAGGGCCAATGAGGAAGATGGTTTCTCCTCCTCATTGGATTTTTTGGTTTGGTGGAGAGTGTTTTCTCTCCCCCCATTTTTTTGTGGATCAATCAAATCATGAAGGATATCTCTTGTTGGTGATGTTAAGCTTGGAGATTTTGTTGGAGTCCTTCAGAAATCCCATCTTGTGTGAAACCTTATTGTTGTTCCACTTAGGGTGGAGGAAATTGTAATATTGTATTTCTATTTTAGCTTACATTCTTGTATTATTTCCCACTTTAAGTGGAAGACATTGTAATAATCTTGTGAAGAAAATTTTCATTCAATTATTGGAAATGAAAGTTGTATTGTATATTGAAAAATAGAAAGAAAGATTTGTGTTGTAAAGCTAGTCTTGTGAAATAGAAAAGAAAGTTATTATCTTTATTTGAAGTTTTAGTTTGTATTGTGTGAAAAGAAGATCTTTTTTTAAAAGAAATGAGCTATGCTCAATGGGAAAAGAAAGTTTACTTTCATTGTGAAATTGTATTATTATAAATGAGAAAGAAGAAATATAGAAGTTGTAATATGTTAAAAATGTATGCATAGTAAACTTGTATGTAGAACCGAGTTGTTAGTAGTTTTTGAACTAATAAGTTTTAGTGGAAATAGGAATAAGCCACAGATTTTAAGTATATAGTTGTGATAAAAAATGTTAAGTAGTTTATTTTTTTAAAATGATTCATTAGTTGTTGTTACTATTGAAACAAGAAATGCTTTAAAATGAGTAATTTTAAATAAGAAATGAATAGATGGAATTAAATCCTACAACTAGAAAATCTAGGGATATAAAATAAAGTTCAGAATGTATTTTAGAACATTTTAGTAACATTTTTTTTTGGAAAATTTTCAGTTTTTAAGGTTTTGTTTCTAAGAAATAGGAACACGCCACCCTGTGCAGAGCAGTGGTCTCATAACCACTCACGAAAGGCAGCTATCTCAGAACCACCACTTTGTAAAGAAGTGGTTCATGGTTTGTCACCCAGGTAGGGTGGCGGTCCTAGGACTATTGGCCTGTCTTGGGCGGTTCTGTTCTTTTAGTTACAACGAAAATTCACACGTGCACCTGTGCAAGTTTTAACTTGGTCTAATTAAATTTTAAGCTTGTAAAAACCACAAGGAAACCTCCAGCAAACTAAATAATGGCTAAATCTTATTGTTTAAAGTAAAATACATCTTAAATGGTAAATTAAAAGCACTCTTTCTCATTTATATTAATGGGGGTAGGGTTTTCCCCAAATAGAAACCCCCAAATACAAATAATTTGAAATAAAACCATTTTAGAAAGGAAAACCCGCTTCAATCCTTGAATGAAATAAATTACAATGATAAGACTACAACTAAACAAATTTAAGCTTGATTTCCATGTAGATTCCTCCATAGTTCTTCCTCTCTTACTCCCATGGCATCCTTCTCTCCAACCTGTAATTTTAGCAAAGGAAAAGTGACCAAACGAGGAGAATGGATAAAGGAAAGGTTTTAATAAGAATTCATAAGGAATTTTAGGGTTAGTTTGGAACCCTAGGATCTTAGTGGGCACAATTGAATTGATCTAAGGGTGGAGGATCAACCCTACTTTTGTTTGGTAGGAATGTATTTTGTTAAATATTTTAATTAAATTTGTAAAGCTATGTGTAGATGGTTGAATGAGGCCATTTAATTACCTTGGTGTGCATAGTCTCTAATCTAGTTCCTAACATGTTTTAGAAAAATAATTAAATGGACCCTTAAGTTATTAAATAATGGAAGTATAGTAACTAAATATAAGGTAAATTTTTAGGGTGTGAATGTTAGTTGTGGAGGAAGAAAACAATAAACCAAGTAAATTAAATTATGGCACCTTCCTAGTTGAATGTTAATAAATCGACCTTAGAGAAAAGCTAAGAATATTTAATCATTTAAATTAGACTTGGTTCATCCCAATTGTAGAGTAAAGATTATTGGTGAAAATAAATTTAATGCACACTAAGGGTTGATGACCTCGTAAAGTTTACACTATAACAAAAAAAAATTGAGTCACAATTTTTGGGATAAGTGTTAGGTTTTAACGTGTTCCTTGAACGTCATTTTTTAGTGGGCATTAAAGTGGAAACCAAAAGTACTTATGAAGAAAAGCACATGAATAAATAATTCACATCAACTAGTGGACCAAAAATTATATGGGAAAGGATTGATTCTCTCTAATGTATGTGTCATAACCCACAAGGGTCATAAGGAAGTGACGAAGCATTGGAAGAGGTGAGAAAAAAATTGTGGAATTCAAAAAGATGATTGTTATATGAATTCACTTGGACTATATATTAAAATAATATGAAAGGTTGTTCTTAAACTCACTTATTTTACACGAGGTGGAATGAATGTTATAAGCACCCAACATGTTTGATGCAATATAATCCTGGGTTCAAAGTAATCTTGCACAAGTTTTGGTTATTTGTAGGTGTGCATGAGGACCATAGTTTCGATATAGAATGGATGACTTAGAAGAACATGAGGATGGTGAAAAATAATGTGTGGAGAAGGAGACTACACAGGACCCATAGAGAGATGAGTGAATGTGTTTTTTAATAGTATGGATTGCATAAAAATGGTGTGTGTATGTTATCAAAAGGCCCAAAATGAAGAATTCTAAAAGAAAAGAGGTGAAGCTATATATAGAGACCAAAATCACGAGGAAGAAAAAATAGGAGGTACAGTGAAGGATTCTATAAAAGGCGGTACACATGAGATTTAATTGTCTCTAGGACATGTAAGGAAGTGATAAAAAATATGATAAGGGATTCTCATCAGATGCAATGGTTAGATAATACTATCTATAAGACTAATATGAAATATACATTCAAAAAGCTAGATGAATGTAACCTAGAGCATTAATGGCATTAGGTATGGGTAAGAGAGGTTGGAACTATCTGCAAGGATCAAACTGAATAAAGTAAATCCTATGAGGAGGGAGAATTTGGAAGTGCAAAAAATTAATGAGGTCAAGTTTATTATTTTTATTCTCGAATGTTAATATCTAAGGTTTTTGATTGTGCATATATGGCACGATAAATATAACTAAGAGTGGCTAAGTCATTATCAGTCGATAAAGATAAGTCAAAATTATAGCTTGTATAGAGTTGGGAATAATTGGTAGAGGAAGTGAGCACTAATAATTTGTGACATAAGCTCCATGAGAGAGTAGTTTTAAATTCCATCAGAGAGACATTTTCATAGTATATTTAATTATTCCTTCGATTAGCTATGAAACTAAATAGCTTATTTTCATTTAGAAAGTAATGAAAATTCCACTATTGATTACAAATAATTGTCCCAATTATCGGCTATCATTTTGACACATCTAATATTAAATTTATTTAACAATTTATAATAATAACCCATTATCTTACCTTATAGGAATTATCATTTACTCATATTTCAGGGTATTATTACATACAAAAATCATCTCTTTATTAAAATCATAAATTACATATGCCATTAAGGCACCATATGATAACTCTTACATAACTCTTTTCTAGTGAGGTTTGAAATAACTTAATGCAATGGGTCCAAGATCCCAATAAATTTAGTCTCAAATTTTAGGATATCATCCTGTCCTTACGATTTGAAATCTCAAGGTATCGAGAATTTAGATCCATTTTGCAAGTAAAACTTCACAAGGTACATGAATTTCCGCAATATCTGAAATGAGTGGCTAATTGTCCTGCAAGAATTTGTGCAGTATTTGGTGATGTACATTGTCAGTTCAAAATGAACCTGATTTAATATACAAAGTTCTAACTTTAGTTTATTCTCCATTAATCTGATGAATTATAGTTAATAAAATATGAATGTTACGATATTGATGTCCTATATTTGTTTTTAACATCAACAAATTTCCGATTTCCAGTAGTGGTTTTCAATATTTAACTTAGGATGTATTATAACATGTTTTTCATCAAGATACAAACTATGAATGTGACATAAATTTTAGAACATACCATATTTCTATATTCAGGGATTCATGTTTCACTTAATTGTTTAGGATCAAGACATAATCAAACCATATCATATAATATTGATTTGATTCAAACCGCAAGAAAATTATGCTTGTGACATGTGTACAGCATTCAACTATAAGTTTTACTTACTCTTGCAATCAATTTAGCATTAACAAAATAGTCTAAAACTTCATCATGAGATATTTTTTATACATATTCCTTCTAATAATGGTCACTCTATAAAACTGGTTTTGTGGTTTCAAAGGTAAAAAAGTCACATTTATTCTATATATTCTTATTAAGAACATGTTGTCAAATTTTTTACAGTGTAGTTCACTTCTATATAAATTAAGATTACATTTCTTTGTGGTAAGACGATCATGAAAAAAATTTCTCAATTACCACAGGATTGTAATTGGGAATTCTATTTTCATTCCCTAAAACAACTTATTCATCCTCTCTTTAGTTGATATCCTTTATGTGTTAGAGTAAATTCTTCCGTAGATCCTTTGTAACACTGAAAATTATTTATCAGGTGTACTACATAATTCTACTCTAAAAAAGGAAACTTGTAAATATAATAGTCAAGTTTACAGCATTAGTTGTTTTTTGTTTAGAAAGTATTAGACATGGTCACTAGCATTTATCTTAATTGATAAATTTCTTGGTTAGATACTTTTTCACAATCTTGTGAACAATGGAATATAAATTAATAATGTTTATGTATAATTTACTTCCTAAGCTAAATTTATTTTTTAAGAAATCAAATGTACTAAGTTCCATTAGTTAAATTAGTTATCAAGCACCCAGGTTATCATTATTTTCTAACTAAACGTTTATTTTTTAACCAACAACGAAGTTAGACCCCATTCACCCATCAATGTTCTTTATTTTTTATTTAAAGTTAAATCATTCCCACAAAATTCCTTCCCATTGCTATTTAGTTCAGGGTTTAATTTGGGCTATAGGATTTACTCAAACCTAGCCCTTAGATTTAGGTTGAGCTAATATTTCCTTATGTTACTTCATTCATAATTCCTATTTTCCCCAAACAACATCATTTTAATCTTTTCTTCATTTTCAAAACTTGGAAGAGGATCCCAGAAGGAGTTATGAAAGAAAGGGGAGAAACCATGGAAAATATAATCTTGAAACTATTGTAAAGAATTTTTTATTTTAATGTTGACCATCAATGATTAAATGTAGAGATCCTACCAAGGATCTATTGATTTTATATTAATAAGATCATTTTATTGTTTTGAATTCAGCTATTGGGAGAAATTTTTCATTTTAAATCCATGATTTTACACATTTGGGTGAAAAAAAGATATATGGAAGGCTATAAATTTTAATTTTAGTTGATTGCTAGTTATTGGAAGGTTCTTTATTGTAGGTTTTAAAAGATTTTTCCAAAATTGAAATTGGGCTTTTCGCGGATAAATTTATTTTAATTCAAATATTGCCATAAAGCCACCATTAGTAGGTCAGTGGCATTGTGACCGCTGCCATTCCTGGGGACCGGTTTCATCAACCATCGCTCTATTGGGTGGTGGTTTTGAAAACCGCCGCTCCGCACAACAGAGTAGTTGTGTTCACTGAAAATAGAACCTTCAACAATACATCATTTTCACATTTTTTCTTCTAATTTATTTTTAATGACAAATTAATTTTTTGAGGAAGTGTCTTCTATCAAGGATGGATAAGGTGATAGTATATGTATTTTCTTAATTCATTTCATAATATCAACTCAATCTCTATGATACCGTTTTGCAAAAAATGTAAAAAATGAGTATAACATTAATTCAGTTAGATTTTCTGTAGGTAATTCTATTTTTCAACAAAAAAACAAGAATGTCACACAGTCTTCCTTTCTATAACTTTGTTCTTTTCCAAATATACATTTATGTTATTGCAAGTTGAATCCCTACTCACAAAGGGGAGCTTCATTTTAGAGACAATAAACAAATTATGTTTTCCTTTGCACTATAACAATTACAATACAACTTATAGAAGCTACCATTTTTCCATCAATTTGGAAGGGATAATAATTTACAATGCTAATGATAATTAAATATTTTTCTTTCAGTGAAGACTAATCCTTTCCAATAATGTAAGCAACCAAAATATATTTCTACAATTGCTAACTCATTTCAATCTTGGGTTAAAAGAAATCTCTTCAACTTTCCTTCAAACATCGGCAGAATGTTACAAATGGCATACACTCAAAGTTCAGTGGGCTTTTAACCATCTATTCACTCTATACAAATTGGCTTATGTAACAAGGCAGACCAAGGTCCTAGATTCTTGTAAAATGGTGCCCCAATCCCTTTTCCAGGAACCCTAGTCCAGCCAAAATACATTCAGAATTACATTTTTTGAGGGAATGTGTGATGGTATCCACAAGACTTGTAAATCCAATAACAATGGCTGAAGTGACATGACATTATTCCCCCTGAGCCTCTATCAAAAATGCTAATGGGCATCTTTTAACCCCCTTTGCACAAGGGTTTCTACATTTCATTGCTTATTTTTCTTGGGTTATTTACCAAGATTAGAAGGACTATTAAAAAAATAAGAAGACATTTTGACACTATGGACACACATGAACAAAATATACAACTTTCTCAAATCAATTGGTACAATAGGCTTGACTCAAATTTTGTTTAGGGATCATATCTTACTCTTTCCATGGCTCACTCCTTATTAATACCATATTGAAGTGAAGTTTCACTAAAGCCCTTAATGATGCATATCAAGCATAAATAAAGATCTATTTCTCTTGCATGTTGCTCATGAGGAAGCTACAAATTTGAGTGATGATTATTGACTTTATATGGCCATCTCCACTTCCATAGATAGTTAACCACCTTATTTCACTCTTCCACCTATGCATACCTCTAAAAGGTTCGTTTTCCCTATCAATGGTCCCACCAATCCACTTTACCCGACCTCTTATTTCTCACAGGACAACTTTTCCTAACCATTAGCACTCAGTACTTATTCACCAATCTTTATGTACAATATGTCTAATGTTATCACCGAATCACAACACCCTTATGTTT
Source organism: Taxus chinensis (assembly GCA_019776745.2). NCBI lineage: Eukaryota > Viridiplantae > Streptophyta > Pinopsida > Cupressales > Taxaceae > Taxus > Taxus chinensis. The sequence continues at coordinate 180,460 of JAHRHJ020001233.1, read as the reverse complement.
ACACAAGTGCATATACTTGAGCTCACGGTGTGATTGGATAACATGGGTACTATCTCCAAGTTGTGGGACTTGCTACTTGAGATAGACCTCCAAAGAAAGCTGGTTCTTGCTCCTAAACTACCTACCACAATCCACTCTAATGTAGGAAAAACTATCTGTCCTAATCTAACTTTCCAAGGGACCAAGGAGAGAGAATGCATATGGAAAATGAAAACCTACACTAAAGCGGTGATACACCAGAAAAGGAGGGGTGTGAGAGTAGTCTTCCAATGTGTGAAAAATAGAAGCAAAATGCATACTAGAAGGGGTGATAACAGTTCTCCACAATCTAGCAAATGCATTCTCAACAACATTTCAGACATACACAATGATAATGGATCCCTACAAGAGAATTAATAGACATAATAATATGCAATAATAATTTGAAAAAGAAACAAGAGTGCAAACAAACACAGTAAGGGTAGAATATCCACAAACTTGTATCTATTGCTTCATTGATATGCACAATTCAATCTATTACAAAATAAGGGCCTAGATCACCATGCAAGGAGTCCACTACAAGGGCCTGCAGAACATTGGCTTCACAAAGAAAATTTGACAGAGTTTTTCTACAACAAAAACTATATGTTCTTACAATTAGCCCAACACTCCAATTTATAGAATTTTGAGGGGAGAGAGAAAGAGAGGGATAAGATAATCCTTAAATATGTATCTTTAACCACTTTTAAGAAGGTAGTAAATGGAGTGAAATGATGTTTTTTTGCTTGCAAAAGGCTCCCCATACTATCCCATGACTTACAGCAGTGAAAATGTGGCAGCCCATGCTTCATTGAATGCATCTCATCTACCAAATAAAATCATTGTTATGAACTAGGCATGTTATCTACAAAATCACCATCTATTCCTCATTATTTTCAATATTTCTTGATTTCTATGCATTGCGCTTGGAACCAAAATTCCATCAATACCGATTTCGTGTGTTTTCATTAACAAATGCAAAAATTGTGGCCTTCTGAGTGTGGGCAGCTATTTTGGGTCTACCAGGCATTTCTACACTTTAATGATACTGAGCATTTAATTTACTAGAGCTGAAGATGTTTCTTTTATTTTTGTGCTAGTTCCAGAAAGTCAAATTTCATGAAAATCGGAGGTCCGAGTCAAAATTTATGGCAATTCGATTTTTGGGATTTGAATTACACTATTTTCCTTTAGATGCAGACATTTTGGCTATTTTGGGTCTTGGTGTCCCAGATGTCCCTTGTGCGACTTGGGCCAAAAACCTCTGCTTCATCCGCATCACACCCTACCCACTTTGTAAATTGGGCAAGTCAGCTTTTCAGGGAACTTAAGTCCCGCACATACGTGGACCATCTAGGCTTTCCTTTTCCACTTTTACTGATTCCCTCTTGGTGCAGCGATTTCAGGTTTGGATTTCCCAGATGTCCCTCTATTTCATCGGGTCATCTGGGCCATTGACCATTGCTTCCTCCGCATTTCACTTGACCCGCTTTACAAATTGGAACTTTCAGCCATACATGTCTCACACATCCTGATGTCCCATGTGTGGCTTGGGACATTTCAACCCGACTTCCCCGACTCCCACTTTTGGCAATTTCAGGTAAATCGAGTGTTCGGGTCGCAATTGTCCCAATGTCCCATGGACCGCACAGGACAAAAATTCCTAATTTTTCTTATTCCAACTTCCTTTGGTTTTTTCAGTGATCCAGGTCTCGACTATCCTGACAACCTATGGATCTCCTGGGACAAAAGTACCTGATTTTTTTTCAATACACTATAACAAGCCCATTTTCCAGATTTTTTACAGTTTTTTCTAACTTCTTGGAGTTTTCCTTGGACAGGGAGGTTAGAAGAAAGCAAAGGGACCTCCAAAACCTGATTTTGGGGCCTTAGACCAATTTCTACTCGCTCAAGCCTGAAGAAATGATACAAGTTATAAAAATTACCTTGAGGGGTGAATTCTGGATAACACTTAACAAACATTTTTTTTTACATCTATAAGCATAATAAAAAAAGGTGGAGAGCCTACCTCTCCATCAAGATTCCAAGAGAACTTCACTCCACAATTTTTGATACCTTAAAGCCAAGCACACTCCTAAACCAACTCCAAAAAGCTCCCAAATCAAAAACATCCAAATTGTAACGTGTCAGTATAAAATATAAATAATGCAAATCAACATATATCAAACTCTCTACCAATGTCATATAGTGTATCATAATAAAAATGCAATTCACATAATGTTAATAGTCTAAATATATGCAAAGTATAACATCTACTAATCAGTGTATCATAACGAAAATGTCTAAACATCAATCTAAAAGTAATATCAACATAATAAAAATAATGTCAAAGAGGAGTGGGCACTACATCCCCCTCCTCTTATACTCGAATTCCTCTTGGAAGTCATTGAAATAGGTGAGGAAATTAGATTCATAACAAAGTAGCGTCCTCCCATGTGGCTGTAGTCTCATTATACGTGTCCCACTAGACTCACACCTGGTCAATCTCATGGCATCAAACGCCCAAAGTCTTTCCCTCTATGATGTGCCTAGGCTCCATTATCACCTGCACCTGTACCTTCAATGTGGTCCAATATAATACATGAGAGGGATCTGTAATGTATCTCCTAAGAACATAAATATGAAATACATCATGCACGTGAGACAAACTGGGTGGCAAGGCTAGATGATAAGCTAAGGGATGGATCTACTCTAAGATCTCGAATGGACACATGAATCTAGGAGCTAACTTAGAGCCTTTTCCATAACCAACGATAGGGATCTTATGATGTCTGACACGAAGAAACACCTTCATGCCCACCTCATAGCTACGGTCAAATCTCCTATGATCTTCATACTTCTTCTGTCTATCATGTTCCTCCTAAAGCCTCTGTTTGAGAAAAACAACCTACTAATCCATGCCCTTTAATAAAGTTGGCCCAAGAGATGATGTTTCCTCCAATTTGTCCCAACTCAGTGGAGTCCTTCACTCCCTACCATAAAGTTCCTAAATGGAGCTATAGCAATAGAACTCTGAAAAACATTGTTTAAGAAAACTCCACTAGGTAAAAATACTCCTCCCACCTCAAATAATGGTCCATAACATACATCCAAAGCATGTCCTCTAAAATATGATTCACCCGCTCTGTCTGTCCATATGTCTCTAGATGATATGTTATACTGAAGTTAATACTCTTCCTAAGGATATGTTGAATGGTAGTCTAGAAATGAGAGGTGTATAAGGGATCTCGTTCACAAAAAATATTCCACAAAATCTCATGTAGTATCACAATATCATCTATGTATACTCGCGCCATTGCACTAGCTATATAGGTGGTCTTTACCGGAGAAAAATGGTCCACTTTTTTCAATCTATCCACCATGACCATGATGGTGTCGTGGTGGTATCTCGATATAGGTAACCCTAATATTAAATCCATGGAAATGGTGTTCCATTTCCACTCCGGTAGGACATGTGGGTAAAGAAGGCCATCTAGATGTTGATGCCCAGCCTTCACCCTCTAAAACTATAAAAAATGTGTCACAAAACTGAGATACATCTCTCCAAGACCTCTCCAATGGTATAACTATCTCAAGGTGGCGTGCATCTTCTTCACCCCTGGATGGGTTGAATAAGGTGCACCAGGAGCCTCTACCAAGATATCTAGTCTCAAACCTCCATCCCTAGGTACATAGGTCTAGCCTCTTTCTCTAAGAATTCCATCTAAATCTAATTTAAAACCATCAAAATTCCCCTCAAGGGGTCTCATAAGACTCAATCTCTAATCTCACTGCAAGGTAGAAGCTTTCATGTGGAAGTTGTCGCAAAATCCTGCTCCACAAATTTGTACCCACTAAAGTAGCCATAACCAAATGTCTTCGATTACTCATGGAATCTGTAACCACATTATCCTTCCCCTTCACATGCTCTATCTCCATTTCTTACTCACATATAAAATCCATCAAATGCCACTGACAAGTGTTGAGATTGGGCTACATGAAGAGGTGACGTAAGCTTAAATGGTTTATCCTGAGAATAAACTTACTGCCAAGAAGGAAATGACGCCAATACACCAAAGCATGCACTACTGCCGCAAGCTCAAGGTCATGAGTTGTATATTTGAGCTCATAATCCTTGAGTTTGTGAGACTCAAAAGCAACCACATGGCCCTCTTGCATCAAAACAACTCCTAATCCTGGGAAAGGAAGCATTCATACAACAAATAAATCCCTCTGAGGATCTAGCACTGTAAGAATCGATGTTGTCATAAGGCATCCCTTCAGTGTACTGAAATCCTTCTCAAATCCATCAGACCAAAAAAACTTCTTCCCTTTTCACTAAAGGGAAGTGATGGGGTGTGCAATCTAACAAAAGTCCTAAAGCAAATATCCTATAGTAACCTACCAACCACATGAAACTGTGCACCTCAGTCACATTGGTTAGCGTAGGTCAATCGATAATAGTTCTAATATTGGAAGTATCGATTGTGATACCTTCCCCAGAAATGATGTGACCCAAGTACTCAACCTCTGACTAGAAGAAGGCACACTTCTCTAGGTTCCTGTAAAGCTGCTGCTCATGAAGACACTGTAGAACTTGTCGAAAGTGCTCCTTGCTCCTCACGCGTATGTGAGTATATCATAATGTCATCAAGAAACATGAGCACAAAGTGATCCAAAAACATCCTGAACACCCCATTCATCAAACTCATGAATATTGTAGGGGCGTTCGCCAAACCAAAAGGTACCACTGTGAACTCATAGTGGCCATATCTCATGCAAAAAAGTTGTCTTATGGATATCTACCTCAGTAATCCCCAACTGATGGTACCCTGACTTAATATATATCTTAGAAAATATAGTGGATTCCTTCATCTGATCAAATAAATCATATATCTACGGAAGGGGGTAATGAATCTTGGTCATTACTTTGTTCAGCTGTCTGTAGTCCACACATAAAGATAAAGATCCATACTTTTTTTTCACAAACATCACCGATGCACCCTAAGGAGATACACTAGGATGGATTAGACCTTTCTCAAGAAGGCCCTCTAACTGCAACTTGAGCTCACATATCTTAAGTGTGGTTATCCTATATGGTTCGCATGAGATAGACTCTGCTCTCAAAACCAAATCAATACAAAATTTGATCTCAGGTGGGGGAGGTAACCCTGGCAACTCACTAGGAAATACATCAGAGAACTCTTGCTAAATGGGGTGGTCATCAAGTAACGGTTCATGAGTCTAATTCTCTGATTGGTCACTAACAATGATGGCAAATGATTGACAAACCCGTCGCACACATTTCTCCATCTACATATCAAATATGGTGTGAATAGAGATGGGTCTCCTGACTCCAACAATCACTGACTCCACTCCCAAATCATCTACACAAGATATAACCTTTCTGTGACAATCAAATCTATCTCTGTACACAAACAACCAATGCATGCCCAAGATAAATCCCTATGAACCCAAGGGAAGGATACACACATCTAAAGTCATGGTGAAGTGTCCTTGGTCCACTGTAAACTCCTTAACTAAGGATTCCACTGAGACTTAGTCTCCATAAGCCATCTCAACATTTCAACTAAGGCCCTACCTAACTGTCACTAGCCTACATCACTCTACTAAACATAGAGAAATAACAAAATCTGATGAGCCTAAATCAAATAAGATAAGGGTAAAAATACCACCAATGCTACTAGTGGTCTCAATCATCATTCCTTGGTGCTCTTCCTAATAGTTCTCAACTACAACATAGATCTTCTTGCTCCTGGCCATGTCATCAACCATAGGCTCCAAAACTAGTTTCTTACCCTGATTAGTAGGGTTTTCAAGGTACTCTCTCCAATGATGACAATGAACACCGCACCCATATTAAGTACCTGGGCCTCTTTAATGAGAAAATACTCCTCCGGGTGGCACGTTAGTCTGTGTTATAGAACCTAATTATCCTTTAATAGATCTTCATGGGTGTTGCAGTGGACATACTGCTATTGACTGTGCTTGAGGTGGAGCTAGTGTCTCATTGGGCCCCCCAACTAGAGGTCCCATACTACATCCTCTCTGAGCATCATGGCATTGTGGAGGCTAAAAGGGTGGTCAAATTTGCTACTACTGCTGAGAAGAAGGCCTAAAGGAAGACTGTGTTGAAGTGTGTCCACCACGAGGAGGAGAAGATGATCCCCTCAACCTATTATCTTGTAATTTTTGCATGCGGCTCCTCACTCTGTCACAAACCTGCTACGTCTTCCCCCTGGTTTCCTCTTTAATATAGGCCTTCTCCATGACCTCTAATAATTTTTTTGGTCAATGAATGTGCACTACGCCACCCAAGTCTAATTTCATGCCCCTGATAAACTTGTGAACTCTAACCTTCTCATCCTGCATGTAGTCCACATACTGAATAAGATCTAAAAATTGACCCTCATACTCTGCCACTATCATGGAAGCCTATTGCAGATCATGAAACTCATCGATCCGCTGCTAGATGAATCTCCTAGATATGTATCTACTCCTTAAGTGCTCCTCAAAGAGCTCCTAAGTGATTGTCCCATAATATACATGCAGATTCTACTCCTCAGTCCTCCACCAAACTCCAACTTCATCTCTTAGAAGGTGGATAGTAACACAAGCTTTCATGTTACTAGTACAAGGAAAACTTGAATCATCCACTCAAGATAACTAACCATGCCTTGGCCTAAAATCCTTCCATATCTCCAGAAAAATGTGGCAATTGTAACTTCAATATCTCTATGATGTGATTTTCCATTTTCAACTATCGGCCCCTAGGTATATTTGCAAGAACATCCCTTGGCCTAGGGCTCTTAGATCCGTCTTTGTGTCCCGAATCTCTACTTATGTGTTGTCTAGGTCATGACTCATGTCCAACCAACTCCGCATGGTACTTCTCTTCCCTATCCTTGATAATGTGACGTGGCGATGCACGAGCCTCTACTTATCCCTCTTCATGCTATCTGCTAGGTCACCCTCCTAAAGATCCTCCACTTAAAGTAGTATTAACATCATGTAGTATATGAAATATCTGAGTCAATATGGTTATTAATTCCTGATCTGAGGTGGTAGATCTAGGATCACGTGAAAGGAACCCTCATTTAGTCCATGCCTTGTACACAAACCAAGGTGAGAGTTAGTTTATCATCATCTAGGTTTTGTTTAAGTTTTCTAAGTTTTCTTCATTTTAAAACATCATGTAATGTTGTGTGTTCTAGGTTTAGAGTTGTGTTAGGTTTACTTGTTTATGTTTTATGTTTCCAAGTGTGCATTAGGTCCAAGTGTTGAGACCATAACTCTGATACCAAGTGTAACCCCCAAAAAATTCTACTCTTAAAAAAAATAAACTAATAAAATAATAAAGAAGTTTATGGTAACAATTTTTTTTGTTTAAGAGTGTTTGCAAGGTCAGGCATTTTAACAATTAATATTTAATTCTCGATTAGAGACTTTCTACACAAGCTTGTGAACAGTTAGAACTAAATTAATAATTAAATATTATAATTTAATTTTCTAAGATAAATTTACATTTTAAGGAATCTACTAAGTTCCATTAGTTAAATTAGTTGTTAAGAACAAAGGTTTAATTTTTTTACCTAGCCACTATGTGGCCCCATTCACCCCATTACCCATGTTCTCTCTTTTTTATTTAAATTTATATTAAAAAAAAATGCCTTCCTATTTAAGTGAGGTAGTGTTTAATTTGGGCCATAGGATTGACTCAAACCTAGCCCTTATATTTAAGATGCCCTAAATTTCCTTACGATTCTCTTTTAATTCCTATTTTCCCAAATTTCCTCATTTTCTCATCTTTTGTTATTTGTAGGTTTTGGGGAAGAGGAGGAGGAGGAGGATCCATTAGAGAAAGGGGAAAACCATTTTACAAAATAATTCTCTTGATAAAATAGTTGTAAATATTTTTCATTGTAATGTTGCCCATTGTTAAAAGTAGAGATCCATACATGGATCTATTTTGTTGTTTGTAAAATCATTTTCCTTGTTTTGAGTTCAATTATTGGGGGAAACCCCATTTCTCTTAAATCCATGATTTTTACACATTTGGGTGACAAAAAAGATATTGGAAGGCTTGAAATTTTAATTTTAGTTGATTCCTAGTTGTTGGAAGGTTCCTTATTTTTAAAATGCTTAAATTTTAGAAAAGGGTATTCATATAATGGGAAATTTAAGCATTTTTCAAAAGTCTGAAATCGTCGCCCTATGTAGGCTAGCTAAAACCTATGACTTCCGCTCTGCACCTTGTGGGGTTCTCAATCGTGGCCACCTAGCACTATGAGGCGGTGGTTCTGAAACCGCCACTCTACACAAAGCGGTGGCTCTATTCACTGAAAACTGAATCTTCAACAATACTTTATTTTCATTGTTTTTTCTTCTTGAGTTGATTTTTAATGCAAAATTAATTTTAATGAGGTGGTCCTCTATTCATTGGATGATAAGGTGATAGTATATCTAGTTTCTTAATTCCAATTTCATAATATCAACTCAATCTCTATTCTACCCTTTTGCAATAAAATGTAAAAACTAAGTATAACATTACTTTAATTCATTATCTTTCACATATTCCATTTTTCCAAAAAATAAAAACAAGATTTCAACACACTTCTTTTGAATAATCTTTGTTCTTTTCCAAATATACATGTATATATATTGCAACTTGAATGCTTACAACTTTTATTAGAATTTCATTTTAAGACAATAAACAACTTAAGTTTTCCTTTCACTGTAAAATTACAATACAAATATGGAAACTACCAATTTTCCAAATCATTCTTTTACAACATAAGACTTTAAATCCTTTTCTTTCACTAAGACTAATCCTTTCCAATAATGTAATCAACCAAAAGATCTTTCTACATTTACTAACTCATTTCTATCTTTGAATAAAAGAAACATTACAACTTTCCTTCAAACATAAAATGTTAAAAAATTCCACTCAAAGTGGGCATAATAATAGGATCAATACAACATAGAGATTTAAACAAGGCTAAACAAAAATTTTCTTGCATTTCTTCCCTAAACTTGTAGCTTCAAACTCACACTCTTCTATCTTTCAAAAACTAGGATCACAATGCAAAGGAAGGGGGAATAACCGAAGCTCTCCGCACGGCCTTTAATCTAATAAGGGGAGAAGCCATCCCCTTATTGGCCCCCAAGACCCAACCAAAAAAAAATCTTGGATCTTGAGCAACATTTGACAACTTTTTACAAGAATGGCTTCCACAAACAATAAGCAATCCAAAGGATTCATCACATTTACATAGACACACTCAATAAAATTAAAAATTTCTAAAAAAACACAATAGGCTTGATATCAAAACAAAAAGAGCAAGGAATATGGGAACCACCTCCTTTTTCCTCCCAAGTTAAGTGGAGTTTCACCGAAATCCTCCATGTGCACAATTCAACAACAAAACTAACTTATATCTCTCCCTTGCAAGTATGCAACAATATGACAATGTTTTTTCCTTTTCACTCCCCATAGGTGAAAATTCACAATCACATTCCCTCCAAAATTCATGCCTCACATCTCCATTTTCCCTCCCCAATTGTCTCATAAATCCATCTCCACACACCCAACTTAAGGAAACTACCCAACCACACAAAAACAACACAATCACCACTATTGAAATACTTAACAAACATAAAATTTTCACATCTACAAGAATAATTAAAAAAAAAAGTGGAGAGCCTACCTCTCCATCAAGATTCCAATAGAACTTTACTCCACAATTTTTGACACCCTCAAGCCAAGAACACTCTAAAATTAACTCCAACAAGCTCCCAAATCCAAAACTGCAAGAAAAAGAAAATGATCAAGTAACCCCAATTCCATCAAATTCCATTAATAAATAGAAATGGGATGTGATTATGATGAGGTGGATCCATGTAGGATGTCACTTCATCATCCCTCCATTCAAACACACAAGTCAAAACACCATGCCCAAGACAATAAATGAACATGTATAAGACTCTGACAACCCAAAAGACACTCAAACTTGCACACCATGCCTACCAAGGACAAATTAATTGTGATAAGTAGGGAAAGTTTAATTATTTTCACCCTTTTACACTCCAAAATGGATAAATAAGTCAAAAATTAACTCCCCATACCATAGGTATGGTTTTTGGGTGAATTTAAGAGGCATGGGACAAGCTTAGCTTGTCCCATAAGTCTCCAAAAAGGCCTCCCAATTCAAAATCGGAATTTTGAAGTTGGGGGAGAGAACATAAGACAAAAACCAACACAAATCTATCCTACATCCACAATATTTCAAGGACCATCTACCCTCATAATTATATTTCTCACATCCTTATTTTAGTTAACAAATTAAGTTGGATTAGCTAATTAAGACATAATAATAATTGTTAATAAAGTAACAACAATTTCCAATAATTAAATACATATACAAAAATAAAATAAAGACAAAATTAAAAGAAAAGGGAAAACATATCACCCCATGGCCGCATATGCGAGGTCACCCCCCATGGAAAACCTCCTAGCTAGGTATGCAAAAACAACACAACAATACATTACACAAGTTGTCAAATTTTAGCCACATTGCACAACACCTGACATCCTTCTGTGGTTGGTCCCCTATCCCCTTGTAATGTAGGTGATAAAATGTCTTGCAAAACAAACAAAATACCTCTCTGACCTTATGACCATATTAACAACATCGAGAAAAATATACATATAAAAATCAATACTCATCATTCGAAATTAAGTAATTCTATCATCTATCAACATAACAAATAATTAATCTTATTCTAACATCCATGAGATTATAATTCTACTTAGAAACATCTAGAGTATAACGTTTCAATATAAAATTTAAATAATGCAAATCAACATAAAACTATCTACCAATTTCATCTAATGTATCATAATAAAAATTACAAATCACATAATGTAAATAGTCTAAATATCTTGCACAGTATAACATCTACTGATGAATGTATCATAATACTCAAAATGTCTAAGTATTCTTCCAAAAGTAATATCAACATAATTCAATAGTGTCAAAGAGGAGTGGTCATTACATAAGGTTTGACAAATACAAATTTAAATATCTAAAATGCTTCTGGGATAAAGTAAAATAAATAATTATTTATCTCAAAGAAAAAAGTATATATTCTAAATTAAACAAAGTTAATTAGTTTCACCAAGTTAATCAAAATCATCTAATAAGTTAATCATTAGCTCATTGACGTTTCAAATCTAGTGTGATATTTCATCAACCTTTATTATTTAGAAAGTTTCATAAATTAAAATTCGCATCCCAATGAAAAATATCATGTTCTTCTAGAATGTATTTAAATTGTTCCTTTTATTCTGAATAAAAATTAAACAATATAATTATTCCAAAAAATAATGAATATTTTTTTTTTTAAGAATACTCTTCCAAGAATTTACTTTGAAAATCATTTCTTCTTCTAACATGTTTTTAAGTAGGTTTCAATAGTCTAGTTCATTATTCTTATTATGAAATTTGAATATTCACCTAGGTCAAGATAATGTATTTGCAAGGAAACATACTATTTCCTTGAGATAAAAATAATCTTTTTTGAACAATCAATAATAAACTGTACTAGGGGAAATGCTGCCTAGCTTGAGCCACATTTATGGGAAAATAACATACAAAAACTTTATAATTACTTCACATAAAATAGGAAGACATTATGACTTTGTTTGAAAATAAAATATGTGAGAGCCTACATCTTTTTTCAATTCCCTACTAGCACATGTAGTGCCCACTCCTCTTGACAAATGAAATCATATTGATGTCATTCTATGGATAATAATAACTTAGAAATTTGAAATTTTATATTTCAATCAATAAAAAATGGAAGTTATTATGTATGATATTGGACTATTAACATTATGTGATTTGTGTTTTTTATTATTATATACTAGAATTGATAGTAGACAGTTCAATGTATGTTGAATTAATTAGATTTTATAAACAAGTTATACTCTGGATGGGAGTAGAATTATAATCTCATGGAATGTTAGAATTCGATTATATATATTTTCATAGATGATAGAATTCTTGGTTTCCAATGATGATTATTGTTATCACCGAATCACAGCACCCCTGTTGCATATACTTGAACTCACATTTTTGTGATTGGATAACATGGGTACTATCTCCAAGTTGTGGGACTTGCTACTTGAGATAGACCTCCAGAGAAAGCTGGTTCTTGCTCCTAAACTACCTGCCACAATCTACTCTAATGCAGGGTAAGCTAACTGTTCTAATCTAAATTTCCAAGGGACCAGGGAAAGAGAATGCATAAAATGAAAGCCTACACTAAAGCGGTGATACACCAGAAAAGGAGGATGTGAGAGTAGTCTCCAAATGTGTGAAATACAGAGGCAAAGTGCACACTAGAAGAGGTGATATTTCAGTTCACCATAATCTAGCAAAATGCATTCACAACAATATTCCAAGCATGGTCACAATGATAATGAATTCCTGCAAGAACATAATAATAGACACAATATTCTTGTAGATTCTAAGATTAAAGGGGCAAGAAGAATGCAAGAAAACACAGCAGGGGAAGATACATCCACAAACTTGTATTTTATTGCTTCCTGGTATGCACAGTTCAATTTATTACAAGATAAGGGCCTGGATCACCATGCAAGGAGTCCACTACAAGGGCCTGCAACACACTGGCTTCACAAAGCAATTTTGGCAGAGCTTTGTTACCCAAAAACTCTCCTCCCTTTTACAATGAGCCCAACACTCCAATTTATAGAAAAATGAGAAGGAAAAGAGAAGGGAAAATGGAAATCCCGAAATCTGTCCTTCAACCACCTGTAAGAGGCATTAAATTGAGTGGAATGGGTATACATTACTTGCAAAAGGCTCCCCATACTGTCCCATGTGCTGCAGCAGAGAAAGAATGATGACCATGCCTCTTAATTGCACTCCCAGCTACCAAATAAAACACTGTTCTGAACCCGGCCACGTTTTCTTAAAAATATCAATATGAATTTCTGATCAAATCCATGAATTTCTTGATTGCTGTGCATCGGGCTCGGAACCACGATTCCAACGGTACCAATTTTGTGCGATTTCGTTGAGAAATGCAAAAGTTATGGCCTTCTGAGTGCAGGGCAGCTATTTTGGGCCTGGCAGGCGTTTTCTGTCATTTGATGGGAAAGAGCATTACTGACTGGAGCCGAAACGTTTCCTTTTATTTAAATATATCTATCCCTCATTAAAATTAAGAAATCATGGTTATTTTGTTGTAGATTACAAGGGAGAGATAAGTGCTCGTTCCAGAAAGTTTTTTTGTTTTGTGAAAATCGGAGCTCGGAGTCAAAAGTTATGGCCGTTTGAAGTTCCATAAGGAAATGTTGTTTTCTCACATGCCTTCGGCCATTTGGTTTTATTTCAAACGCGCGTCCCTTTGTCCCAAGGTTTTGGTGCTGAAATTCCCATTTCGGCCGAACCGGCCGGTTCGCGTACTCGCGAAATGCCCATGATGTCCCATTTGCTTTTTTACCGTCTGGGACAAATTTTCCCGAAGATCGGCCGGTTCGCGCCCTTTTGTCCCAACTGTTCCGGGGCTCGAAGTTCTCATTTCGGCCGATTCGGCCGGTTCTCTTTTAACCCGCGTGTCCCAGACTGTTTCGGGCTGCCTTGACTCATTTCGCCCGGTTTCCTTCGTTCGTGTCCTTTTTGTCCCGCTTGTCCCAAAGGCGACCCTGTTCAGCAGTTAGCCAATTTTTTCTCTCTTTTCGGCCAGTTCGGAATTTCCGCGTCCCGCATGTCAAATTTGTCCCGGATTAATCCCATTTTGCTTTCTATGTTTTGTGCTATATTTCGGCCACACACGCCCTTTTATGTCCCAACTGTCCCGACTATGTGCGATGGACTAGGACTTAGCCATTTTTCATGATTTTTCCTGGCCCGAGCTTGTTTTTATGCAATTTTTTCCACATTTTCTCAGAACTTGCTCTCTTCTATTGGATAGGGGAGTTAGAAAAATATGAGGGGACCCTAGAAACATGAATTTTTTGCCCTGAATCAATATAATTTTGGGACTTGCATGTTATCAAAATTACCTTGGGGGTGAATTTTGAGAAAAAATATTTTAGATATTTATTGTATGAGAAAACCAAAGTTAATAAGAAAAGGGAAAATACCCAAATGCCCAAGAAGTGCATATTATACATTGAAATGAGTTTAAGGGGAATAGGAAAAAAAATCTTGATCCATTAGGTAACCATGCCACAATACATTTGTGTGTGTTGTATTTAAATGGAAATAAAGTTACAACAAAAATAGGAGTTTTCAACCTGAACACCTAGAATATGGTAGAATAGAAACACAAGTAAAAAAAAAATGGAATAGATTTTTGTATGTGTATATCCATTGTAAGATTTATCCTCCTCTTCCTCGTTCCCTTAACCTACATAACAAAAAATGAAGAAATGAGTGAAAGGGATAAATAAAATCCTTCCATAGAGATATTACAGTTGTTTTGGAATTTCTCCATCCTAATGGTCTAAATTGGTTTCATCCAATGGCCAGATTTCCCCCTACAAATGATAAGGTAGGGGTAGGTGAGATCATCATTTGGTCATATGGGTCATTTTTGAATGAGGCCACTTGAGTGGTGTAGGGATTAAATTAGTTTTATAACATTTAATTCAATGGTATCTTCCTTTTATAAAATCTCTCTTTAACCTTGTAGTTAATTAACTCAAACTTACCCTTTTCTAGCCAAGTGTGAAAATTCATTCTAGGAATTTAATTAATTAATATTGTGTAAATGAAGGGATAAATTAGTCCTAGTCATTTCTATAGTGGATTATTGAATGACTTTAGGAACCACTTTATTAAAGTAATTATGGATTATGGTTTCCAATGAAGTTTTAAACTTTACTGGAGGACTAATATTATTGTTTAATTAATTTGGTGATGATCATTGTTAACAAAGGGTATAGCTAATCATTGCATTCATTCCATAACAAACAAAACAAAATAATTCCATAATTTGTTATCATTATAACCTTTTCTTTGTTTTTGGTTTTGTGGGAAATTTTTATAGGAAATACACTTGGTATCAGAGCCATGGGTAGCATCAATGCTTGGACCCTTGGCCAGGATGGGAACCTAACAACTAGTTAGCAAAAACTTGAACCTCTTTTATTAAAATAACAAATAAAATCAAAATCCACCTTGTTTGGATTGTTGTAATCACATGGTGGATTTTGTCGAATCGGGTTAATGGAAGCCAATGTTAAATGAAATTGATATTATCATAGAGTTCTAGTGTGGCAGGAATGTGGTTTCCTTGCAAAGATGCTTTTGATAGTCCTAGCCCATGTTTTAGTCATGCGATATTTTGACCCCATTTCAGAGACCCCTCCTTATTTGAGAATGTTAATTTACGTGGTGTGAATCTTGTGGATTAGTGCTATTGTTTGCATTTGATCATCTTAGCCATATTAATAAAAAATTAATTTTTAAGCACTTCATGATCTTTGGGGAATTAGAAGGTGTTTAAATTGTTAGATTCCATTCTTTTGATGGATTAGGTGAAAGTTGGTGTTGTGGATGATTTTTCAACTTAATCCCCATTCACTGGTGAGTTGATCCTTGATCAGGTCTTGGTGTCGCTTTTGATCCAGTTTTTGATAGAATGCATCAAATTATTTAGATATGAGATACATGTATAGTACCTACAGATATTGCTACAATGGTGGTCCATGAAGGGCTACAATAGTGAATGTGATCTGTGGAATTTTCTATATTTTATATGTGTGTATAAATTAAGTTATTTTATACTAGGACATATAACATTTTAATTTTCATGACTTTGATTGAGAAGCTCTGAGGATCCTTTTGTTATATTTACCTTATTGCAAGATTTTCATTGATTGTTATGTGGCTACTTAGCCATTTTCGCTATATTTCCGATATTTCTTGGATTCTAATTTTGATTGGTGACTTAGAATTTGTATATCTCTAAACAAAGGCACAAAAAAGTTCCGTGATCACCCTTTTTTGGCAAAATGTTGTCAAAATGTTCCGTGATTCTTTCTTGTCCGTTGATGTATTGGTTTTGTAGTGTTTATTATTATGATCTTTCGTCATAATTGAGGGTTGGCGATTTCATTAGGTAAAACATGAAGACATACGATTGTCCTCTTAGGTTGACTTCAAAGTTATGCCTTTGTGAATTTGTAAGGATAGAAACCTTGGAATGATGTATCTAGCATCTTGGAGTGACTCTTTCGTTACTAAACCTTTCTAGAGAGAGAGAGAGAGAGAGTTGTGTTGTGTCGTATTTTTGGTAGTGTTGATAGCAATAGTTGGGATTTCTCCATGTAATCTGGTATGAGCGTTATTCCTCATCAGAATATGATGTGTTTTTATTATAGGTTTATGGATTTTGTTAGGATAGAATTAACTCTTGGGTGAAAGTTGTAGATTTATAGTGGATAGTCCTTTTACAAAAGATTCCTTGAACCTTATAATTAATTAACTCAAACTTACCCTTTTCTAGCTAAGTAAAATACATTGTAGGAATTTAAGTAAATAATATTGTGTAAATGAAGGGATAAATTAGTCCTAGTCTTTTTATAATTAATTATTGAATGAATTTAGGAACCAATTTATTAAAGTAATTATGAATTATGGAAATGAAGTTTTAAAATTGACTGAACGATTTATATTTTTATTTAATTAATTCGGTTATGATTGTTGTTAACAAAGGGTGTAGCTATTCATTGCATTCATTCCATAACAAACAAACATAAATTAGTCAATAATTTTTTTCATTATAACCTTTGTTTTGTTTTTGGTTTCGTGGGAAATTTTTGTGGGTTACACTTGGTATCAAATTCATGGGTTAAACGCTTGAACCCTAGGCCAACATGGGAACTTGACAACTAGTTAGTGAAAAATTGAACCTCTTTGATTAAAATAACAATAAAATAATAAATTTGTTTGGACTGTTGTAATCACATGGTGGCATTTTGTCAAACTAGGTTAATGGAAAATGTTAAATTCAAATTGATATTCTTGTAGACTTATAGTGTATCAGGAACATGGTTTCCTTGCAAAGAGTTGTTGATAGTTCTAGTTGTTGTTTAAGTCATGGAATATTTTGACCCAATAGAGACCCCTCCTTGTTTGAAATATTAATTTGTGTCATGTGAATCTTGTGGATTAGTGATATTGTTTTTGTTTAGGGGTCGGTTTGAGGGAATAAGAAGTTTTTGGGTTTTAAGAAATCCCCTAATTTTGATGATGAGGCAAGTTGGTATTGGTCATTGTTTTTTCAACTTAATCCTTGTAGGGGTTAGTTGATATCAGGTCTTGATGTCGCTTTTGATCAAGTTTTGCATATGCATCCTTAGATCTAAGATCCATATATATTACCCCTACTGGTGGTCCATGACGGGCTATGAAGTGAATGTGATGTGGAATTTTATGTACTATTTATATTCGTAAAATTAAGTTATTTTATCAAGGACCAACATTTTAAGTTATGATTTGATTGAGAATCATTGAGGATTATTTTGTTATTTTTACCTTATTACAATATTTTCATTCATTGTTATGTAGCTACTTAGCAATTTTCATTAATTTACAACATTTCTTGGATTCTACTTTTGATTAGTGACTCAGAGTTCGTTTATCTTGTCAACCACTTGGCTAAATGTTGTCAAAATGTTACGTGATTCATTCTTTTCGGTTAATGTACTCATTCTACATTGTTTGTATTATGATCTTTCATCCCATGGGGATATACCCTGGATGCCTTGATTTTATTCTTAGGTGCTTCAAGTTATTCCTTCGGTTTTGGAAGGACGAAACCTTATGTTTGTCTAGGATCTTGGAGTTACTCTTTCGTTACTCAACCTTTCTAAAGAGAGAGAGAGAGTTGCGTCATTCGGTATTTTTGGTAGTGTTCCATACAAAACTTAGGTGATTTTGTAATCTGGTATGAGCGTTATTCCTCATCAGAATATATGTGTTTTTTATAGGTTTATGGATTTTGTTAGGATAGAATTAACTCTTGGGTGATTGTAGATTTTAGTGGATAGTGTTTTACAAAAGATTCCTTGAACCTTATAATTAATTAACTCAAACTTACCCTTTTCTAGCTAAGTAAAATACATTGTAGGAATTTAAGTAAATAATATTGTGTAAATGAAGGGATAAATTAGTCCTAGTCTTTTTATAATTAATTATTGAATGAATTTAGGAACCAATTTATTAAAGTAATTATGAATTATGGAAATGAAGTTTTAAACTTGACTGAACGATTTATATTTTTATTTAATTAATTCGGTTATGATTGTTGTTAACAAAGGGTGTAGCTATTCATTCATTGCATTCATTCCATAACAAACAAACATAAATTAGTCAATAATTTTTTTTCATTATAACCTTTGTTTTGTTTATGGTTTCGTGGGAAATTTTTGTGGGGTTACACTTGGTATCAAATTCATGGGTTAAACGCTTGAACCCTAGGCCAACATGGGAACTTGACAACTAGTTAGTGAAAAATTGAACCTCTTTGATTAAAATAACAATAAAATAATAAATTTGTTTGGACTGTTGTAATCACATGGTGGCATTTTGTCAAACTAGGTTAATGGAAAATGTTAAATTCAAATTGATATTCTTGTAGACTTATAGTGTATCAGGAACATGGTTTCCTTGCAAAGAGTTGTTGATAGTTCTAGTTGTTGTTTTAAGTCATGGAATATTTTGACCCAATAGAGACCCCTCCTTGTTTTGAAATATTAATTTGTGTCATGTGAATCTTGTGGATTAGTGCTATTGTTTTTGTTTAGGGGTCGGTTTGAGGGAATAAGAAGTTTTTGGGTTTTAAGAAAATCCCCTAATTTTGATGATGAGGCAAGTTGGTATTGGTCATTGTTTTTTTCAACTTAATCCTTGTAGGGGTTAGTTGATATCAGGTCTTGGTGTCGCTTTTGATCAAGTTTTGCATATGCATCCTTAGATCTAAGATCCATATATATTACCCCTACTGGTGGTCCATGACGGGCTATGAAGTGAATGTGATGTGGAATTTTATGTACTTTATATTCGTAAAATTAAGTTATTTTATCAAGGACCAACATTTTAAGTTATGATTTGATTGAGAATCATTGAGGATTATTTTTTGTTATTTTTACCTTATTACAATATTTTCATTCATTGTTATGTAGCTACTTAGCAATTTTCATTAATTTACAACATTTCTTGGATTTTCTACTTTTGATTAGTGACTCAGAGTTCGTTTATCTTGTCAACCACTTGGCTAAATGTTGTCAAAATGTTACGTGATTCATTCTTTTCGGTTAATGTACTCATTCTACATTGTTTGTATTATGATCTTTCATCCCATGGGGATATACCCTGGATGCCTTGATTTTATTTTTAGGTGCTTCAAGTTATTCCTTCGGTTTTGGAAGGATGAAACTAGACACCCCAATTTCACATCTATCCTAAATCAATTAATTCCCCTTCCTCATTTCCCACAAAAATACACTTCGAATTAATCAAATATAATTTGATTAATTATCCATTTCAAAATCTAAAAAATAACCCAATCCTCACCACATGTCATTATTCTCCATGTTTTTCTACTATTGAATTAAAAATTCAAATTCAAATCCTCACCCACCCTTCATGGTCCCCACTCACCTAAAATCCTCCACTTATGAATTAAAAATATAATTCAAATCCTCACCCATTCTTCATGGCCCCCACTCACCTAATCTTGCCCACATTTTCAAACCACTCACCTAATCTTGCCCACATTTTCAAACCACTCATGTTGTTGTCCAAAACAGGTTCAATGTATGTTTGAACTAATGGAAGGAAATTTGAAGAAGATATGGATTGGTTTGGAATTAGAGAGTCTTGACTGTTGTCGTCATGATCTCGTGGAATTTCAGTATATATAGGAGTTTCGACAGTAGTCAGCTCTTCATGGAAAGTTGTGGTATTGGATGTGTCGTTGGTTGCAAGAGCATTGTCATCAAGTTCTACAGAGATGACGTCGTCGTCAATTAAGTCTTGGACGTAATTCTTAAATCGTACACATTTATCTATGTGATGACCATCAATGCGATGAAAGTCACAGTATGTGTTAGGTTTGTACCAGCATGGCTTAGCTTCCCCTTTGACAAAGGGTTTTGTAATTGGATATTTTATCAGTTTAGCCTCTTTTAGTTGATGAAAAACACTAGAGAGACTTTCTCCAAGGGGGGTAAACTGACGTTGGACTTTACGTGAACTGATTTCTTCGTGAGGTTGTATGATCGGCTTTTTGGGTGATCGCTCACTGATTTGGGTAGCCATATGAGAGAGTTGTGTTGTCATCTTATTAATTTGTTCTAATAGCTCATTGTGTGATGTTTTTCGTGAATTCTTCATGTTTGAAAGAGAGGGAGAACGAAGAAATGTGCGATGAAGAAATCAACCTATTGATTATGATCTTTGTTTTCGCTCAATCAAGTTTTAACAAGGGCTATAAGGAGTAAGCTCAAACAAGCTACTCGGGATACAAGTGGGATATAACTTAAACAAGCTATGACGAATATGTTGATTGGTTTGGATTAAACAAGCTTAACAGATGAAAATGTAAGGAGTACACTCAAACAAGGTACTCAATACAAGTGGGATGTAGCTCAAACAAGCTATGATGAATATGTTGATTGGTTTGGCTTTAACAAGCTCTGGATTTTTGATAGGAAGAGTAACTCAAACAAGTGACTCAACACAGTTGTGAACTCAAAATGAGTTTTGAAGGGATTTGTGTCGGATGGGATTTTGTGAAACTCGACAGCTGATGAAATAATGAGTGAACTCAAACAAGTCACTCAATGTCATTTTGATATAGCTTGAAACAAGCTAGAAAGAATGTTCTGACAATTGATGAGATAAGGAGTGAACGCAAGTCACTCAATATCTATTGGATATAGCTGAAGACAAGCTATGACAGATGTATTATTGGCTAAAGTGAGCTAATGAAATTGGTGTGATGTTTTGGTCTGTGTTGTTGGATTGTTTGGATGTTTTCGCTTGGTATTGAATTGGTCGAGAACTGATTTTTTTTGTGGAACACAACTAGGGTCTGAACTTTTACAATGAACACATTGATATCAGCCAAGTTTTATGATAAAATATGCTAAACTATTTTGTTTTCAAACAGCAAGCAGTCATGTGGATTCAATTGTTTTGGCTTATGAGGTAACTTCTTCAGGAATGATCATTGTTTCATGCAATCATACAAGTATGCTGTGAAATGGTGGATGCAGGCTCTTATTACTCCAAGAAGATGCGTCCTCCGATATACCCTAGTCCTGATATACCTAATTCTGTACGGGGACAGAATTGGTACGGGGAACCCTTAGAGCACTGGAGGAGACTCACCAATTCTTACTTGCCTGTTTCGGAGTGAATCACCACGTCCAGAACAGGTTTTGTGAAAAGGTGGAAGGTGATGGAGGGATGAATGTGTATGGTGTCCTTATAACTCCCCGAAGATTTACAGGGACGATGCCCAGGCTTCGTTGTTACAGCTATTTAGGCGTGACTCGCATGCGCTGCACGACAGCATTACCTGTAAGTGAAGAGCAGCGGCGAGGTAAATACCGAACGCTGTGATGAGACTAGGTCTCAAAGTGCAATGCAGATGCAAATGTTGTTGGTGCGTGGTAGTCAAGTCCACGTCACCGGTGTAGCTTTGGTGGTGATGAAATCCACCTCGTCTACGTGCAAAAACAATATGATAAAGTGATTAAACGCAGGGTTCTTTCCAACTTGAAATAAATCACTAGCAGAAAATAATTGCGTACCTGAGCGTACTTTTTTTTTTTGGTTTCAGCAATTGTCTTTGAATGGTGGTATTTTTGCGGGATTTTTGTTGTTTTTTTTTTGTTTTTGTTTTTGACAATATTCCAGCAACGCGGTTCTACAGAAAACAAATTAGTAGTTATCCTGCAAATGAAATGTTAGAAAAGTGATCGTGGTTGTTTTTGATTTGCCAGATCGCTCAAAGGCGCAGGAAAAGAGCATACACAACCAACGACCAAACAAATATTAAGAATATGACAAAGGAAAATAATTATTAAAATGACAGTTGGAAAACAAAGCTAGAGGATCCTGCAATGTTAGAACAAGAAACTAAAAAAAATGTGACCGTTTCTGATTTTCCAGATCGCTCGAAGGCGCAAGAAAAGAGCATACGCGGATACAATTGGAATAGTTTTTTTTTCAATTTTTTTTTTTAAATGTTAATAATTATTGCAATTAATCATGATTGCGAAATAGCGATAATGATTATTTTCACAAAAAAGAAAAACGATGAAAGAAGAGGGTGAAAACGTTATCTAGAAGTGTTGTCGTGGAAAAGTTAAATGTAAGGCAAAAAATTAAAAATAAAAATTGTTTTCTAGAGCTCGAGTGGCCTCACGTTTCTGATTTCCAAGATCACTTTTGAAGTGCGAGGAAAGAGCATACGTGTGAGGATGTTTCGTGAAATAAAAATAAATAAATAAATAAAACTATAATTTTGTTGTTTTTTTGTTAAAAAGATAGGTGTTAGAAGAAATGAAACCAAAAATTTTTCTGTAAGTCTAAATCTAAAAATTATTTTTTCATTGCATAGATCTTTTCAATACCTTTCCGTTAAAAAAATGAAGTCATTCTGAGTTAAGGAGCAAAAGTTATGGCTTCCGGAAGATGGGCTACGAGAACGCTCTGAATGAAAATTTTGAACGTGAGATAAACGTCCCAAAAGCTGGTTTTTTTTATTTTCTAACTTCTGTACTTTACCTAAGAAGCAAAAATTTTGACAGCAAGGTTAAAAAATAAAAATAAATAGAAAGAAAGAGTTAGATCACAAAATGATTGACTAAAATAAAAGAAAAAAAAAATAGTAAATGATTAACTTCCTACAAAGCAGTTATTTTAGCAAAAGTAAATAAATAAATATATTTTCCGGATTGGTTGTCCCATGACAGTAAGATGATAAACTAATGATTAGTTCATGTGTTTCTATAGATTACGAGTGAATAGCAAAATCAGAACTTCGAACTAAACACCAAGCACCGAGGAGATCAAAGATAGGATAAGCTGCATAGTTTCATTGTTGCTATAACCTGCAGATACACCACAAGACACCACACAACAAAAACACTACCCAAAGCGTGAAGGTTAACCAAAGAAGACCATAAGGAACAGAAAAGGAAATAATAATGAACAATAATAAACAAAGAACAGATAAAACCACTAATTGGAAATTAATGGTAACAGATCGAAAGTAACCGGGCGTGCCAGAATGTAAGCTATGAAAAATACACTACTAACAAGGAAGTAAAATACCAATAATCATACCTCCTCCTTCGCGTTCCGTAGCAAACCTCAGAATGGGCTAGGAAACTTGGATTGAGCCCTGATTTTGTGATATGTAGGTGCTTTTCTTCAAGACGGAGCAAGACCTTCCTGCAACAACGATCCTCTTACTTTGCACTAGATGGGAAAAAGGATTATGAGGCTATTTTGGCATTAGGACGAGGCAAAATGATGTTCTTTGCTCAAAGGATGCAAGAACTTAGATATGGCATGAAAGCTTATTCTCCGTGTGTTTAGAGGGGAGGGGTAAGGTTGTATTTATAGCCTGAGGGAGTGATTAACTTAGATTAATTTAAGTAATCATGGTTTGAAAATGTGGGCAAGATTAAGTGGGTGGTTTGAAAATGTGGGCAAGATTAGGTGGATGGTTTGAAAATGTGGGCAAGATTAGGTGGGTGGTTTGAAAATGTGGGCCACGAATATTAGGTGAAGATTTGAATTATATTTTTAATTCATAAGTGGAGGATTTTAGGTGAGTGGGGACCACGAATGGTGGGTGAGGATTTGAATTTGAATTTTTAATTCAATAGTGGAAAAACATGGAGAATAATGACATGTGGTGAGGATTAGATTATTTTTTAGATTTTGAAATGGATAATTAATCAAATTATATTTGATTAATTCGAAGTGTATTTTTGTGGGAAATGAGGAAGGGGAATTAATTGATTTAGGATAGATGTGAAATTGGGGTGTCTACATTTGCCCCTCTTTGGAAGGGTACTATGAAAGTAGTGTCCTTTCAAAGAAAGTAGACGGTATGGGGGAAGAATTCAATCTACTTTTTAAAAGGTAGAGTGAATGTTTGTTGGGGAGAATAGAAAGTGGTGAGTGACGGATGTCATAGTATCCTCCAAGACAAAAATGTCATGAGAAGATGTGATTATGGATAGATGTGGTGATGCCCCCTCGAGAGGACTGACGAGAATGAAATATACGACAGAACTCTCGAAAAGAAGGGAAATGGATTTGGTGGAGAAGAGGACGATAATGGAGTGGAAGAGACTGGAATGACCGCACGACGCAAATGGAGAAAGGATTCAATCGACCTTAAATGCTAGGTGTGAGGGTGTGTTGGAAAGAGAAAAGGGAATGGATAGGATTGGGGGTTGATTATGAGAAGAGTAAGGGAGATAGGGGAGGGGAAAAAAAGGAATGAAAGAGGTAGAAATAAGAGAGAGGGATGATAGGGGAAGAAGGGAATGATGAAGGACAAACAAGGCAAAAACAAGGAAAATGACAGAGTAGAGGGTGAAGGGATGAAATAGAGAGATGTGCAAAATGAAGGAAGCAACAGAGATAGTAAAGAGGGATGCGTGGAAGTGAAATAAATGATAGAGATGAAGAAAAGTAGGAAATGGGAAAGGATAAATAAGAAGGAGAAAACGAGGTGGGAGTAGGGGGTGAAATGGAGGGAAATGGAAAGAGGACAAAAGAAGAAGTAGAACGGAGAAAAAAAAAGAAACTATGAGGGGCGAGGAAAGTGTGAAAAAGAGGAGAGAAAGGAAGAGAAACATATACAGAATGAACGAAAAGGTAGGGGTGGTAGAGAAACGTGAAAATTAGGGGAGAGGAAAGGAAGATAGAACGAATACAAGGAGAAGATTGAAGGAATCGTGTCATTGTGAGGAAGACCAAGGCAAAGAATATGGAACAGACCGTATGGAGATGCATGTGGAGAGTGGGATGATAAAAAAGACAGGACAACGCTGAACAACCAGGTTATCGATGGGGATGTAAGGAGGAAACGTGATGGAAAAAGGGGAAGAAGATGATATAGGGGAAGGGAAATAAGACGAGGGGTGGGAGAGAGAAGAGGATAACAAAGAAAATGATGTAGAAGGAAGGGAATACAGAAAGGGGGTAATAAGTGGAAAGGGAACGGTAGAAGGAATGTTCAAAGAAAGAGGGAGGAATGACATCGATTGGAAAAGATGGGAGATGCATGAAATGAGGATACTAGGATGATGGGAAAATAGAAAAAGGATGTATGATGAAGACAGTAAAGATATTGAAGAGGGCAAAGAGGAGATGGAGAGATGGGTAAGAAGCGACAAGAAAGGGTGGGAGTGAGGGAAAAGAATAGGAGAGAAAAGAGAATGGGGGATAGAAGAGGCAATGCCAATGAGGGGATGTTAGGGAAATCCCCTTGACAATGAGTGGTGGGGAAGGGTGAAAGAAAAAATGAAGAAAAAGAGAAAGCGAATGAGGACTGGAAAGGGTAACGCCAACAAAGGGACGTTAGGGAAAACCCGTTGCCAATGAGTGGTGGGCTTAGAGGAGGGAAGGAATGAAGGGAAACTCTAGAAGGTCCAAGGGAGTGAATGAGGTCGTGTGGAATGAGGATTGATAATTTTTAGGGAAAACCCGTTGACAATTATGAGTGCGGGAAGAGAAGATGATGATGAAAGAATGATATAGGAGTGTTAACAATAATGGCGAATATGTGTGTGGGTAGAAATGTGGGGGGAATGTGAGAAGATGAAGGGGAAAGAGTGAAGAAGATGGGAGGGAGGAGTTGGGACTAAGTGAAAGCGAGGAGAGGATGGGGGTGATGAGGATGAACGAGGTGAGGATGAAGAACCAAGACATGAAAAGAATGGGAAGAAACGGTATGAAGGATGATGGATCAAGGAGGGGAAAATGGGGGAAAAGAATGTGATTGTAGGTGGAAGAGATGAGTTGTATGTTGTAAGAGGATATGTGGAGAAAGGATAATAGTAGGAGGAAAAAGTGGGTAATAGGAGATACCAGGTGGAAGAAGCGATCAACAAAGTGAACTAAGAATGAGGCGGGGGAGAAGTTCACGATGACAAGTTAAGTGTAGGGAGGACCCTGACATAAGATTGTCATGTGATGGAAGTGGTTAAGTAAGATTGCCATGTGAGCAAAACTGGAGATGACAAATGGTCAAGCGAGAAGTGGTGTTTGCGAGAATCGAAAAGGAGGTGAAAGGATGTGATAATGGGGAATGCCGAGAAAAAATGAAGGGTGAAGGGTGGGTAGTGATGGGGAAAGGCAAGGAGACAGATCATCCTTAAGAGGGACTCTTAAGTGAGATCGCCATGCTGGGTGAGTGGTTAAGTAAGATTGCCAAGCAGAGGAGGGTGATAGTGGTGGTAAAAAGATGTGATGATGGGGAATGAAGAGGAAATATGGATGGTGAGATTGGAGAGTGATGGGCGAGTGTAAGATGACATGTCATGCTTAAGAGAATCTCTTAAGTAAGATCGTCATACTGCTGGAGAGGTTTCGTAGGGTCACCCAACCGACAGGGATGATATGCAAAGAGAAAGACAAAATGATATTGGGGATAGGGGTGGAATGGTAGGGTGAAGAAGATGATCGCGATGAGAGGTGGGAGAAATAAGATGGGGGAAATATGATGGGATGGGGGAAGGCCACAGGGCAGATCAACCTTAAGTGGAAGTCTTAAGTAAGATTGCCATGCGGCTGGAATGGTTAAGTAAGATCGCCAAGCTGAGGAAGAAGAAGGATGATGTTAGAGTTGGTGGGAATAGGGTATGACAAAATGGACTGAAGGGGAACCCTCAAGTGAATTTTCCATACTACGAGAGCGTGTAAGTAGGATGACCAGGCATAAGGTGGATTTGGGGAAGGATGAGAAAAGAGTGAGTGAGGTATGCCTAAGTGGTATATGATATGAGATGAGGTGATAATAAGAAAGAAAGGACACAAAGGAGTATAACATGAATGGATGAAGGAATATATGCAGTGGAGGGTGGAGAGTGTGAGGGGAATCCTTAATTGGGATGCCCACGTGGTGAGAGTAATGATGCGGGAATGGGAAGTAGAAGAGGTGGAGTTGGAAGATGTGTTTGGTGGTGATGGTTATTTGATGAGAGGGCAGGTGGTGAAGAAGCTTCTACAGCGGGAAGATCTTAGGGAGAGGGTAAACCTCCACTGAGGATTCCATATAGAAGGGGTTATTAAGTAAGATTGTCAAGCGGGAAGAAAACGGGTGAAAGGAAAGAATACCAATGGGTGAGAGGGGACAGGAATGGTGAGAAGGGTAATATGGGTATAAGCGGCGGAGGAGTAAAAATGAGAAGTGAGAATGAATGGATCAAATACATGGTGATCATGGTGGGGGAGAAGGAGCTGCTGGATAGTGAATGCTACTTGAGAAAGATCGTCAAGTAGGATTCGCAAACTGCAACGGTGATCAAGTAGGATTCGCAAACTGGAGAATGCATTAGTATGGGTGAATGGATGGGGTGCAAAGTAAGATGTTGATCATGCAGGAAGATACTCACGTGACGAAAAGCATCTTAATTTTAATATAGCACATAACAGGATGCATCGTGATATAAAAGATCAGGATGACTAGACTGTAATATGCGTGATAGCATAGACAGGGGCCATCAAAAAGGTTTGATGCCCCAGTACGATATGCAAATGGAAGAGAGCATAGACAGAGGCCATCAAGAAAGTATGATGCCCCAGTACGACATGCAATCAGATAACATAAGAATATTACAGAGAACACCAGGATATATAAAATCAAGATGCCCCCTGTAATATATCAAGATACAAGAAAGCAATTAATAATTTGCCACTAATAATGCAACACAAGAACCAGTAAACATGTCCCTAACGTGTTCCACAGTGATGATTGATTAGATGTGCCCCCAAGCAGAGGTACAAAGGATTGGGCCAGTCTCCTCAAACAAGGAAACAATGAGAGCCGGATTTTCCCCAAGCGAGGATTCACGCGAGGAGAAGTGGTTTGAAATTGGTAGTCATAAGGTGGTTGGACCATTCGTTTGGGATAATAGTTCAAAGGATGAACTGTGTTACTTATTGAGTTTTTACAATTTTGTGGATGTTTTTGGTCTTTTGAAAATTTTACAAATGTTTTTGTATTTTGGATATTTTCTAATGTTTTTGTTTTTGATTTTTGGATTTTCTAATGTTTGTTTTTGAATTTTATAATTTTTGGATTTTTTAATGTTTTTTTTTTTGGAGGGATTTTTACTTGGGAATTTTTTTCAAATGTTTTTGGATTTTGAGATTTTTACACTGTTTTTACATGATTTTCAAATGTTTTTGGATTTTTGACGATTTTCAAATGTTTTTGGATTTTTGAATTTTTACACTGTTTTTTGGATTTTTGACGATTTTCAAATGTTTTTGGATTTTTGACGATTTTCAAATGTTTTTGGATTTTTGACGATTTTCAAATGTTTTTGGATTTTTGACGATTTTCAAATGTTTTTGGATTTTTGACGATTTTCAAATGTTTTTGGATTTTTTTACGATTTTCAAATGTTTTTAGATTTTTTTTCAAATGTTAGATTTTTTTTACACTGTGACAATTTATGGACCAGAGTGCAGACTTATTTTTGAGAGACGATGTATTATCCGTATGTACCGTTCATTGTAACTTATGCTCAAAATAACACAAATTCTCTTTCCATTGGCATGATATGGTGGTGATGATATGATGAAAAGAATTCCAACTCCATTCTTGACTCCACACAACTAGTAAGATGTGTGGGCTCATCACCAAGAATCAAGAAGGACGTAGGAGGTAGATAATGAATATAGAGACAAATGCTAACAACAATCCCTTTGGGAAATTGTGACTCCATTCTTCATAATGGTACTGAACCGGTTTCAAAAATGGCTTTCACTTTATGAGTCACATGCTAGACTTAGACAGTTATGTGGCCTACTGATTGATAAGATATGAGGTTAAGGGATAGTTCTCTCTTCACTTAGGCATCTAAATTACGTGTTTGGGGATTCTATAATTTGTAAGCACTGTAAGATTTTGTATTTTTGAAATGACTCCCTATGCCTTGCCCCATGCTACTAGTGAGAAGCAAGGGCTCATCACCAAAGGCAAAATATAGGCGAGTGAATTTCTTTTTGTCTTTTTTTTTGTTTTGTTTTGTTTTTTTTTTTTTTTTTTTTTGGAATATTTTGCAATGTTTTTATGCTTGTATGAGAATGACCCTCTACGCTTTGCCCCATGCCACTTGTAAGAGGCAAGGGTTTATCACCGAAGACAAGACGTAGACGAGTAAGGGCACCTTCCTCCATTCCTAGTCTCACACTACTAGTAAGAAGTGTGGGCTCAACACCAAAGACTATGAAGGACGAAAGATGTGACAATGAATTATTCATAAGTTATTGAATTGATGGATTTTTTTACAATAGTGCTTTGTATTTGGGAAGAAACATCTGCCCCCAATCTCAGCCCCACACGACTAGTAGGACGCGAGGGTTCAACACCGAAGACTGAGATGGACGACCAAACGAACTGGGTAACGAAGTTTAGAGCTTTGTTATGAAAGAGAGAATGTATTAGAAGGGGATATATTACCATCAGTAAGCTTCTAGGTATGACCATAGAGGAAAGCGACTGAAAGTGGAAGAAGTATGATGCTCACAAACTTAATAGGATTTATATTAGCACTTGTCTCATGATGATAAATATGAAGATGTGATTTTGATAAAGAAAATATCTGCCAATGGAAATGAATAAATTTAAATTATTCGGAAATAAGCAAGACAAAAGGAACAATGTACACGTTGTATCCTGGAATATAGAGTTATTTCAAGGATAAAATTTCTTTGAATGGAATGCATTCATGGGTTTTTCAAGGACTTGGCCGATGTCAATGGCCAATTTATAAGCTCCAAACCCAAAACTATCTATGATTTCGTTGGGCTCAAAATTTTCTTGTTTGTCTCGTTCTTTGGGTGTGTTCTTTCGATTTTCTTTGAGAATGAAATGATTGACCTTAAATTTTCTAGGTTTGAATTTTTTATGGTAGCTATGTCGTAACTGATTTTGATATACTTGAAGATGATCTAGGGCATTAAGTTTTTTTCATCAAGAAGCTCGAGTTCACTAAGGCGTGAGTGTTGATAATAATCTTGATTGATTACATCTTTGAGGGATATTCTGAAGGATGAGAATTCAACCTTGACATGTAAAATAGCTTCCCAACCATAAATAAAGTAGAAGGGAGTGGCTCCAATAGGTGTGTGATAAGATGTGCGGTAAGCCCAAAGAGTGGGATAGATTTGGTTAAGCCAATAGCTTCCATGTGTGTTGACAATGATGGTTTGTGTTATTTGGTTTGTTGCTTCTATTTGTCCATTAATTGATTGTTTTGAGGATAGATTCATGATTAAAGATGGAAAAAGTGGCGTAAAGATATTCCTTGGTATACATACCTCGTAGAATGTATGCACATAGAAGTCTTGATAGGTGAGAATAATTAGTGATGAGATTCCTGCAAGATCGATCGTTGAAAGCATGATGGACACAATAGGTTGCATTGTCGCAAGTGGCCAAACTCGATGTGGTTGTGTTTCGACAACAAGGCTAGAGATGTTAGGCATAAGAGCCAATATTGGAATGAATAGAATCAAACTTAATGGTACTTGTTGATGGAACCTCGTCTGTAGTGTCTACAGTAATATCAAGGTTTGAAAGGGAGTCTTGAAACGAGATCAAGGTCTCGTTAGATGTTGGAAGAATGTTGTCACCCAAAACAGGTTCAATATATGTTTGGGCTGAAAGAGAGTCTTGAAATAAGTTCAAGTGCTCAGTAGATGTTGGAAGAATGTTGTTGTCCAAAACAGGTTCAATGTATGTTTGAACTAATGGAAGGAAATTTGAAGAAGATATGGATTGGTTTGGAATTAGAGAGTCTTGACTGTTGTCGTCATGATCTCGTGGAATTTCAGTATATATAGGAGTTTCGACAGTAGTCAGCTCTTCATGGAAAGTTGTGGTATTGGATGTGTCGTTGGTTGCAAGAGCATTGTCATCAAGTTCTACAGAGATGACGTCGTCGTCAATTAAGTCTTGGACGTAATTCTTAAATCGTACACATTTATCTATGTGATGACCATCAATGCGATGAAAGTCACAGTATGTGTTAGGTTTGTACCAGCATGGCTTAGCTTCCCCTTTGACAAAGGGTTTTGTAATTGGATATTTTATCAGTTTAGCCTCTTTTAGTTGATGAAAAACACTAGAGAGACTTTCTCCAAGGGGGGTAAACTGACGTTGGACTTTACGTGAACTGATTTCTTCGTGAGGTTGTATGATCGGCTTTTTGGGTGATCGCTCACTGATTTGGGTAGCCATATGAGAGAGTTGTGTTGTCATCTTATTAATTTGTTCTAATAGCTCATTGTGTGATGTTTTTCGTGAATTCTTCATGTTTGAAAGAGAGGGAGAATGAAGAAATGTGCGATGAAGAAATCAACCTATTGATTATGATCTTTGTTTTCGCTCAATCAAGTTTTAACAAGTAAGGCTATAAGGAGTAAGCTCAAACAAGCTACTCGGGATACAAGTGGGATATAACTTAAACAAGCTATGACGAATATGTTGATTGGTTTGGATTAAACAAGCTTAACAGACGAAAATGTAAGGAGTACACTCAAACAAGGTACTCAATACAAGTGGGATGTAGCTCAAACAAGCTATGATGAATATGTTGATTGGTTTGGCTTTAACAAGCTCTGGATTTTTGATAGGAAGAGTAACTCAAACAAGTGACTCAACACAGTTGTGAACTCAAAATGAGTTTTGAAGGGATTTGTGTCGGATGGGATTTTGTTAAACTCGACAGCTGATGAAATAATGAGTGAACTCAAACAAGTCACTCAATGTCATTTTGATATAGCTTGAAACAAGCTAGAAAGAATGTTCTGACAATTGATGAGATAAGGAGTGAACGCAAGTCACTCAATATCTATTGGATATAGCTGAAGACAAGCTATGACAGATGTATTATTGGCTAAAGTGAGCTAATGAGATTGTTGTGATGTTTTGGTCTGTGTTATTGGATTGTTTAGATGTTTTCGCTTGGTATTGAATTGGTCGAGAACTGATTTTTTTGTGGAACACAACTAGGGTCTTAACTTTTACAATGAACACATTGATATCAGCCAAGTTGGAAGATAAGTGGGTAGTACTTCTTGAGTACATCAGCCAATCTAATGCACTTTGATAATGAACCTCAACCTCTTTTGTGGCCTAAGATTTTAGTGGATTTTGATACAGTTTGTAGTATTTCACCCCCTTGTTAGAAAAAATAATAATCATATGTAAAATGGTCATGACATAGGTATACTCCAAATCATTTTTGGACCTCTCTTTTAGTAGTGCAAAAAAATTCAAATACATAAAAAGAATTATTCCTCTATTAGTGTGAATTAATTCATATGTTTGTGTTGATGGTACCTACATCCCATCATGAAGGGTGGTAACATATTGAACCTTGCAAGTATTTCTTTATACTTTAAACAAATGTCTAATGAAACACTTTGATGAACGGTAGATAGATGGAAATCCTTTTATGATTGTCTACATTTCCCTTGTAAGAGATTCAATAAATACAAATGGGTCAATCGTTTGACCCTTGAAAATTAGCCTCTTAGATGAGTGCGATTAGGTAGGGAATCTTAACTAGTATGGTTTTATAACCAATCGTTTTAATTAATATGCTAACATCGCCCCCTTCAGACATTGTTAAGTCTACATATCATGACCTAAATTTATTTCCACTTATCCAAATACAATGAAGGAAATTTTGGGATTACACTTTGTGTAGTCTTCTCACCTTCGAGTTGGCATGCCATATTTATGGGTTCTTTGTCATGGTGACATCTTGATTTTTCCCTATAGGAAGATAAACCCGAATGTAACCTTTACATATCTTTAAGAACACCTAAATGGTTTCTATTTCTTTGTAGATTACTACCTATGGTTTTACCAATATTTCTATCCTAACTCACTTGAGGTGACCTGATGTACTACGAATTAAGCATGTGCTCTTCTTATGTTTATTTCCAATCTTGGGTAGGTTTTAAAGTAAATAAATCCAATGTGTTATATTGAGTGATTGGTACTCTTTCTGTCAATATGTTAGTTCATTTAGAATTCTCTCCTAAGTAGAAATATTATCTAATTGATTAAAGTTTATACAATCAATTAGTGTTATGTGTTCAAATTTGAGTGCGAATTCAACCATAAAAAACACTTGTGGTTTGATTTTGCTTAGTATTACCTTGAAAATTTAACTGAATCCTTTTGAGTTATAAAAGGATTCTAATTACCCTCTAGTGTGCAAGATTAGTGTAAGTATTTTCTACCTAATTAGAGTTGGTTTTCTTCAAATGTTAAATCTCATCTTGTTTGATCTTTAACTTGTGCAGACCTATGAGTATTCCTTGTATCTTCCTTTGTATAATGGATGGTCATGTTTGGTATTTTGGTCAACCTTGTTTGAATAACATTGATGTTTGGGAATTTCTCTTTTCAATAGCACTTGGAAGTCCTATCAAATATTAGATGCAGCGTATTGTATCCTTGTGGGGCTATGTGGAATATTCCATGTTCACAGACTTCTCCTTGTTACTATTTTACTTTGTCTTCCATTGTATCTTGAGGGGTTCTATTGAAAATTTTCCTATTTAGATGGAAGATCATAAAACTTGTAGATAGTTTGACTACATCAGAACTACTCAAGTAAAATTAAATACTGGAAACCTTGCAAAATAAAACCATATTTTGGATTAGTATCCATGCCTTAAAATCTTATCCCTTTACCTTGTCAAATAGCGTTAAACCAAATTTGGGCTCTAAGAGGCCACTCTTGTTTGAAATTAATAAATCACTCTAGAGAAGGTGACATCTACTCTTAAGATTTTATTCCTTACCTCTATTGCCAGTGAATTCTAGTAGTGAAATCCAATCTAAGGGGATAGGGAGTGTAGTGCCCACTCCTCTCTGACACTTCATTATGATGTTCATTACTGTTGATTTTATACTTAGACATTTGAGTATTATATTTTGATCAGTAGATGATGGACTATGCAGATATTTGGACTATTGTAATTTTGTGATTTGTATTTTATTATGATACACTAGATGGTGATAGTAGACAGTTTGATATATGTTGATTTACATTATTTAGATTTTATACTGACACATATCCTTTAGATGTTTTAAGTAGAATTATAATCTCATGGATGTTATGATTAGATTTTTGATATGTTGATAGATGATATAATTATTAAGTTTTGAATTATGATTATTTATTTTATATGTATATTGTCTCGATGTTGTTAATACGGTCTGAAAGGCCAGAAGAGGTATTTTGTTTGTGTTGTAGGGACATTTTATCACATTCATCGGAAGGGGATAGGGGACCAACAATGGAAGGATGTCGAGGTGTTGAGAAAAGTGGCCAAAATTTGACAACTTGTGTAATGTTTTGATTTGTGGTGTTGTTGCATGCCTAGTTAAGAGGTTTCCCATGGGGGTGACCTCACATTGTGTGGTCATGGGGTGAATATGTTTTCCCTTTTCTTTTATTTTTATGTGATTTATTTATGTTTTATGTATTTAATTTTTTTGGTAATTTTGTCACTTTATTAGCATTTAAAATGTGTCTTAATTAAGATAAATTCTTCTTATTTGGTTAAATAGAATAGAGATATGAGAAATGGGTAATTATAAGGTTAGATTGTCCTTATTGCAAGTGAAATTTATGTTGGTTTTTAAGTGTTTTATTACACCCCAACTTAAAAATTAGATTTTGACTTTGGGGCCATTTTGGAGGCTTGTGGGACAGAGCAAAGCTTATCCCATGCCTCTTAAATTTACCAAACAACCCTATCTATGGGTTGGGGAGTTTATTTTGGACTTATTTATCCCTTTTTGAGTGTAAAAGAAAGAAAATAATTACACTTTCCTTCTTCCTCAATTAATTTTGTCCTTTAGAAAGCATGGTGTGCAAGTTTGTGAGCCATGTTGGTTTGTCATAGTTCTTACAAGTTCATTTAGCTTTCTTAGGCATGGTGTGTTTACTTGATCGTGGGAATGGAGGAATGATGAAGTGATATCCTACATGGATCCACCCCATCATCCTCACATTCCATTTGTATTTATGTATGGTTTTTGGTTGGAATGGGGGTTACTTGTTCATTTTTATTCCTTTGTCAATTTTGGATTGGGAGCTTGTTGGAGTTTCCTTTGGAATTTTCTTGGCTTGGAATTGAATGAAGCTCGAAATTTTTTCTTAGAGATTGATGCAGAGGTAGAATCTCCACCTTTGTTATTTTCTTATTATGCTTGTTTATATGAATTTTTTTTCTTTTTTAAATTGTTTAAGCCTTGTGCATGTGCTTGTGTGTTGGTTAGGTAGTATGCATTAAGTTAGGTGTGGGAGAAGGGATTATGGGACCATTGGGGAGGGAAAAGGGAGTTTTTTTATGAGGCATGCATTTGGTGGGAGTGTGATTGGGAGTTTCACCTATGGGGAGTGAAAAGGAAATCATGGTTATTTTGTTGCATACTTGCAAGGGAGAGATAAGGATTTTGTGTTGATTGTTTTGTGCACTTGGAGGCTTAGGGTGAAACTCCCACTTCACTTGGGAGGCATAAGGAGGTGGTTTCCCATATCCCTTTCTCCATTTGGTTTGATTTCAAATCTTTGTGTTGTTTTGGGAAGGTTGTAAACTTGTTGATTATGTATTCTTTATTGTGTTGAATATTTTTAAATGCATGTTGTATGTGGAAGCCACGTTGCTATAAAGTTGTCAAACTTGCTCAAGACCCCTCATGGTTATTTTTTTGGGGCTTGGGGGCCATTATGGGGATGGATTATCATATTAATGGATTAAAGTTGGGTGGAGAGAATGTACTATTCCCCCATACTTTGTATTGTGATCCTTTTTGTGAAATTTGAAGGATATTAGAATTAGAGCTACCAGTCAGAGAGGATATGTTAACTGGAGACTTATATATTTTGCCTTGTTGATAGCCCTTGTTGTAAATTGTTCATTTTATTATTTCCACTTGAGTGGATGATTGTAAATTTGTAAGTTTGAAATAAAATTTGTAATTGTGCTTGGAAATCTCCTTAAATTGTAAACTCCTTTAACAGTGTTTTTTTGAGGAGTTTATTTTCAAATGTGTTAGTTGTTAAAATAAACTAAAAGTTTCGTTGTACTGCAAACTTAAAATGAAATAGGAAACTTAAAATGAGTATAAATAGTAATGCATCTCTCTTGAAATTTAATTTGTTTCACTATTTCTAAATTGATATGCTTTCACTTTCAAATAATATTGAGAATCTTGTTAAAATCTATTATTGTTGGAAATGGTTGTTACTTAAATATTATAGAGGAAATTAAATATTTAAATTTCATATAGAATTTTAGGAAAAAGAAGTAATTGATACTAATCCTTACTAAGAAGAATAATCTTGTCCTATTACCTATACTATAATGAATGAAATCTCTCATTAAATTCATTTTCCCGAGTTTACCTTTAAGTGAATATAGAGAGAGCTTTAAAACTCCTTGACTTGTACCTTACTTACCCTATAGATTTGTATCTTTGTAAATACATAATACAAACATATCCTATCTATTTAGTATGTTTTAAATTATAAATCATTAGATAATTTTATTTTATTTATATGTTAAAAATATTACAACTATATAAACCAATGAGTTTACACAAAGAAATAGAAATTGTTAATTTATATTATTAACAATAAAATGAATTAAATAATGAACTAATTATTGATTGCCTCTATATAAGAAGATTCATATGAGTTTCATTATTTTAATTATTTTAACATATTAATATTCTTGTATTTTTTTTTTGAAATAACAATGAAATGAAACTATTAATAATATATATATATATATACTTAAAAAAATTATTATAAATAAAATTTTTAAAATAAAAATAAAAATTCAATTTGTTAAGGCCACGAACAAGTGTTTGTTTTGTTTTTTGTTTAAAAGGGGAGGGGGTCACCGACCCCACCCCCAACTCCATTGTGTTATGGGATGGGTGGTGGGGTCGGTGACCCTCCCCCCAAACCTTATTTAAAATATGACATGGGTCGGGGAAAACCCCCAACAAACAAAAAAATTAAAAATAGTAAACCTACCTCGCTACCATACCACAACTAAAGTATTAATGTAAGCTTGTTTTTTGGTTAACTGCTGCAATTAAAACTTAAATAAATAGATACATTTTAATGTGTGTGTGTGTGTGTGTGTGTGTGTGTGTGTGTGTGTGTGTGTGTTGTTGAACACAATAACGTGTGTGTGTGTGTGTGTGTG
The DNA here is from genome assembly GCA_019776745.2 of Taxus chinensis. Lineage (NCBI taxonomy): Eukaryota > Viridiplantae > Streptophyta > Pinopsida > Cupressales > Taxaceae > Taxus > Taxus chinensis. The sequence continues at coordinate 142,865 of JAHRHJ020001233.1, read as the reverse complement.
TGTGTGTGTCCTATATATATATATATATAAACGCTTATACATTTAACATTTTTGTTATTATTTTTAACACAATAACTTGTATATATATGGATGGGGGGTGGGGTTTACACCCAAGTGTGTGTGTTTGTGTATATTTGGATATATATACTTGTGCATATATATTCAAAAAGAGAAAAAAAAGACTGTATTTATTCTTGAGAAAACTAGATTTAATAACAAAAGGGAAAATACTCAAATGCCCAAGAAGTGAAAATACATTAAAATGAGTTTACAAAAAATAGAAAAAAAATCTTGATCTATTGGGAAAATACCACATACCCAAATGGGTATTTACATAGAAACAAATTTACAACAAAAATGGAATTTTCAACCAGAACCCTAGAATAGGGTAGAATATAAAGACAAGTAAAACAAAAAGATGGAATAGATTTGGAGTATTTGTGTATCCATCATCAAGATTTATCCTCCTCTGATTTGATTTCATCCTCTTCCTCTTTCCCTTAACCTACAAAACCAAAAATTAAGAAATGAGTGAAAGAGATGATAAAAATCCTTCCATAGAGATATTACATATGTTTTGGAATTTCTCCATCCAATGGTCTAGATTGATTTCATCCAATGGCTAAGAATGTTCCCTACAAAAGTTAGGTGAGGGTAGGTGAGATCGTCATTTGATCACATGGGTCATTTTTGAATGGGGCCACTTTAGTGGTGTAGGGATTAAATTAGTTTTATAACATTTAATTACAAGTATCTTCATTTTATAAAAGCCCCCTTGAACCTTGTAATTAATTAGCTAAAACTTACCCTTTTCTAACTAAGTAAAATTCATTATAGGAATTTAATTAAATGATATTGTGTAAATGAAAGGAAAAATTAGTCCTAGTCTTTTTATAATAAATTATTGAATGAATTTAGGAACCACTTTATTAAAGTAATTATGGATTATGGAAATGAAGTTTTAAACTTGACTGAAGGATTAATATTATTATTTAATTAATTTTGTGATGATCATTGTTAACCAAGGGTATAGCTAATCATTGCATTCATTCCTTAACAAAAAAAATTATTGCATAATTTTTTTCATTATAAGCTTTGCTTTGTTTTGGGTTTTATGGGAAATTTTGTAGGTGTTACACTTTGTATCAAAGTCGTGGGTTCAACGCTTGGACCCTAGGTCAACATGCGAACCTGACAACTAGCAAGCAAAAAATTAAACATCTTTGATTAAAATAACAATTAAAGTATAAAGTTGTTTAGATTGTTGTACTCATTTGGTGGCAATTTGTCGAACCCGGTTATTGGAAATTGTTAAATTAAATTGAGATTCTCGTAGACTTCTAGTGTAGCATGAATGTGGTTTCCTTACAAATATGTTGTTGATAGTCCTAGCCATTTTTTTTTTCTTGGGATGTTTTGACCCCTTAGAGACCCCTCCTTGTTTGAAATGTTAATTTTTGTGGTGCGACTCTTGTGGATTAGTGCTAGTGTTTGTGTTTAGGGGTCGGTTGGAGGGAATTAGAAGTTGTTTGGTTCTTATAACTCCCCTTCCTTTGATGGTTAGGTAAGTTCGTATTGGTCATTGTTTTGTCAATTTAATCCCCATAGGAGTGATTTGATATCACGTCTTGTTGTCACTTTTGATCCAATTTTGCATATGCGTCCTTAGATTTGAGCTCATTGTATAGTACCCCTACTGGTTATCCATGAAGGTCTACAAAGTGAATGTGATGTGTAATTTTCTATATTTTATAATCATAAAATTAAGTTATTTTATCAAGGACCAACATTTTAACTTATGATTTGATTGAGAATCCCTAAGGATCCTTTTGTTTTTTAACCTTATTACAAAATTTTCATTGATCGCTATGCGACTACTTAGCCATTTTCATTAATGGTTGATATTTCTTGGTGACTTAGAATTCATTTATCTCTTCAGCCAATTGGCTAAATGTTGTCAAAATGTTACGTGCTTCTTTATTTTCAGTTGATGTCTTAGTTCTACATTGTTTTTATTATGATATTTCGTCATATGGGGGTACACCTTAGGTGCCTTGATTGTCTTCTTAGGAGCTTCTAGTTATGCCTTTTGTTTTGGAAGGATGAAACCTTGTGTGTGTCTAGAATCTTAGAGTGAATCTTTCATTACTCAACCTTTCTAAAGAGAGAGAGAGATAGTTGTGTTGTGTGGTCTTTTTGGTAGTGTTGATAGTAATAGTTGTGATTCTCTTATAATATGTTAAGAGCTTTGTTCTTCTTCAGAATATATGTGTCTTAATTATAGGTTTATGGATTGTGTTAGGATCTAATTAAATCTTGGATGATTTTGGATTTTATGTTACACCAATGGCATGCTAATTTTTATCATGGTTTTTCTATTTGAGTATAGAAATTATCATCAAATGGACTGTTTGTCTCTGGGTAAATGTTGTTACATGTAAGCCCGTTCAGGAAATTTGCCTTATTAAGTGTTCTTTTTTTCTCTCAATAACCCATAAATAGACCTACCCTTGCCTTAAATTTATAAAATTGATATGTTACCACTTTAAAATCTATTAATTAATGGGTTATGTTGAGACTCGTATGGATGCCTTGGGGTCTTTTGGACCTTCCTGTTAGATATTTTTCTTTTATAGATCTTAAAATTTTAATCTTAGTTATGTGTATGTGGTACCCTTTCTATTAAAGCTATAACTCTTACTCGTAGAGGCCATGTTTGGGTAAATTAGCTGATTACACTTAGGTATTTGATGCCTTATGAATGGGAAATGTGGTGCCTCCGAGTAATTTTTTCCTTTTTCATCTTGTTTCTTTTGTGGTGATATCTTGTGGAAGTATGAGTTATGTTTGGAAACTGTCCTTGTGTTATTAGAGAACTGATTTTGAAACTAAACAAAAAACATTTTTTTCCTTCCCAAACTGATGTAAACCTCTCAAACTCGTAATAGTAAATTGTGTTTCTATAATGGACTCCTTCATAGTAGCTTATTTTCATACTTTTGGAAATCCACTTTGAGTTTTTAGTGATGCTTTAAATTCTTTAGTAAACTCTTCAAATCTTGGTATGTTGCATATTGGGTGATTGATCTCTAGTTCTTATAAAATTAATGATGTGATATGTTTATTGGTCTCTTGTTCCTATAAAAAAAATGAAAGAAGTGATATGTTGATTTATCTCTTATTCCCATAAGAGAAATAATGTGATATGTTTGACTTTTCCTTCTCACTAAAATATATTTGGTAATAGGATGAAATTGAGCATAATAAAACTCAAATTGAAAGTCTTTGACTTTGAAACCATACAAGTAAAATCGAACATGAGGAAAATAAAAATGGTTCGCCACCCTAATCCTGGTGGATTAATAGAAAGAATAAAACTATGATAATATAGAAAGAAACTTGTCTAGTTACCTTCCCTAGAAGTAAATTAAATAATTTTTCCACCTATATAGAATGGTGTGTTGTTATGGCAACATTGGTGGTGTCCTTTAATGATGCAAAATATGTGATATCATAATAAAAGGAATGCATTAATTAGGAAAACATATAAGGAGTGTGATTATCAAGTGTAGCTATGACTTGTACATTATAAATTGGATTATGGAATGAGTAAATTTATGTCTTTTGGTGCAATGGATAATTAAAAGAAAAAACTAGTTTTATTAATGGCCATTGCACACCCTTAAATTATCAAATACATAATTTGAAAATTTTGAGCTAATTGAAAGGTTTCCTTGAGCTAGTGTAGGATTACCTAACCTCTTTTGTGGACTAATATTTTTGGGATCTTGATATGTTTGTATTATTTCACCCCCTAGTTAGAACAACCAATAATCATATGTAAAATGGTCATGACACAAGTATACTCTAGGTCATTTTCGGAATTCTCTTTTAGTAGTGCAAAGTTCTTCAAATACATAAATATTTTATGCTTCTATTAGTGTGAACTAATTCATATGTTTGTGTTGATGGTCCCTACATATCATCATGTCAAGGGTGGTAAATTATTGTACGTTTAGTTTTGTCTTCGTACTTGGATTAATGAAACACTTTGATGTTTGTGATGTGTTCTAGTTTTGTTGGTATCCCTTGTAATATTTTTCAGGTCGTCGTACGCAAGTTTGCCTCTTAGCTCAATGAGTGTTGTTTGTTACATTCTAAAGAAGGTGTTTTATTTTTTTTTTATATCTTGTTTTAATAATGGAACCCCGCCTTGTGTGTTGATTAATTCCTTGGTTACCTATGTTTATTAGTAAGTCTAAGCAACATATATTAAGGATATAAAATAATATTTAGAGGTTCTCTTTTTCTTCTCTTCGGAAACCCTATTGATGTTTGTTCCCTTTTCTCCTTAGGAAGGGAAAGTGAAACTAGTTTTCATAGGTTTTTACTTGAGTATTGTTGTGATGCGCTAGTAGTTTGTATTTATACCCTCTTGTTACCTATATTTCTATCCTAACTCCCTTGAGTACCCTTTGTATTACGAATTAAGCATGTGCTCTCCTTATGTTTAGTTCAATCATGGACAGGTTTTAAAATAAATAAATTCTATTGTGTTATATTGAGTGATTGGTGTCTCTTGTGTTGATATATTAGTTGTGCAAGCATTGGCTCCTAAGTGGAAATATTATCTAAGTGATTAAATTTTCTAAATCAAGTTAGTGTTATGTGTTCAAATTTGAGTGCAAATTCAAGTTATAGAAAACCTTGTGGTCATGATTTTTCTTAGTATTACAATGAAAATTTAACTGAATTCTTTCGAGTTATAAAAGTTATTCCAATGAATAGTGTGCAGGATTCTAAGCGTTTTTCTAATTTATTTTTACTTCTTGTTTTTAAATATGGTCTTGTGTGATCTTAATTTAGTGAGACCTATGAGTAGCCTTGTCTTCTCCTATAAAATGGATGGTCATGTTTCGTATATTTCAAACTTGTTTAAGTGACGAAAATTGAGGTGTAACTCAACATAAGTGGAAGTCTTATCAATTACTATTATAGTGTATTGTATCCTTCTGGGGCTATGTGTTCATCCCATGTTAACATATTTTTTACTTGTTACTTTTTTACTTAGGTGGTTGTTATTGAGGTTACATTGAAAATTTTCTATTTAGATGCTTTTTTTTGGCTCTAAGGGCCCACTCTTGTTTGAAATTAATAAATCCCGTAGATAACGTGACTTCTAATATCAAGATTTGTTTCCATACCTCTAATCCAGTGACTTCAAGGAAGAATTTGAGTCTAAGGGGAGGGGGATGTATTTCCCAATCCTCTCCAACACTTTTTCATTTGATGTTGTTACTGTTGATTTAATACTTACACATTTGAATATTATATTTTAATCAGTAAATGATGGACTATGCGGATATTTGACTATTAACATTATGTGATTTGTATTTTTTATTATGATACACTAGATGGAGATGGTAGACAGTTTGATATATGTTTATTTACATCAATTCGATTTTATACTGACATGTTATATTCTGGATGTTTTGAGTACAATTATAATCTCATGCATGTTAGGATTAGATTATTTATATTTTGATAGATGATAGAATTTTTGGTTTTGAATGATGATTATTAGTTTTTATATGTATATTGTGTTAATGTTGTTAATACGGTCGAAAGGCCAGAAGAGGTATTTTTTGTGTGTTACAGGACATTTTATCACATTATTTGGAAGGGTATAGGGGACCAACCATAGAAGGATGTTGAGTGTTGAAAAACAAGGCAAATTTTGACAACTTGTGTAATGTTATTTTTCGTGGTGGGGTTTTGGATGCCTAGTTAGGAGGTTTCCCATTGGGGAGTGACCTGACATTGTGTGGCCATGGGTTGAATTTTGATCTTTTTCATTTAATTTTTTATGTCCTTTATTTGTGTTTTATGTATTTTTAAAATTTGAAATTTTGTCACTTTATTAGCATGTTGGAATGTGTCTTAATTAAGCTAAATTATTCTTATTTGGATAACTAAATTTGGGGATGTGAAAAATATAAATAATGAGGTTAGGTGGTCCTTGTTGTAAGTGAAATTATGTTGATTTGTGAGTGTTTTACCCACCCCAACTTCAAAATTCAGGATTTTGACTTGGGGGCATTTTTAAAGGCTTGTGGGACAAGGAAATCTTGTCCCATGCCTCTTAAATTTACCCAAAAACCCTATCTATTGGCTTAGGAAGCTTATTTTTGACTTGTTTATCCTTTTCAGAGTGTAAAAGAGAAAATAATTGCACTTTCATTATGCATAAATTAATTGCGTCCTTTGAAAGTATGGTGTGAAATTTTGTGAGCCATGTGGGTTTTTCATAGCTCTTACAAGCTCATTAATTGTCTTTGACTTGGTGTGGTTGAATTGAGTGTGGGAATGGATGGAATGATGAAGTGGAATCGTACATGGAGGCCACCTCATCCGAGCCTCACATTCTATTTATATTTATTGATGGTTTTTGGTTGGAATGGGGGTTACTTGTTCATTTTTTTTCTTGTGCACTTTTGGATTGGGAGCTTGTGGGAGTACTTTGGAAGTTTGTTTGGCTTGGAATTGAATGAGGCTTGTGAAGTTTTTCGTGCAGCTTGATGGAGAGGTAGGATCTCCACCTTTTTTATTTTGTTATTATGCTTGTTTATATGAAATGTTGTGCTTGTTAAAATTGTTTAAGTCTTGTGAATGTTCTTGTTTGTTGGTTGGGTAGTAGGCCTTAAGTTGGGTGTGGGAGAAGGGCTTATGGGACCATTGGGGAGGGAAAAGGGAGTTTTGTGAGGAATGCATTTTTTTGGGAGTTTGAATGGGAGTTTCACCTATGGGGAGTGATAAGGAAATCATTGGTTATGTTGTTGCATACTTGCAAGGGAGAGATAAGGATTTTGAGCTGATTATTTTTTACACTTGGAGGCTTAGGGTGAAACTCCTACTTCACTTGGGAGGCATAAGGAGGTGATTTTTCCATAGCCCTTGCTCTATTTTGTTTGACTTCAAACCTTTGTGTTGTTTTGAGAAGGTTGCAAACTTGTTGAATATGTATTCTTTGTTGTGTTGAATATTTTGAAAGGCATGTTGTATGTGGAAGCCATTGTGTTGTAAAGTTTTCAAAGTTTCTCAAGAATCCTCATGGTTCTTTGGTTGTGGCTTGGGGGCCATAAAGGGGATGGTTTCTCCTCTTAATGTTTTAAGGTTGGATGGAGAGTGTGGCCTATTCCCCCTTCATTTTTATTTTTATCCTTTTTGTGAAAGTTGAAGGATGTTAGAATTGGAGCTACCATTGGGAGAAGACATGAAAATTGGAGACTTATATATTTGGCCTTGTCGATATTCCTTGTTTGTAAATTGTTCATTTTATTATTTTCTCTTGAGTGGGTAAATGTGGATTTGTATGTTTTAAAGAAAATTTGTAATTTTGCTTGGAAATATCCTTAAAGTTGTAGACACTTTTAAGAGTGTTTGTATGAGAAATTTATACTTTCAAATGTGTTACTCGTGAAAATAAACTACAAATTTTGTTGCATGGTTTAAATGAAGTAGGAAACTTAAAATGAGTAAAAATAGTAATGCATATTTCTTGATATTAAGTTGTTTCATTAGTTCCAAATTGATATGCTTTCACTTTCCAAGTATATTGAGAATCTTGTTAAAATTTATTGTTGGAAATGGTTGTCACTTATATCTTATGGAGGAAATGAAATAGTTACATTTGGTAGCAGTTTAGGCAAAAGAATTAATTGATGATAATCATTACCCAGAAGAATAATCTCCTCTTATTTGGTATAACATGGTGAATGAGATATTTTATAAATTTTCTTTCCAAAGTTTACCTTTAAGTGAATAAGGAGAGAGCTTCAAAACTCCTTGTACTTGTACCTTACTTACCCTTTAAATTTTGATCTTTGTAAATACACAATACAAATGTATATATCTATTTAGTAAGTTTTAAATTATATATCATTACATACTTCTTTTTTATTTATATGTAAAAAATATTACATAGTATATAAACCAATGAGTTTAGAAACAGAAATCAAATTTTTTAATTGTTATTATTAACAATAAAATGAATTAAATAATAAACTAATTATTGGTTGCCTCAATTAAAAAAAGATTCATATAAGTTTGATTATTTTAATTATTTTAACATATTAATATTCCTATATTTTTTTTTAAATAACAATGAAATGAAAAAAGTTAATAATATATATATATTGATATTACTAATATATTTATTAATAAATAAAGCTTTACTATAAATAAATTTAAAAATAAATAAGAAAAGAAATCAATGTGTTAAGGCCATGGCAACTAAGTGTTTGTTTTGAGTTTTGTTTAAAAAAGGGGGCAGGGGTGACCCTCCCCCCAAAAACTTGTTTAAAATATGACATGAGTGGGGGTTGGGCCACCACCAAACAAAAAATAATAAAAAATATTAAACCATACCTCTCTACCATATTGCGGCAAAAGTGATAATGCAAACTGGTTTTTTGTTAACCGTGGCCATTAAAACGTGTGTGTGTGTGTGTATATATACTGTGTGTGTGTGTGTGTGTGTGTGTGTGTGTGTGTTTACACTTATACATATACAATGTTGGTTATTATTTTTAGAACAATAGCTTATATATATACCCAAGTGTATATATATTGAAATATATACTTGAAAATGTATTAAAAAGAGAAAAAAAGATTGTATTTATTGTTCAAAAAACAAGAGTTAATAGCAAAAGGGAAAATACCCAAATGCTCAAGAAGGGAAAGTACATTTAAATGAGTTTACAACAAATATAAAAAAAACTTGATGTATTTGGCAAATGCAACATACCCAAATGGGTATTTACATAGAAATTAATTTACAGAAAAAGTTGAAATTTCAACCTGAACCCTAAAATAGGGTAGAATAGAGAGACAAGTAAAACAAAAAAATTGAATAGATTTGGGATGTGTGTATCCATCCCCAAGCTCTATCCTCCTCTTCCTTGGCTTCCTCCTCTTTCTCCTTACCTTAACTTGAAAACCCAAAAATGAAGAAATGAGTGAAAGGGATGAATAAAATCCTTCCATAGAGATATTAGGGTTGTTTAGGAATTTCTCCATCCATTGTTCTAGATTGGTTTCATCCAATGGCAAAGATTGTCCCCTACAAATGTTAGTTAGGGGTAGGTGAGCTCATCATTTGATCACATGAGTCATTTTTGATAGGGCCCAATTGAGTGGTGTAGGGATTAAATTAGTTTTATAACATTTAATTAGATGGTATATTCCTTTTATAAAATCCTCCTTGAACCTTGTAATTAATTAACTCAAGCTTACCATTTTCTAGCTAAGTAAAATTCATTGTAGGAATTTAATTAAATAATATTGCATAAATGAAGGGACAAATTAGTCTTAGTATTTTTATAATGAATTATTGAATGACTTTAGGAAAAAAATTATTAATTATGGGAATGAATTTTTAAACTTGACTAAAGGATTAATATTACTATTTAATTAATTTGGTGATGATCGTTGTTAACCAAGGGTATAGCTAATCGTTGCATTTGTTCCTTAAGAAAAAATAAAATAAAATAATTCCATTTTTTTTTTCATTATAAACTTTGCTTTCTTTTGGGTTTTGTGTGAAATTTTTTTGGGCGTTGCAGCAGCCCTCTTACTGATAAGTTGATTTATTTCCAAGCGAGCATAGAAAAATATGTGAGACCATCACATGCATTCCATGTCATTTATGCATAATATTATGTATATTGCATGTTATTATTTGATTTTGAAGACAAAATAATAGACCATTGGCCATGAAACAATGTATTTTCATATATCATGAGCATAATCTTATCAAAAGTGTATATTTAAAAATGCTATAACTTATCTTGTTTGAAAATATTAATTTTTTTTTTATTATTGGTAAATAGTTTTTTGAAAGGGACTATACCCTTGTAAACAAAGAGGGCCTAGAAGCCAGAATAGGAATGAAAAGCATCACAAAAAGGATCAAGATCCAGATAAGTCATAAGAACCCAAGGTAACCAAAGAGAAGTTACCACAAAACAGCTAACCAGTTCGAACACTATAGAAAAGCAGCCAAAACACAGCAAAAAAATAGCAAAAAACATGAAGGAAGGCAACAACAGCAGCGCAGCTCCACATTTACTTCTTGGCGGCTTTGGTGATTCTAGATTTAATAGTTTGCCAAGACGTGAACAAAGCCAAAGTCATCATGTGAGTAGGGTCAGAAGTATCCAGCTGTTGAATGGTCTGTTTGCTTTCTTTTTCTGTGCCCCAAAGAGTTGTTAGGATTTCACTGACAGCAAAGACGCTGCGGACATGCTGCTCAATAAAGTCCTCGATTGCACTAAAAATAGCCATATTATGGTCATGGCGAGTCTTGGATTTCCCTAGACGGTTGTCCAAGGAGTTCAGTTTTTTGTAGATATCCTCAATTTGTTTATTGTCAAGATCAACCTCCTCCTCCTTCTTCCTCTTACCTTTTTGCTTAGCCAAGTTTTTAACTTCATCTTTCAGCAGCAACATGTCTTTTTCTAAGGCTTCCAGCCTTTTTGTGGAGCTCTCGGTGTGTGCCTCCTGTGAACTAGTACTGCTAATATGAAGAAGATTTTGAGCAACCTCCAAGTCTTGAGGAGCATTCCCCGAAACAGGGGTATCCAGATTCAGTTTCTTAGAAGACCTAGTTATAGGTCTGGTCGAAGTGGAGGCAAAGGGGTTGGAAGCAGAGATGGAGGGGATGACAGTGGGATCCAAGAAGGAAGGAAGAGGGGTAGCAGCAGTGGAGATGGGGATAGAAGGAGAAGAGATGGGAGTAACGGTAGTGGTGAAGGGAATAGATGGAACAGAGATGGGGGAAGAAGGAAGGCTGGGAAACTTAAGGATACAGAGTTTATGTAGCAAGAAGATAAGGCCTTGATGCAGAGGGACCACATGAGCATGGTTTTGGAACTCCAAAATGGAGCGCTCAAGAGAATTAAGAAGATAGTGAGGGAAACATACCATGAAACTTCTGTGGAAGTGATTGAGGAACACAAGATGCTTAATGGGTACTGTGACGTATCTCCCCTCCAAGGAGATGTATCGAACCATCATACGGGTGACCTCATCAAAAGGTAGAGGGATAGAGCTGACCTATAGACCCACCATGATGAAGACCAGTTTCTCATTGCCCTCAACAAATTTCCTCTCCTCAGTTTCTCTGTCTATCCTTTTATTAAAAAATTGGTACCCTTCCATCCAAAGACCTGTTGCTTCAGCTATTAACTCTTCATTAATCGATATTTTCTTCCCACCATATTCAACTTTGTGATCCTTCCAATCCTTTACAAATTGCATGGAAATGCTTTGGTCGTGACCCTGTATCTTCTCAATAAAATTTGTGATGCCTCCCTGGTTGAGAAGATTCCAAAGCTCTTCATTATTCTTCCACTCCGGGTCCTTGCTGGGCTCAATCTGACAAGGGGCTCCTCCCATTTTCACCTTGCTTAAGTGTTTGAAATCTTCAAAATCCCTATGAGGAATTCTATAATAAACACAGTTTCCAATCCGCCTTTCTCTATTTTTGGAAAGATATCTCACACAATGGGAATGAGGATTAGTGTAGCTGTTGCTGACATGGAAGTTCCCATGAATGCCTGCGTGAATGCTGCTATGTACCTGGGAAATCCCACATGCGTGAACTTCAACCCCCTTAGAAACCCACTCCAAGTCATCATCATCCTTACTACAGACTTGAAGATCCACAAAAATCTGTTTAAAAGTTGTTATAGGCAAAAGATTTCCCCCACGTGTGAATTTAATCTTCACATAAATCCACTTTAAGTCATCATTATGCTTTCTATATCCCTTATTACCCACCAAGATCTGCTTGAGTGTTGTTTTAAACTTATCAACACGTGTGTAAGTCCTATTCTTAAAGACCCACTCCAAATGCTCATTTACCTTACCCCGTATTTGCATGCCCATAAGTATCCACTTGAATGTTGTTTTGAATCTTCTCAGGAATGTGATCACCATTATCCCAAATAATGTGATTAACATTTATGTCGTAGTTAGCCAATGCATCTGCCACCTTGTTACCCTCCCGGTAAGTATGCTTGATCCGAATATTGTTGAAGGTTTGGCAAATACTTATGGATTCCAAGATGAAGTCCTTGATGTTCCAACTTGGAGGCGAACACTGATTAAGATGATTAATGATATTAAGCGAGTCTCCTTCCAGAATGAGATTTTGGATATTATGAGTCTGAGCAATTCTAAGGCCCCATAAAGCGGCTAACGCTTCAGCAAAATGATTAGTTTGTATTCCCATTTTACCAGCATAAGCAGCTATCAAACTACCTCTATGATCCCGGATCACTCCTCCCCCAGCTGCAATCCCAGGGTTACCCTTAGAGGCCCCATCAAAGTTCAACTTATACCAGTTGAGATCAGGAGGGTGCCAATGTATCAAAGATCTATCAATATTATTACCGGTATTATTTCAGATATTGTCAGCTCCAATCTTCCATTGGGATAAGATATGCTCTTCATTTTCTGGATAACTCTTGTTCTTGGGGGGTTTAAATCTAGCAATATTCTCTTTAATAGCATTAGAAATTTTACTAATACTGAGCTTATAATTCTGTTTACTATTTCTAAAGATGATATCATTTCTATCTTTCCATATCCTCCAAATAACATGAGGCATTACCAAATTCCAGAGCCTTCTCACAACACAATGTTTATAGGGTGGGCTCCATTGGGTCCAGAGCTGACTGAAGTCCTTCGGCACCACCTAGGAAGCTATAAAATTAGAGAGGGAAAAACTCCAAATTTTGGTAGCATATTCACAATGGATAAACAAATGACTGATATCCTCAGAGTCTTTTTTACACAGATGACATCTATTAGGCATTATGAAACCTTTTCTTATCAGGTTGTCAGTGGTAAGAATTCTGCCCCTGAGAGCAAGCCAAAAGAAAAAGTTAATTTTAGGTGTGAGCTCAGTCATCCAAATTCTACTCCAGTTAAACTCAGTTTGACTATTGTCAAAGAAAGTATTATAACCAGTTTTAACAGAGTAGTCCCCATCAATAGAATTGCTCCAGACCAATTCATCCTTAACTTCTAGCTGACTTAAGGGGATAAGGTCCAACTGATCTTGTAGGGAGGAAATAGTTTGGATCAGATCATCTCTATCCACAGAAAGTTTTTTCCATTTCTTATTGTTACCATTTCTATCAATATAATCCTTGATTCTAGTGCCATACTTACTTTCAAGACTGTCTTTGACTACACCAAATCTGTCCATAAGGCTGCAATTAAACCAGTTATCGTCCCAAAATTTTATATCATAACCATCTCCCACTTTCCATTTACTTCCTTGTTTGATGAAATTTCTGCTCTTCACTAAATTATTCCAGAAAATGGAACCATAAGGAAGATGCTCATCTTGAAGAAAAGAAAAAATTACTTGTTGATTAAGGTATTTAGCCTTAATTAATTCTATCCAGGGTTGCTTCTCAGATAGCATTCTCCAGCCCATTTTCACAATAAGAGCCTCATTCATTTTCTTTATGTCTTTTATGCCCAGGCCCCCAATTTTTTTAGGAGTACATACCTTATCCCAAGCAACTAAGTGATATTTAAACTTCTCCTCCATGCCCTGCCATAAGAAGTTTTTCTGAATCCTCTCAATTCTTTCTCTGAAGGTAGAAGGGATCTTATACAGAGACATGATATAGATAGGTAGATTTTGAAGAGTGCTTTTTATGAGCAGACACTTGCCAGCACTAGACAAAATGGCTCCTTTCCATCTAGCCATTTTTTTTTTGAAATCTCACCAACAAATCATTCCACACCTTGGTAGAAACTTTTTTAGTGCCAAGAGGGAGTCCTAAGTATGTGGCTGGAAGTGAACTTATTTTACAGCCTAGAATTTTTACAATTTTAAGTTGTCTTTCCTCAGGAGTGTTGAAGAAGAAAATGGAGCTTTTATCATAATTGATCTCTTGCCCAGAAGCAGATTCGTAAAGTTGTAGAATAGCCTTGGTAGCCTTAGCTTCAAGGATGGAGGCCATTAAAAGAAGGATTGTATCATCCACAAATTGCTGATGAGAAGCTGCTTGGCTGTTGGAAGTGGGCTTTGAACCTTTCAGAAGACCATCAATAACTGCTTTACCAATTGTTCTACTAAGACTGTCTGCCATAAGAATGAAGAGCAGGGGGGATATGGGGTCCCCTTGTCTTAGCCCTCTACTGCTTGTGAAAAATCCCACCGGCTCACCATTAACCACCACTGAGAATCTAACCGTAGAGATGCAATCCTTAATAATTTTTCTGAATTTAGCAAGAAAACCAAATTTAATCAAAACTTTGTCAAGAAAAACCCAAGAGACCTTGTCAGAGGCTTTATTCATATCAAGCTTAAGGACCATATTTTCTTTTTTATTATTTTCCATAGAGTGTATGGTCTCATGTACCATAATCACTCCATCTTGGATAATCCTACCTTTAATGAATCCACTCTACTGCCTTGAGATTAAATCATTCATAATTAATTGCAGCCTGGTAGCAATGATTTTGGTAAAAATTCTATAGATAACATTCACAAGGCTGATGGGTCTGAAGTCTTTGAAGTCCTTAGCATCCATTTTTTTTGGAGCAAGCACAATGTGGGTGTTATTCAACTCTTTCAAAAGATCCCCAGTTCTATAGAATTCATTCACCGCTCTGAGAAGATCATCCGAACATATTTCCCAAAATTTCTGAAAAAAATTAATAGAAAAACCATCCAGGCCTGGAGCCTTATCACCTTCTAAAGTAAACACAAATTTTTGTAGTTCTTCTAGTGTGATGGCTTTAGTGATATCTTTGAATCTCTGCTCTTCAATTTTGTCTTGGGGAATAGCCTCCAACATGAAAGAAATTGCCTCATCAGCAATGTTATTCTTCTCATTAAGAAGTTTTTTATAAAAATTGAGAGCTTCCTCTTTGATACTTTTGGGATCTTTTATAACAGTGTCATTACTTTTAGCCACTTCCATAATCCTATTACAAGCTCTGTGCTTTAGAGTGGTCATATGAAAAAACTTTGTATTTCTATCTCCTCCTTTTAGCCAAATAGCCCTAGATTTTAGTCTCCATAAGGATTCTTCTCTGCTACAAATCGTATGCAGTTATGAAAGAATATTCTTTTCATCAGTCTGATCTTCAAAAGATATCCCCATTATATTCATTTTGATTTCCAGATCTTGGAGCTTTTGTTTTAAATTATTTTTTTTTCAAACACATTACCAAAAACTCTTTTATTCCAAATTTTAACTTGTTTTTTAACATTTTTGAGCTTCTGAATCAATCTAAATTGAGCAGTGCCTTCACCATTCCAAACCCACCACTCTTTAATTTTGTCATAAATGTCATCATGCTCCATCCACATCTTTTCAAATTTGAAGGAGCTTCTGATGGGCTTAGTCCAATTGAGAAGATTTAAGGCAATCAGATTGTGGTCCGATCCAATTCTGGGTAGGGAAGAGAGATGAAAGTCCTGACTGAGAATCCAACTAGTAGAAATCAGGGCTCTATCTAGTCTAACTTGGATTAGCTCTTTTCCCAACCTTCTGTTGGTCCAGGTGTATTTATTCCCATGGAGATCCACATCCAAGAGATTAAGATCAGCAACAAAATCTGCAAACTCATCCATACCTGTGGAAAATCTGGAGATTCCTCCATGTTTTTCACCTGGGTTTAGAGGAGATTTAAAGTCACCCATGATAAGCCAGTTGGCTGTAATATGTTGGTTTCTAAAGATCTTAAGATCAGTCCATAGTTTACGTCTCCCACTAACCGTATTAGGGGCATAGATATTAGAAAGGATCCATTCACCATTGTTCTCAATAGCATGAAATTTAATAGCAAGATGATTAGTGCTAGCATTAAGAATCATACTAGTACAATGCCTTTTATCCCAAAGAGTAGCCAGACCTCCAGAGGCTCCCTGAGAGTCCACCGTACAGCCATGTCAGAATTTTCCCAGAAATTCTTTTTACTAATTTCAAGGATCTTGGCATTCATCTTTGTTTCTTGTAAAATCAAAATACTTGGACTACTAGAATCCTGTAACTCCTTAATAATTCTCTATTTTGAGTTTCCGTTTAGCCCTCAGATGTTCCAAGAGATAATCTTCATTTAGCAGGAGTGGGAGCTGGGATTGCCTGATGGCTCAATTGCCATTGAGTGCCATCTGCAATGTCTTTCTCTGTTCTCTTGGTTCTAAGAGTATTTTTTGAGGGCCTTCCTCTTTTAGAACTACTTCCAAAATCTACTATTCTTCTAGTAGAAGATATAGTAGTTATGGATGTTGAATTTTCCCAGTTGTCAATTTTCTTTTTCTTTTCACTATAGAGCAATTCTGGGATCTTTTCAAATCCTTTCATTCTCTTTTTTTTTTTGAAATGACCTCTATGAATCCATAAGTTAGCTCCTCATCTTCCTTAAATGGCGTTACTTCTCCCTCCTCTTTCTCTCCCTGCTTACTGTCAATATACTGTAGATCTGCTGATTTGTTGCTGAAACAAGGGTTTCCATTTGTGGGTGAGATTTTACTTTCGACCCTTGGAGTGTTTTTCTATAATGCTTCTTCTGAACCCATGTTGTCCTTCTCCAACATTTCCTCAATGATGCACAGAGAATTATCTATCTCAGCTTCCTTAGTGTCATTTTGAAATTCCATAGTCTGAGCTAGATCTATAGGAATGATATTTACCTTTACTGTTCCTTCTTGCTCGTCCACCTCTAGAGTCACCTTTACTGGATTTTTCATATCTAAGTCTTATTTGTTTCTTATTGGTGCTCCATGCAAAGCTACCACTGGGGTTTTTGGACACCAGACCAGGTGTTTCCTGATAGGAGTTCTAAACCCCCTTTTTTCCCCTTTTTTTTTTGTAGTTCAACTCAGGATGGTTAAGAGCTTTTTCTTATCTCCGGCTTTCCTTGTCTAGCACCCTACTTTCCTTTTTCTCATCTAGATCACCCTCAAGTTTGTTCTTTCTTTTTGTGTTTATCCTCCTCAGTATAGATCTCCTTATTAGGGAATTTTTTGGTGAAGTGTCCTATACGATGACATGGCTTACATCTTAAATGAAAGGTTTCATATTTGATTTTTTGGGTCCACATTCCACACTTAGATTTTAAGATGATATGCTCCAGTAACTCCTGCTCCATTTCAGAAGAGATGTAGAATCGAGCAAAAGTAAGTCTGGATCTGTTTCTCGTGGGTCCATCCAGCCCTATCAGAGCACCTATGGATTTAGCAATGTTTAGCAAGATTTCATCATCCCAAAATTACAATGGTAGCCCTGGGAGTCTACACCAGATTGGAATGATGTTTATGTTTTCAATGTTTGGGTCAAACCCTGGATACCATTTTTTCAAAAAGAGGCCCATATTACCCAGCCACCATGGGCCTCCCAGAAGCACTGATTCCAAATCAGTCTGCTGATTAAATTTTTCTAGAAAAAAACCCCGTGGCATAATGGTAATACTCAGATCCCCCTTAGGTTTCCACTTTCTAAGATCCCATTTTATGATGAAATCAGTATTAGGTCTAGATCCTAGAAACTTACCAACTAGAGAAAGATTCACTTTGTCCAAATCCCTATTCATGCAGCCATCTTAGAACCTTTAGACAAGTAGAACCTTCACTGTCCTTTTCCCACGTGAACTGCCCTATTTTCTAGAGAATGTGGACCCACCTTTTTGTTAGGGTTTTGAAGAATGTTATAGTCACACCTCGCGGTATTTAAGGATAATCATTGCACTCATTAAATAAATTTATGAGAATTAATTTGGTGACATGGTTTAGGTTTTTAGTTATGATGACCATTTTAGTGATATTTTCTTAGAGTCACATTATTTTTATTGTTTGAAGATGAAATATTATTTCAATACATATATAATTGAAAAGCTACTGATATCTTATCAAAACATGTAAATTATTTGAAAAATGTTAGGAAGTTCCTAAATATTTTTAGCGAAAAAATTTGGGAAGTGAAATTTGATAGATGGCTACTAGGTTTAGAGGTTGATACTAAATGTTGTAATTCATTGATTTTGCCCATACATATAAGAAGGATAAACTAGAATTCACTCATAAATTTACAATTAAATAAAGGGAACCATAAAATATATTTCCACTTGATACTTAAGAAATAATTGATGATTTTCAAAAACTACTAAATGTGGTTTCTTCTTAAAAATTGGATATTTTGTATCATTTTGACTTAGCATGATGTTAGATGATAGAGATACTGAGACTATTGTTGGATTTTGATTCATAGTATGATGTGTGTGGATTATTAGAGACATTTTATATTGATGATGATATGTTGTTGACATAGTTATATATTTCTGACATGTGATATTTTCGTCATATTGAGTAGACCTTAACAATTGAACTAATCTTGTGATCCTATTGATATTGATGAAATGTAGAATTGAGATGTTGTTAGAAATTGTAAATAATAACGTTACTTGCCTAGATGATGATTTGATTCATATGTAGATGATTGTGGATTTATATTGTATATTTTATCTTGGATGTTTTGATGTGGCCACGAGGCTGAAGGAGGTATTATGTGTTTTGCAGGTAAACATATCACAACAAACAAATGGGGGGATTGGAGACCAACCACATTGGAATGCTAGATGAATTCAACAATGGTCACCATGGCAACATGTATTTTGTTGTGTGTGTGTTTGAATTGTTGTTAGGGGGTCCCCATGGGGGGATTACCTCCAATTGTGACCAAGGGGTTTGTGTGTTGTTCTTTTATTTAGTTTCCTTTATTTAATTTTAGTATGTGATTTTATAGTGATGTATTTTCCTTGTATTAATTATTTAATTTGTGTCTAGATTAGTAAATTAATCATGTTACTAAACTAATTATGGATGGGACAAAATAATTCATTTATTAGATTAGATGGCTCTTTGGGTTATGTGTTGTAAGTTGAGTGCTTGTGATCTTGAGTGTTGTACACTCTACCTCATCATGGAAATTCGGATTTGGCCTTAAGGGCCAATTTTGGAGGCTTGTGGGACAAGTTAAACTTGTCCCACACCTCTTAAATTACTATACCAACCCTACCTATGGATTGGGGGGTCAAAAATAGACCCCATTATGTGTTTTGTAAGACAAAAAGTGACATTTATTGCACTTTTCTTACATGGGTTTTAAAGTTTGTCCTTAGGGGGTGTGGGCTTGGATTGTGTGTGTAAGAGGTTTGTCATTCCTCTCACCCACCAATTTATTGTGCATTGGGGTTGAGGTTTGACTTGTGAGGTGGAGTTGAGGATGAGTGATGTGGCATCCTACATGGAGCCACCTCACCCTCCTCTCTCCCTTTCTATTTATTCAAGTTCTTTTGCTTGTTTGGGGGTTACTTCATTTCTTTTGTGCTCTTGCATTTTTGGAGTTGGAGGATTTTGGAGTGCTTGTGGATTTTTTTGGAGCTTGTTGGTGTTGGAGTGGTCTTGAAGGAGCTTGGTGTGTGACTCTTGGATCAAGCTCTATAATGGAAAGGTAGGAGCTACACTCTTGTTAAATGTTTTCTTTTTTTTGTGTATATGTGTATGTTATTTTGTGTTTTGGTATGCTTGTTGGGTGCTTGGGTAGATTTCCTAAGTGTGGTGTAGGAGGGGACTATGGGGATCTTACATGTAGGGAGGCATAAGAGTTTATTTCATGTTTTGGAGGGAGTTGGGTTGGGTGCCCCACCTTGGACAAGAAATGCTTGCATTTCTTACTTGGTTTTTATGAGGGAGACATAAGAGATAGTAGGGAGGCATAAGAGAATGTGGGAGGCATAAGAGGATCTTGAGGGAGGCATAAGAGTTGTGTAGGGGTTTTGAGATGTATATTGGAGGGTTTTAAGATGGGCACCTATTTCCCATTGGGAGGCATAAGTGACCTCCCCATAGATCCTTGCTCCTTTGGCTTTACATTTTGAAGCCTTGTAAATTTTGTTGTTTCCTTTTGTGATTGTAGTTGGAGTTGATTGTGTTTTGGTATGGTTGTGAAATCCTTGTATTGTGATGTGGAAGCTTGTATTGTTGCCATGAGTTGGATCCATTTTTCATTGCATTGTGGTTGGGGCTCGGGGCCAATGAGGAGGATAGCTTCTTCTCCTCATTGGATTATTGGTTGGGTGGAGAGTGTTGCCTCTCCCCCATTTTTTTTTTGTGATCAAGTGAAGACATGGTGGAGCTCTTGTTGGTGATGTGAAACTTGGAGCATTTGTTGATGTCCAAAAGAAATCCTTCCTTGTGAGAAAACCTTCTTGTTATTCCCACTTAAGGTGGAAGACTTGTAGTATTGTATTTTTTTTAAATGTTGCATTGTAAGTTTCATTGTAAGTTGTATTATTATTTGAAGGAAGCTCATTGAGGAATTGTATAATTTCCTTTCTCCTCAAATTGTAGTATGTAAAGAAATGAATCAAAATGGTAATCATGTTTAAAATTTTAGTTATAATTTGTATTGTGAGAAAGTAAGTTCTTTGCATTAAAAGAAATGAGCTATGCTCAAGGAAAAGAAAGTTCATTATCATTGTTGAAGTTATAGTATTGTGAAAAGAAAAGAAAGAATATAGAAATTGTAAAATACTAATAGTGTATGCTTGGAAACCTTGAATGTGGAACAAAGTTGTTAGTAGTTATTTGAACAAATGGTTGTAGTGGAAATGGAAAGATGCAACAAATTTTAAGTATATTATTATGTTGAAATATTGCATTTTGTAGTAAGGAAAAACAACAACTTTAGAAGTAGATTTAGTTTCATTTCTACTTTTGGATTTGAAAGAAAATTTGTTGAACAGAAATGAAAATGATCTTGTAGTTGTTGTTGTTACTATTGAAATAGGAAATGCTTTAAAATGAGTAATTTTACTATGGAATGAATAGATGAATTAAATCTTTCAACTGGAAACTTTAGGCACATAAATTTAAGTTCAGAATGAATTTTAAAACACTCTAGTGACTTTTTTTTTTTTGAAAAATCTTGGATTTGAAGGTTCTGTTTCTAAGGAATAGGACCGCCATGTGCAGAGTGGCGGTCTCGTAACTACCGCTCAGGCAAGGCGGTGGTCTCAGAACCACTTCTCAGGCAAGGCGGCGGTTCATGAATCATCACCTAGGTAGGGTGGCGGTCCTAGGACCACCAACCTGCTTTGGGTGGCTTTGTCACTAACAGTAGAAAAATACAAATCCATACCTGTGCAAATTTCAACTTGGTCTAACTAAAATTTAAGCTTGTAAAAATTACATAAAGAGGAAACCTCCAGCAAGCAAAATGAAGGTAAAATTTCATTGTTCAAAGAAAGTAAATCTTCAAATGGATAATTAAAAGTGCTCAATCTCATACATATTTATGGGGGTAGGGTTTGGCCCAAATAGAGAACTCAAAATACAAATAATTTTGTAATAACTCCAGATTTGGAGTGGAAACCCCTTCAATCCTTGAATGAAAGAAATTACAATGATAAATCTACAACCTAGACTAAACTAAGCTTGATTTTGTAAATTCCTCCATAGTTTCTTCCTTCCTTGCTCCCATGGCTTCCATTTCTCCAACCTGCAAATTAAACAAAAAAAAGTGACCAAATGAGGAGACTAGGGTAAAGAAAAGGATTTAATAAGAATTCATAAGGATATTTAGGGTTAGTTTGGAACCCTAGGATCTAGTGGCCACAATTGAATTGATCGAAGGGTTGAGGATCAACCCTACAATTGTTTGGTAGGAATGAATTTTATAGATGTTTGTCATAAATCTAAAGGTATGTGTAGATGGGTTAATGGGGCCATTTAAATAACTTGGTGTGCAAAGTCATTATTTAGTTCCTAGTATGTTTTAGAAAATTAATGAAATGGACATTAAAGCTATTAGGATAATGGAACTAAAGTAACTAAGTATAAGGTTAATCATTTTGGGTTTGAATGTTAATTAAGGAGGAGAAAAACATTTAACCAAGTAAATTAAATTATGGCACCTTCCTAGTTGAATGTTAATTAATTGACCTTAGAGATAAATTAAGAATATTTAATCATTTAACTTAGACCTGGTCCATCCTTTGTAAAGTAGAGATTATTGGTGAAAATTAATTTAACGTACACTAGGGGTTGACACCCTTGTAACCTTTTAACTTTAAAAAAAAAAAAAAATTGCCGCAACCTTCTGGATAAGTGTTTAAGATTTTAATGTGTTCCTAGAACATCATTTTTTGTGGGCGTTACACTTGGTATCAGAGTCATGGGTTCAAAGCTTGGACCCTTGGGCACACTAGAAAACATGAGACATGAACACTTAACACAAATTTGTTTTCTTTTAAACCTAGAAAACCACACTGTCTGATAATTGTATAATATAGAAAACCTAGAAAACTGAAACAAGAACCTAGAATGATGAACTAACTCTCACCTTGGTCTGTGCAGGAGGCACAGACCAGATGAGGGTTTCTTACACATAGATCTAGATTTTCCACCTCCGGATCAGGCTGTAGCGGCCATTCTACCTCATATTTTACAGATGCTTCAGGACATCAATGTCACTATACACGAGGGTCCTTAGGAGGATGACTTGCTAGACAGGATAGGGAGCCATCAGTTGAGGCTCATGCATCTCCTCAACACAATGAGGAGCATAGGGTAGAGAACTCCCGCATGGAGTCAACTAGGGTAGAGTCACCACAGAGGGGACATGGAGACAGGATTTCAGGATATAGGGATAGATCTCGGAGCCCTAGGTAGAGGGAGGAGCATGCAGAGAGACCTAGGGGTCATCAGTCATCAGCTGCAGACCATATCAGGGAGATCCTGAAGCTATGACCATCTCACTATTCTGGAGATACAGGTGGTTTTCAGGAAGAGGCCTGGTTGGTGAGCTTGAGCGGATGCTTCAAGCTCTTCCCTTGTACTAGCAACACAAAAGCTCATGTTGCGATCCATCTTCTGAGGGATGGAGCAGGTGTCTGGTGGAGGACTGAGGAGTAGAAGCTCCATGTTGACTCAGAGATAGTTACCTGGGAGCTCTTTGAGGAGTGGTTCAGGAGTAGGTATTTACCCAGAGGTTTATTCAGTAGAGGATAGATGAGTTCCATGACCTCCATCAGGCATCTATGACTATAGCTGAGTATGAGAGTCGATTTATGGACCTACTCCAGTATGTCGACTATATGCAGGATGAGCAGGTATGGATTCACAGGTTCATCAGGGGCCTGAATTTGGATTTGGGTGGTGCGGTGCACATTCACTACCCACAGACCTTAGCAGAGGCCATGGAGAAGGCCTATATTGCAGAGGAGACATGGGGGAAGATGCAAGCAGGCCAGGGACAGAGTTCGGAGCCACATCCATCAGATGCAGGATAACAGGTCGAGGGGGTCAGCTCCTCCTCCTCATGGTGGACAGGGTTCAATACAGTCTTCATTCAGGCCACCACAACAGCCACCTCAGCAGCAGTAGTAGCAGACCCGCCCACCTTACAGACCTCCTCAGAGATTCGACACACAGAGGGGGTGGAGTATGGGGCCTCCTCCTAGGGGTCCCATTAGGACACAGGGTGCACCAAGAGCTCAGTCAGTAGGAGCATGTCAGCAGAGACCTCAACAGTCCATAGCCGGATCATCAGGATCCACAACGCAAACCTCTAGAGTACCGGTTGGAGCTGCATCTCACTGGAGAGGACCAGGTAGTTGTTATGGTTGTGGCATTGTTGGACATCATTGGAGAGAGTGCCCACAGAACCCTAGTAACAAGGGTAAGATGTAGATTTCAGAGCCTATTGTTGGTGACATGGGACGTAGCCATCAGATCTACGCAGTGGTCGAGAACCACCAGGCTGAGCACCAGAGTACCGTGATAGAGACTACAGGTAGCATTCGTGGTATTCCTACCTCCATTCTATTTGATTCTGATTCATCTGATTCATTTATTGCACCATCCTTAGTAGAGCATTGCAAGCTTGTGGTAGTTAGGCAAGGTCTTAGTTGGGACATTTGA
Organism: Taxus chinensis; assembly: GCA_019776745.2. Lineage (NCBI taxonomy): Eukaryota > Viridiplantae > Streptophyta > Pinopsida > Cupressales > Taxaceae > Taxus > Taxus chinensis. Next base: position 118,849 of record JAHRHJ020001233.1, on the reverse strand, counting down.
GATGGCTTTTGGAGCCAAAATTTCTTTAGACTCCTTAGTTAAGGAGTGTGTAGTGGATTTGGGACCCTTCACCACTACCTCGGATCTTCGTATCCTTCCATTGGGTTCATATGGAGTCATCTTGGGCATGGACTGGTTGTCTACACATAGAGCCAGAGTGGACTATTACCATAAGACTATTTCATGTACAGATGATCTAGGAGTTGAGTCAGTGATAGCAGGAGTTAGGAGGCCGTTTCCATCCACACCATCTCTCGCTATGCAGCTTAAGCGGTGTGTGCGACGAGGTTTCAGATGTATGTTGTTACGGTTAGTGATAGATCTAAGGATGAGTCTAGTGGACCATCTCTTGATGACCATCACATCTTGAGAGAGTTTGCTGATGTTTTTCCAGGGGAGCTACCAGGGTTACCTCCCCCACGTGAGATAGATTTTCACATAGATCTGGTTCCAGGTGCAGAGCCTATCTCATGAGCACCTTATCAGATGACTACCCCTGAGCTCTGTGAGCTCAAGTTGCAGCTTGAGGGCCTTCTAGAGAAATGCCTAATCCATCCTAGTGTATCCCCTTGGGGTGCACCAGTGATTTTTGTAAAGAAGAAGGATATCTCTGCATTTGTGTATTGATTACCGCCAGCTGAACAAAGTAACGATCAAGAATCGTTACCCCCTTCCACGCATTGATGATTTATTTGATCAGATGAAGGGGGCCACAATATTCTCCAAGATAGATCTTAAGTCAGGGTATCATCAGTCTGAGGATCACAGAGGCAGATATTCATAAGACCACCTTCCATACGAGATATGGCCACTACGAGTTCACAGTGGTGCCTTTTGGTCTGACGAATGCCCCCGCAGTGTTCATGAGCTTGATGAATGGGGTATTCAGGACATTTTTGGATCACTTCATGCTCATCTTCCTTGATGAATTCTGATATACTCATGTACGCGTGAGGAGCATGAGGGGCACCTTCACTAGGTTCTTCAATGTCTTCGTGAGCAGTAACTTTATGGGAACTTAAAGAAGTGTGCATTCTTTCAGACAGAGGTGTAGTATTTGGGCCACATCATTTCTGGGGAAGGTATCACAGTCAATCCTTCCAAGATTTGAGCTATTATGGATTGGCCAGCACCCACTAGTGTGACCGAGGTGCGCAGCTTCATGGGTTTGGCAGGATACTACAGGAGATTTGTACAGGAATTTTCTCGGGTTGCGCACCCCATCACTTCCCTTCAGTGGAAAGGGAAGAAGTTTTTATGGTCAGATAGATGTGAGCAGGCCTTCAGGACACTGAAGGAATGCCTCACGACAACACCTATTCTTGCAGTACCAGACCCTCAGGGTGAGTTCTTCATTTGCATAGATGCTTCTTTGGCAGGACTTGGAGGTGTGTTGATGTAGGAGGGCAGAGTAGTTGTATTTGAGTCTCGTAAACTCAAATATTATGAGCTCAATTATCTGACTCATGATCTTGAGCTTGCAGTAGTTGTGCATGCCTTGGTGTGGTGGAGACACTTCCTTCTTGGCCAGAGATTTACACTCAGGACTGATCACTTGAGTCTTCGCCACCTCTTCACGTAGCCCAATCTCAATGCTCATCAGCGGCGTTGGATGGAGTTTCTTTGTGAGTACGATATGGAGATAGAGCATGTGAAGGGGAAGGAGAACATGGTTGTAGATGCCCTGAGTAGATGGAGACATGTGGCTATGGCTACTTCAGTGGGTACAGATTTGCAGAGTAGGATTTTGTAGCAGCTTCCTCATGACAGTTTCTACCTTGCAGCCAGAGCAGAGATTGAGTCTCAGAGACCCCTTGAGGGGAAGTTTGATGGATTTTCATTAGAGACAGATGGCCTTCTCAGGCACAGAGGTCAGATATATGTTCCTAGAGATGGAGGCTTGAGACAGGAAATTTTGACAGAGGCTCATCATGCACCTTATTCAGCCCATCCCAGGGTGAAGAAGATGCATGCCACCTTGAGATAGTTGTACCATTGGAGGGGACTTCAGAGAGACATGGCTCAGTTTGTGTCACATTGTTTAGAGTGTCAGAAGGTGAAGGTCGAGCATCAACATCCAGCTGGCCTTCTCTTTCCTCACGCCATACCAGAGTGGAAATGGGACACCATTTCCATGGACTTTATAGTTGGGTTACCGACGTCGAGATACCACCACGATGCCATCATGGTCACAGGTGGATAAATTGATGAAAGTGGCTCATTTTTCTCTGGTGAAGACCACCTACACAGCTAGTGCAGTGGCACAGGTATATCTTGATGAGATTTTCAGATTACATGGGATTCCACGGAAGATCATTTGTGACCGTGATCCTTTGTACACTTCCCACTTCTGGACTACCATGCAGTATGCTCTCAGGATGAAGATCAATTTCAGCACAACCTATCACCCTGAGATAGATGGACAGACTGAGTGGGTGAATCAGATCTTGGAGGACATGCTTAGGATGTATGTCATGGATCATCAGTCGAGATGGGAGGAGTATTTGTACTTGGTGGAGTTTTCCTACAATAATAGTTTCTAGAGTTCGATAGGCATGGCTCCTTTTTAGGCACTGTATGGTAGAGAGTGCAGGACACCTCTGAGTTGGGATAGGTTAGAGGACATGGTTTCTCTTGGGCCAGCTTTATTACAGGATATGGAGCAGTAGGTTGTTATGATCAGGCAGAGATTGCAGGAGGCACAGGACAGGCAAGAAGAAGTATGTGACCAACATAGGACAGATCATAGTTTTGAGGTGGGAACGAAGGTGTTTCTTCGTGTCAGACCACATAAGATCCCTATCCATTATGGAAAAGGTTCTAAGCTTGCTCCTAGGTTTGTGGGTCCCTTTGAGATCTTGGAGCATATCGGTCCTTTGGCCTATCATCTAGCATTGCCACCTAGCTTGTCTCACATCCACGATGTGTTTCATGTTTCTGTACTTAGGAGATACATTGCTGATCCTTCTCATGTATTAGATTGGACCTCATTGTAGGTGTAGGATCAGGGGCAGGTGATGGTGGAGCCCATCCATATTTTAGAGCACAGGACCCTGGGCCTTCGAGGTAGAGAGATTGACCAGGTTCGAGTCCAGTGGGACAGGTATGATGAGACTACTGCTACATGGGAGGATGCTACATTGCTATGAGTCTAGTTTCCACACCTATTCCAGTGACTTCCAGGAGGAAGTCGAGTCTAAGGGGAGGGGGATGTAGTGCCCACTTCCCTTCGACACTTATTACTGTTTGATTTTGATATTGTTGACTATACGTATGGATATTATTGTATCATTTTCACTTAGCATGATGTTAGATGATAGAGATACTTGAACTATTGTTGGATTTCGATTCATAGTATGATGTGTGTGGATTATTAGAGACATTTTATATTGATGATGATATGTTGTTGACATAGTTATATATTTCTGACATGTGATATTTTCATCATATTGAGTAGACCTTAACAATTGAACTAATCTTGTGATCCTATTGATATTGATGAAATGTAGAATTGAGATGTTGTTAGAAATTGAAAATAATAACATTACTTGCCTAGATGATGATTTAATTCATATGTAGATGATTGTGGATTTATATTGTATATTTTATCTTGGATGTTTTGATGCGGCCACGAGGCCAAAGGAGGTATTATGTGTTTTGCAGGTAAACATATCACAACAAACAACGGGGGGATTGGAGACCAACCACATTGGAATGCTAGATGAATTCAACAATGGTCACCATGGAAACATGTTTTTTTTTGTGTGTGTTTGAATTGTTGTTAGGGGGTCCCCATGGGGGGATTACCTCCAATTGTGACCAAGGGGTTTGTGTGTTGTTCTTTTATTTAGTTTCCTTTATTTAATTTTAGTATGTGATTTTATAGTGATGTATTTTCCTTGTATTAATTATTTAATTTGTGTCTAGATTAGTAAATTAATCATGTTACTAAACTAATTATGGATGGACAAAATAATTCATTTATTAGATTAGATGGCTCTTTGGGTTATGTGTTGTAAGTTGAGTGTTGTGATCTTGAGTGTTGTACACTCTACCTCTTCTTGGAAATTCGGATTTGGCCTTAAGGGCCAACTTTGGAGGCTTGTGGGACAAGTCAAACTTGTCCCACACCTCTTAAATTACTATACCAACCCTACCTATGGATTGGGGGGTCAAAAATAGACCCCATTATGTGTTTTGTAAGACAAAAAGTGGCATTTATTGCACTTTTCTTACATGGGTTTTAAAGTTTTTCCTTAGGGGGTGTGGGCTTTGGATTGTGTGTGTAAGAGGTTTGTCATTCCTCTCACCCACCAATTTATTGTGCATTGGGGTTGAGGTTTGACTTGTGAGGTGGAGTTTAGGATGATTGATGTGGCATCCTACATGGAGCTACCTCACCCTCCTCTCTCCCTTTTCTATTTATTCAAGTTCTTTTGTTGTTTGGGGGTTACTTCATTTCTTTTGTGCTCTTGAATTTTTGGAGTTGGAGGATTTTGGAGTGCTTGTGGATTTTTTTGGAGCTTTTTGGTGATAGTTTGGGCTTGAAGGAGCTTGGTGTGTGACTCTTGGATCAAGCTCTACCATGGAAAGGTAGGAGCTACACTCTTGTTAAATGTTTTCTTTTATATTGTGTATATGTGTATGTTTTTGAGTGTTTTGGTATGCTTGTTGGGTGCTTGGGTAGATTTCCTAAGTGTGGTGTAGGAGGGGACTATGGGGATCTTACATGTAGGGAGGCATAAGAGTTTATTTCATGTTTTGGAGGGAGTTGGGTTGGGTGCCCCACCTTGGACAAGAAAATGCTTGCATTTCTTACTTGGTTTTTATGAGGGAGACATAAGAGATTGTAGGGAGGCATAAGAGAATGTGGGAGGCATAAGAGGATCTTGAGGGAGGCATAAGAGTTGTGTAGGGGTTTTGAGATGTATATTGGAGGGTTTTAAGGTGGGCACCTAATTCCCATTGGGAGGCATAAGTGATCTCCCCATAGATCCTTGCTCCTTTGGCTTTACATTTTGAAGCCTTGTATATTTTGTTAGTTTCCTTCTTGTGATTGTAGTTTGTGTTGATTGTGTTTTGGTATGGTTGTGAAATCCTTGTATTGTGATGTGGAAGCTTTTATTATTTCCATGAGTTGGATCCATCTTTTATTGCATTGTGGTTGGGGCTCGGGGGCCAATGAGGAGGATAGCTTCTTCTCCTCATTGGATTATTGGTTGGGTGGAGAGTGTTGCCTCTCCCCCCTTTTTTTTGTTGTGATCAAGTGAACACATGGTGGAGCTATTGTTGGTGATGTCAAACTTGGAGCATTTGTTGGTGTCCAAAAGAAATCTTTCCTTGTGAGAAAACCTTCTTGTTATTCCCACTTAAGGTGGAAGACTTGTAGTATTGTATTTTTTAAAAAGGAATGTTGCATTGTAAGTTGTTACCAAGTTGTATTATTATTTTGAAGGAAGCTCATTGAGGAATTGTATAATTTCCTTTCTCCTCAAATTGTAGTATGTAAAGAAATGAACCAAAATGGAAATCATGTTTAAAAGTTTAGTTATAAGTTGTATTGTGAGAAAGTAAGTTCTTTGCATTAAAAGAAATGAGCTATGCTCAAGGAAAAGAAAGTTCATTATCATTGTTGAAGTTATATTATTTTGAAAAGGAAAGAAAGAATATAGAAGTTGTAAAATACTAATAGTGTATGCTTGGAAACCTTGAATGTGGAACAAAGTTGTTAGTAGTTATTTGGGAAAATGGTTGTAGTGGAAATGGAAGGAAGCAACAAATTTAAGTATAATATTATGTTGGAAATATTGTATTTTTTAGTAAGGAAAAAAAAAAATTAGAAGTAGATTTAGCTTCATTTATACTTTTGGACTTGAAAGAAAATTTGTTGAAAAAATGAAAATGATCTTGTAGTTGTTGTTGTTACTATTGAGATAGGAAATGCTTAAATTGAGTAATTTTACTATGGAATGAATAGATGAATTAAACCTTATAACTGGAAACTTTAGGCACATAAAATTTAAGTTCAAAATGACTTTTAAAACACTCTAGTGAGTTTTGTTTTTTTGAAAAATCTCGGATTTGAAGGTTCTATTTCTAAGGAAGAGGACCGCCACCCTGTGTAGAGCGGTGGTCTCGTAACCACCGCTCAGGCAAGGCGGCAGGTCTCAGAACCACCGCTCAGGCAAGGCGGTAAAGGTTCGTGAATCGTCACCCAGGTAGGGTGGCGGTCCCAGGACCACCGATCTACTTTGGGCGGCAGTTCTATCACTAACGGTGGAAAAATGTAAATCCATGCACTGTGTAAATTTTAACTTGGTCTAACAAAAATTTAAGGTTGTAAAAATTAAAGAGGAAACCTCCAGCAAACAAATGAAGGTTAAATTTCATTGTTCAAGCAAGTAAATCTTCAAATGGATAATTAAAAGTGCTCAATCTCATACATATTTATGGGGGTAGGGTTTGGCCCAAATAGAGAACTCAAAATACAAATAATTTTGTAATAACTCCAGATTTGGAGTGGAAACCGTCCAATATTTGAAATGAAAGAAATTACAATTATAAATCTACAACCTAGACTAAACTAAGCTTGATTTTTGTAAATTCCTCCATAGTTTCTTCCTTCCTTGCTCCCATGGCTTCCATCTCTCCAACCTGCAAATTAAACAAAGGAAAAGTGACCAAATGAGGAGACTAGGGTAAAGAAAAGGTATTAATAGAAATTCATAAGGATATTTAGGGTTAGTTTGGAACCCTAGGATCTAGTGGCCACAATTGAATTGATCCAAGGGTTGAGGATCAACCCTACAATTGTTTGGTAGGAATGAATTTTATATGGGTGTTTTAAATAAATTTAAAGGTATGTGTAGATGGGTGAATGGGGCCATTTAAATACCTTGGTGTGCAAAGTCATTATTTAGTTCCTAGTATGTTTTAGAAAATTAATGAAATGGACATTTAAAGCTATTAAGATAATGGAACTAAAGTAACTAAGTATAAGGTTAATCATTTTGGGTTTGAATGTTAATTAAGGAGGAGAAAATTTTAACCAAGTAAATTAAATTATGGCACCTTCCTAGTTGATTGTTAATTAATTGACCTTAGAGATAAATTAAGAATATTTAATCATTTAACTTAGACCTGGTCCATACTTTGTAAAGTAGAGATTATTGGTGAAAATTAATTTAACGTACACTAGGGGTTGACACCCTTGTAACCTTCCTGAATGGCCTGGGATCTTATTTGGGAATTCAATATGATTGCACAACATTGGACCATCTCTCAAGCTGTGGGACTTGTGGAATTGAGATGGCCCTCCAAAGAAGGCTAGTTCCTGCTTCCTAAACTACCTGCCACAAGCTAATTTAGTGCAGGAAAAACCTATCTATCCTAATCTAACCATTCCAAGGAGACAGGGAGAGAGAGAGAGAGAGAGAGAGTGAAAGAGATCCTACATTAAGCGGTGACATACTAGAAATGGAAGTGGTGAGATACTCTACTGAAGGAGGATGAAACAAGGGAAAAAGGAGATGAAGGAGGTCAGACAGAAGTGAGACAGACCCAAATCTAACTCTGCTATCGAAAACTCTAGGAAACACAACATCCTACACATATAAATGTGAAATACATGCACAGGAAGAAAACACGAGAAAGAGAGGCACAGAGAAACAACAAAACTTGAGAAAGGGTTGAAGAACATAACAAAACCACAATTTTATTACTCTATGAGGTGCACAAACCATAACATGGATTCTTAGAAGCATAAAATCCACTTTTCGGGCAGAGGAGGAGGCTTACAGCTCAAATGGAGTCGGGAAAGAAATTTTACAGAGTTTCCCCACACCCAGAATGTCTCCCTTCTCAAATGAGAAGTGTTTACAATATATAGACGATGAAAACCAGAGAGAAAGAAGAGAAACTTGATTCTACTCTTAAAGCTCAACCAATAACCATCAATTCCCTATAAATCTACCTATAATTTGTTAAGTCTCCCTCTCTATGTCTGTTTGGCATGTTGAAGAAGGAAGAATGGTGGATCAAATCAAATATGATATGGTTGTTAAAGTAATCAGATCATAAATTAATGGCATGAAAGATGTTTCCTAGTTTTTTACCCTCCTAACCTTGTCAAAATTAAAGTTTCAGGACTTCCATGGTGTAGATGAGGTCAAGACATTTCCAATGGTACCAAATTTGTTGAATTTTGATGACTGGATCGAAATATATTCCCATTTGAATATTTGAATCGAATCCATACAAAAATGGCAAAAAACTAGTTTTGCAAAAGGGGTCCACGGGCCCAAAACTGACTTTGCACCTTTTGCAAAAAACATTACAAAAGTGTAAAAACTCCTCGCAACCCCGCATGCTCGAAATTCACTTTTGGCAAAATTTCCTCCATAGCCCCGCAGATCTGCTTCCCAAAATAAATCATCCCAGGCCCATCGGCCTGCATTTTCCACTTGGGCAAAATTTCCTCCGTGGCCCCTGTAGACCCGCTTTAGAAAAAAATCATCCCAAGCCCATCGGTCCGCATTTTCCACTTGGTGAAAAAGTCTTTCCGGCCCACCGGCGCGCTTTTTGGAAAAACATCCTTCCAAGGCCTACCTCCCCCGCATGTAATTTAGGCTTGACACATGGCACCATCCGCATTTTGACCTAAAACATGGCCAAATGTAGAGATGGCACACATTTGGTGACCGCATTATGGATTTTGCGTTTAAAGTTACGCTAAAGAGACATATGGCTCCTTCCGCATCTTTTCTTTGTTTCTTTGTGTTTTCGCTAATTCCCTTTCATTTAAGGGGGGGCATATGTTTGATCCTAGACACATGGAAGCTTAACACACATTTGAGACCTAACTCCAGATATTACCTTTGAAGTTACACGGACGAGGCACGTGGAGGCTTCCATTGACAATTTTACAATTAGCCAATTTGGGCATGCTCTGCCCCATTTGGACTCCGACCACGTGGCGAGTTGGTGCTAGTTTGAGTCTCTGCTTTGGGCTGTGCCTTTGAAGTTTCACCAACGAGACACGTGGATACTTCTGCCGGTTCTTTTATACTTAGCTGATTAAACGGTCATCTTTGTCCCTTTTTAGACCCTAACCACATGGCGAGCCCATGCTCATTTGGCGGACCGCTCTATATTTCACCTCTAAAGTTACGCTAAGTTGACACGTGGTTCTTTCCCTAGGCCTTAGACTTCTTAGCTGCCGATTCAAACCCTTTTGACTTCTTCTTTTCGGGCTTGGGACACGTGGAAGCTTTGTGCTCGTTTAGGGGACCTCCTTTGGCTTCGACCCTTGAAGGTGCATCATTGAGACACATGGAGGCCTCCACTAGTACTTTCATATTTAGTTGATTTAAATGGTCAGCTTTGTCCCCCTTTTGAGTTTTAGACATGTGGGAGCATCACGCTCATTTAGGGACCCGCTCATTGGGCTCAGCCTTGGTGTTTCACTGATGAGGCACGTGGAGGCTTCTGCTTATTCCTTCCATACTTAGTCGATTTAGGCTCGCTCCTCTTTCTCCATTTTTTGCTAGGTCCCTTTTGCTTATTTAGGAGCAACTATGTTGGGTTCTAGACATGTGGAATTTGCATGCTTATTTGGGGACTACCTCTAGGGTCCTACCCCTGAAGTTGCGTTGTTGAGACGCATGGCTCTTTCCATTGGCCTTAGAATTTTCAACGGTCGATTCAAAATTTTGATGCTCTGACCATATGGAGGGCTGATGCTTATTTGGAGACCCTATTTTTTATGCACCTTTTGGAATTTCACCGGGGTGGCACGTGGCACCTTCCGTGAGTCTGTTTTTCGTTCCCAAGTCGACTCGTATGTGGCTAAGTCCAAAAAATTTGAGTCTTTCTTTGTTTTCCTCCTGTGATCCTCTGGCCTCCTTTGAGCCGTTTTATCCTTCGCCGACTCTGATCCTCCATTATAGAGTCTACTTGTAACCCAACTTTTGGATTTGAAATGTGGGCTCACAATACTGAGCCAACCCTTATATTTTCTTCTGTGTAGGGTCATGTTTGATCAATTTTGTTTGGGGAGAAAATTTGGGATAGCATGACATTTAATAATTTCCATTTTATTGTTGTTAATGCCAGTAATATTTAATGTGATTTAGAATACTCAAATTTGTAATTTTTTCTATATGACGTGGTAGAATCACACATAGAAATCTGAACAATACAATATATTACTAGAACAACACCAAATCTCTTGGTATTATATGACATCGATTAAAGATATGTGAAACTATTAAATAAACTGTCAATTATAAAATTGGAAACATATTTCCAAGGCATTAGTACTTTGCAACATTTTTTTTTTCTTCCAAAAAAAAAATTATATTTTTATGATGAGGGAAATCAAGTCTTGGCCAATCATGTCTATGGAATATATAATATCAATAAAATTAACATAATTGGTTTTATATCAAACCTATAATCTAGACCATTGAAATTAATCTTCTTGTGTAATAAAAAATCATCCAAGTATATAACTATATAAACATCAATTGCAATGTTGTTATAGTTTATGTTAATTATTGACATCTCCTTCCTATCAGCATGTAGTTCTACCAACATTGGAATGGATTATAATGATGCTAAAAATTCATGTTAGTATAGATATGTAGTCAACATGTGTGAAATATAAATTTAAATAATGTATATTAAATTTTCTCTTGCCTTCGTGGACAATGTCCTTGTAATTGAAAATTTCAATTTCTATAAAAACTTACATATTTTTGCTAAATACACATAGAAATATATGATTCAAAATTGATTATCTGATTTTGAATCTTAAGGTATCTACCTCAATCATATCCCTAACCCTTTCAAGGTACATATGAAAATAAATACAATATTAATTCCAAAAAACAATAATACATAGATAATGAAAACAACTAAAAATAGGTGCTATACATGTTTGGAGGCATTTTAGGAGTAAGAAACCATGATTCATGACCATGGAAAATGTCAAATAACTAAGGAATATAATTAATGTGAGTTCAAATAGAGAATGAGAAAAAAGAGGAAAATTTTAGTAATAACATCTTTGTTTTAATCTAATTTCTCATCTAAGTTTATTAGAAAGGAACTCAACTATTTTTCTTCTTTCAGAAGAATAGAATAAATATTTTAAGGATGGTTGTGGAAGCACTAACCATGAACTATTACATCAAATGAGGAAAAAAAACGTTGATGATTTGCATTCTTTTTCTTTCCATAAGCCTAGAAAGTTTGTTCTTAAAGGAATCATTGTAGTATATATAAAAATGCCTATAGTATATTTTGTGAGTTGATTTTTTTTTAGAGTATTATTCTATACAAGTTATAGTATCCTTGATATTATTCATTGTTGATTGTGTCAGAACAAATGATGTATAGTTGCAATATATCCAATAGCATTGTGTTGATTTTTCTAAGTGTAGATCATATCTTTGCATCGATACTACAAGTTAAATGATACTTTTGTAACAAATATTCTTGGTAGGAATACAATTTTGTAACCATGTAACATTAAAAATCAATTAGTTTGTCGATTAATTATTTTGTGGATGGAGGTTGTTTCGTGTGTTTCACAATTGTGGTTGTTTTTTTTTAAGCTGCTAGTAGAGGCCATCTCTCTTATTCCTCATTGTAATATATTTTTCTCCTCTATTATAAGGCCTCAGGGAGCCACAATCCCTGTTTTCTTACCCTATCTAATAAAAAATATCAATTTTGATGAAATTTGTTTCCAAAAACATCTGATAAATTTTTTTTTTCAAAAAAAACTATAGCAACCCAAAACTATTACATTCTTTTTCTTACAACCCTTGGTGGGTTGTATGTCTTTAAGTCTATTACATGAGACCCAAAAACATTAGTAGAAGTTATTTTGGGATTATGAATATTACGTAGCATAAATTCATAGTTGGTATCATCTAGGATATTAGAGTATGTGTGCAATCGGTGGTAGAAGTGTTATTTTCATTCCTTACTAAGATATTTTTTCAGTGAGAATACATTTTTAAAATGAAATTATGTCTTCTTGGGTAAACTCTATTATTTTATATAATTAATTTTTTAATAGTGTTTTTTGAGAAAATACGTACATCTTGTTTTTAAGATAAACATGCAACATCTAAGGATCTCGTCCATAGCCTAGCCAAAAGTAACTTAATGTCATGTAAATAACTAGTTATGAAAGGATGAAGAAGACCAAAGGGAACATATATCCAAGAAAAACCACATTAAATCTATAGAACGTGAAAATGATTTGAATACCAAATCAGAGTACAACCAAATGCAATTAAACACTTATGAAAAATCTGTATCACTTTGAAATATAACCATAAAAATGATTTTTCTAATAAGACAAAAATGTACATAGGAATCATTACTTTAAAGAAAAATACTTCAAAATAGCAATACTAAAGAAAAAAAGAAATACAAACATTATTACACATATTAATTTAATAGAGCATGCATTTCTAATAGTTTGTAACATGTTTTAATTGACAAAATGCCATCAAATTTATTTTCAAACAATGTTAATGCTTATGGTATATTCTAATTTCTCAAAAACATTAAAAGACATACATTAAACACAAAAAATCCATATAATGGATGTGTATCTTACTTGCAATTAACATTTTTGATTATGAATAAACACATATGACAAAGATAGTCTATCTGAATGCATAGGAAGGATTATGTTTTTAAATAAATGTTCAAACTAAAGATTTTAACATTCATAAAATTAGTGGGTGATTTTCATGTATATTTAATATATGAAATGTTATTGTCAAGTGTAATAGTAAAAGAACCATTTATTTTGAACTGATACATGAGGTAATAGAGCGCTAAATACTTTTCTTAAATTATTGGAATGTAATTATAAATATTTCTAGAAAGGCCAAACTATAATGTGGTTGCCAAAGACTGCAATATAATGAACAATCCTTTTTATGTCAAACATATGCATAATGCATTAATTTTTCTATAGAACACCTTGGACTGAAATGGAGAAGCGCAAATGTTTTCCTTTTCCTAAGAAATACTATCACTTTCAAAATAAGGTGCATGTGTTTACAAGAACCGCAAAGAAAATATAGTAGAATTAAAAACGAGTTCAGATGGCTTATGCATACAAAGATAAATATTGAAAACAAAAAGAGTATTCGTCTATGTTGGATTGTAAAAGTATTTGTAAATTCTCTTTCGAACGTTCATCATTAATAAAGTCAATAAATTATGAATGGTTTGCATGGAATATGTGCTTGCCTTGTGGACCATGCCTATAGAAATTAAAAAAAAGAAACATTTGCAAAGTTCTAGAAACTAGTGTTTCTTGTAATGTTTTAAAATGGGCCACATGCTGGCTACTTAAATGCTCTTGAGAGAAAAGAATTTACAATTAGAATATGATTTATTAAGGTGAATCTAGAAGAATCGAAATATGTTATATAAGACTAACAAAGATGTAAAAGCATATTTACAATTCCAATGTGTTGATCGGTTTCAGCGTCATTTACATATAAATTTTAATGGTTATTATTATAATGCAATTTTATTATTATAGAAACAAAAGATCCCACTGAATATCTAGTTTCCAAGGTGACTATATCTTGTATTGTCATGTGAGGAATCCCCCGTGATATTTGCATAAGCAGGTAATGTTTTCTATATCAAGTTTTATAGTCTCTAAAATGCAACATTATGTATCTCCTCTTTCATACTTAATCTTGTTTCTAGGTGCATAGTCCATAAGAAACACAGCCATTTCAGAAATTAGTTTCACACCAAATTACTAAATAAGATTGCTACTAATGTTAAGTGTAATAGTCATTCGGTTTTATTTATTGACAAGTTCTGCATGTAATATCTCTACTTTCGATGTAGGTGAGTTGCTTTTGATGCACATTGGGTTGTATTCAACTAAAGTATCACCTTCATGAGAATGAAGATCTTTCCTTGTACATGATTCAGTTACTACACACGGTAATTTTTTCCCAGGGTTGATAATGTAATGAAAACAAAGTTTTTAGAATAAATTAAAAAATAAATCAGCACAGAAATGCTGCACACAAAACATTGGTTTTACCCCTTTTTAAAGTATAAATGACTTGTAATATATGGAAAATAAAATATTTTTTAGAATTTAAAAAAAAAAAGAGAAAGAGTTTCAGTTATGGGGTTTTATAGAGTTTATATTGCATAGAACAATGGATTAAACAAACAAAAAAAAAAAATCAGGAAATAAGAAAATATTCAAGTATTTATAGTGAAACAAGTACAAAAAATAGATTAACATTATATCACACATACATGATAACTTACTTGGATGCATTATTTTTCCTCTACAAAGAAAGGGCTTCTACTATATAAGACATATCCTGTTTGAATTGTTGATTATCTAATATAGATTTTTCACTACCAGGTTGTCTACGAATTCCAAGTGACAATGATACAAAGTGCACAATAGTATCAGAATCCTAGTACTTTATGAGATCCTAAAATAATATAAACAAAAAATAACAGGAGAAAAAGATATTGTTTTAGATGCATAATTAGAAAATGTATTCCTACAGGATTCATTGTCTAGCACGTTTACTACATTGGTTCAGATTTGAAAGACCTTGATTCAAGAACATACTTATTTTGTATGAAGGAAGGAGAGTAAAAAAATGGAGAGAGTAAATTTTTATATACTTGAAGTGGAAAATATAATAGAATTCAACATTTTTTTTCATATTTGGTTTGTACTTGGCATACTTGGAAATAAGAATTTGTCCTTTTAACTAACATTTTTTTATTTGAAACCATGTGCATATGTGTATTTAATATCTATTTTTTTCATTTGAAGAAAAGATCTGTTATATGGAAAGAAAAATTACAATTTTGGTATGTTAGTAGCTGAACAAAGTTGTTTTATCTTGAGGACGATGTATGCATATTGCAATTATAAATCCATCAAGTAAACTATCGCAATTGTTTTCAATCACTGCTACTTTCAATCATGGGTACAATATTTTCATAAGTTGAACTACTACTCTTATGACTTTCATTGTAATACTCCACATACAATTAATAAAAAAATAAGCATATTTTTTTATTATTTGTCATTTTACTTCTAAAGAAACGTTTTTGCACCCCTCAACATGTTAGAATTTTTTATCATTTCCTTTTGCAATCCACACCAAGGTTTGATATAAGAGAAATTACAATTTACACAAATATAACATATTATGCAACCAAACTATTTTTAAAATCAATTAGAATAGAAAAATATTTATGCAAACATATTAAGAGAACATTTGTTTTTGCAAAACAACCTTTTCCAATGATCTGAAATGAAAATGGCAGATTTTCTTCTAATGCATGTATGAATCCCTATAATTCAAAATTTAAAATTTCTCATAACTTTTTGAAATTGCATGCCCAACACAATAATAAAACCTTGCCACTTAAAAATTTTAAGCATCTATCGAAACTTTAAGCTACATAGTGGTGAAGGAAAAAAAAAAGTAAACATGTCATTCACCATGCATAAATATGTCTTCGTATCATGTAGTCCATACAAATTGAAAAGTGTATCAACATCTTTTGAATGCAAGATGTTCATGTTTGGTCTTTCTTTTTCAAAATATTATGTTTTTTTAAAATAGTCAAAGTTTAGTAAATGTTGAAACAAAAAAATTCAAATCTTTAGAAACATTACCGTTACTCACTCTCTCTTTATTGAATTTGTTGAAACCTAGTGACAATTGAAATGTTCATGCGAATACCAAAGACCTCAAATAAACAAAAAACGAGTTTGTAACTGATATGTCTATGTTGGGAAAGTCTAAACCTCTTCTTGAGAGAGACTATCATATCATAAGTCATAAAATTTGTAAGTCCGTCACTAAGAACCCTAGTTTGGTGTTTTGGTGTGGAATTACATTAAAAATTTAACTGACCATAGATCAAATCTCGCAATTGGCATGCCTATGCCACAAAATTCTATTTACCTCTACTTGAGAGAGGCGATCTTATCATAAATCATGAAATTTGTAAGTACCTTACCAAGGACCTTGGTTTGGTATTTTTGTGTGGACTTATATTTACAAATTATTTGACACGAGATTAAATCCCATAACAGGCATGTTTATGGAATGCAAGTCTAAACCTCTGCTTGAAAGAGGCTACCATATGTCTTGAAATTTGTAAGTGTCTTACCAAAAACCCCAGTTTTGTATTTTGGTGTGGACTTACATTTACAAGTTAATTGACCCGAGATCACTCACACTTATATAAATTAAATATCGTAAAAACACTAATTGTGTTACTACATTACTAGTATAAATAAACTACGCATACCTTTAGTTATTTATAGGACAAAAATAAAAAATCTCAATTTTACTTGTCATGTAATCAAGGAGATGGCCACCTGCACATAATTAGTGACATCAAATATGTAAGCAAGGATAGAGCTCCAAGTTATTGCATTTTATCTTTCTTTTTATTGGCATCTACTTAATAATTTTAAATGAGGGGTAAGCTTTGGAAACTAGTGAAAAAAAGTGTCTTATCTTAATTTCAGAAGTCGTAGCTAAATTGTCTTCTTTTCTTCAAATTGTAGGTTTTATCTTTAACATACATAATTATAATGGTTTCCTCTCACTTAAGGGTTGTGACTCCTCCATTTTTTTTGTAAGTTATAAATTGTTATCTATAATCATCCTCATAAATTGTACTTATTGTTGGTAATAACAATATTTGCGGATATTCTTTTTAAGTAAATGTGAGGAAATTATTTAACCTCTAATAATACAGGTTCAAAACCTTCCCATTGTCTATTATTTATAGCCAAAGAGTTAGCACTAACCCAAACCCCTTTAATTACCGATAAGCATATTCAAAATTACATTTATTTACATTATATGTGCTATTTAACACGTTTTGAAATGCATTGTATTTATTTTCCTTTCATAAATGTAAAAATTGATTTGTAGAACCAAAATACTATACCTAATCATTATAGAAATTTAGTTTTTGTTGACATGTCTAATAATTATATTTAAAAATTGGAAAATATTTAGACACAATTGAATTTTGAAGTATTTATATATTTAAGATTGTGTTTGGGGTTCTCTTAAATATAATAACTATGTGATTTTCATCATCTCATCAGTACTTTAATTGTAATTATTTTAATGGAAAGCAACCATCATATTTGGATCTTGTAAAGGGTGTTGAAATAACTAAGATTCTTGTGGTGATTCTTATGACCATTTCCTTCGATTTGTTTGTAGACTGCTTCTAATGGAATGTTATCATATTTCCACACTTGTTTAATTAATAAACGAGGTTCAATGTCTTCTCAAAATTTTATCATCTTGTGATGAGCATATATACATATTGTTCAATATTTGTGGGATTTTTTAATTTATTTAGTAGATACCTACCTCAATATTATGAGAATTAATATACTGCCTTAAATTCATATACAAATATTCAAATAAATCACAATTATTGGTGGAGTCATGGATGTATATAGTGATATGTCTATTATTATATGTAGAAAAGATGGCATTAAGGCCGTACAAGTTTGGCTATTACATTATGTAAATATTGAAGATATTTTTGGTAGGATTTCATATTTTCTTTCTATCATTTAATGGGATGTCACGCATTTTTACATTGAAGAAGCCATTATATGTGAAGATTCTAACATGCAAAATTTCTTCAAAATAAATTTCGATTTCATTGAAAATGTGAAGATTAAAATGACAATATTGAAAATGTCACGGATGTAATCAAGAGTTGTTGATCTCCTTTTTAATGTTTTGTTCACCTATCTGTCCTATTTTTTTTTTTTTTTTTTTGTGAATCCTTCAACTTCAACCGAAAATATAAGCAACGTGGGATAAAATTAAAAATAATAAAATCTAAACCAAAAACTAAGATACTTTTAACTAACAATGTCAAGATTGAATTAAAAAAAATTGTCAATTGAATTTTAAGAAAAGATTGCAATGAGATTAAAATAAATTAATGAAATGTCATCTGATCTGTCACCTCTGTCACCAAACCTCCGCGTGAAAATTCTGCTGTGAGTTGCCTAACATAGGCCTGACGTTATTAAAACCATACAGCTGGCCATTTGAGATATTTAATTCGATATAAATATTTTTATTTGTACAAAGCCGGTGAGCCGTGACTTCGAAGTTCCACGAGTTGTTGGGAAAGAAATGTACCACAAAATAGGAAGTCAATAAATAATTGAAAAAATTGTAATTGCATTGTCTTGTTGTGCAGACATTGACACGCTGAATATATCCAATCCCACACGTCTCAGCTATAATTGAAAAAGGTTTTTATATTTATGTCAACGTATTTGAGGAAAGCAGATTCTATAAAATTCGAAACATCGTCGAAAAGGTCTTCTACAGTCATAAGTCGTCACTTTCCACATTAAAAAGTGACAATGGCATTCTTAAAGATGTGATGGAAATGTCTTTCTTGAGGTAAAGGTTTAGGTAAGGACCTACCAAAGTTAAAAGTATGAAAACGATTGAAAATTAATATAATCAAATAAAATTTACATTTTTGGAAAGAAAAATATTAAAGTGTTCATTGGTGGTATAACGATGAAAATGAAAAGGAAGGATTGCTAAAAATAACCTCTGAGTGTTAACTTTGTGTTATGGTATTTCAAACTGGGTCATGTTTGAAGTGAATAATTACAAGTCAATCAAAAATGATGCAAGCAAAGCAACTTAATGAAATAGGGTTATGAGAATACTTGGCTAATCTTGGAAGTTGCTAAAGTTGATGTTCATTGAAAGAAACATGCATCACATTATAATGAACTTACTCAAAATAGATTTGTGGTGCACAAAATAATGCCACAGCGTGCACTTATATTTGTTACTAAAACATGTATATACTAAATGAACCGATGTAGCCAAAACCCTTATGAGGGTTGTGCTTTTAGTAAGTATACCAAAAATATTAATACACAAATGAATGAGAAAGGAAACACAACACAATCCCAATATGCAAAAATGAAACTTCTTCCATTAATAATTTGGAAAGCACTTGGGTGTTCTTCTTCTTATCTTCTTCTTCCTCCTCTTTAGTGCAAATATTGAGTTTGCATACATATTTATATCTCCTTACAAGATTTTCGTAAATCTAGTTTAAAGATGTTTTTCACAACAAAAATATATTTACCCAAACAACACAGTGAAATACAGGATAACTTTTTTTTTTTAACTTGCTTGATACAAAACGCGACACAACATGTCGTCACAAGGTTACAACCAACTCTGGGAACCACTTGTTACGAGGATGACCACAAGGTCAGCACGGAAACGTTCACACCCAAAAGGATAATACACTTCTCTTTTTGACAGAACAACATAGAAGTCCAACCACATGACACTCACACAGCTAGGGCAAGCCACAGTAAGAAATGATTGAAGGTTATTTATTTTGATAAAACACCCTTTAACTCATGACTTATGTTTTCAGAAAGATTCAATATATGATTCGCACAAATTCATCTTACCAACTGAGTTATTTTCTTATACACTGTAGAGTAGTTCACTTAAAGTCTTCTCCTACTTGTTAAATCTTATTATCTTCCAGAAACTAACCATTATTTTCCCTTAAGCTTGTTTAAGAGTTCACCCAAAAGGGGTAGTGTTCACTAGTTTAGCTAGGGATATCAATTTATAAAATTTTACTTTACAAGGGTAGTTTCACCTTTGAGTACTTCAGGAATATCTTGTTCTCAAGTAAGTCATCTCTACATTAATTTATCTGAATATATATATATATATATTTTAGTTAACTTCTATAAGGGTTAACCACTCCATTTAATTTTACTTATATCACATCATTACAAGGTGTCAGAGAGTTTTGACTTAACACTTTATTCTCAAAATCAAGGTTTTACAATACTTATGCCAATGTAATGATTGAATATCATTTCTCACCAAGGTAAGTTACTAGTCTAACAACAAAAGGGAAAGAACACTTCACCACGTAGTTTTTCCGAACATACCAAGACAAGAGATCTTCTAAACTCCTTGCAAGCAAAGTTACAAAATTTACAACGCATTGAACTTTCTACAAAGAACTTCATAATTTGAACTGATGAAACTTTTACACTCTTTTCCTTTAATCTACTCGCATAATCCATCTGCACAAATATTTACTAGAGTCAGTTCGCTAGAACTGAGCATGATAAGATATAAACCTCACCTAATAATTTATGCCATCTAGCATTTAAATAAATGAAAGTTTGCAATACTCCTTATCAAATAAATTTCTAACATACATTTAAAACTTAACTGCACATCTCATGATAATACATTTCATACTCATTAATGTTCACTTCCTTAAGATCTGCTTACATAAGAACACAATTCCAAGTGACTAGATATACAACCTTAACCATGCAATCAATCATACTTAAATTACAGTAATAATAATAATGCTCACCTAATACCCTCGACCTACTTCACATATATAAGTATCCAACAATATTATCTTTCAATTAAATAAAAGCACCAACGACATTAAGTTTATATAATAAATACAAGTATCAATCTTATATTATTCATCGATATTACCCAAGTATCAAACCTTCATAGATAATCAGTGATATGTAAGTATAATTTGGATATTTATCTCACAATTTTAAGAATATACTTATGTTAACAAAGATTCCACCAATCCACAAGTTCATATATTATTAGGTATCCTTTTGGTTGCTTATTCCATGCCTTTATATGTTTCTATTAGTATAAGGGTCCAACTCATTGGAATGAGTTACGATCAACAATATTGTCATATTTTGCTAATATGTCAAAGATACATTTGACTAACTAGGATATGTAAGCGCGGTCCAAGCCACTATAAATACAAGTATCAACATTATCTCAACTCCCAATTGAGATGCAAGTATCAATTTTTAGCTAACATAATAATCATCGTAAATGCCAGAAAATATTCCACTCGTTAACCAAGTATTGAAATAACATATTTATCCTTACTGGTTACCTGATAACATAATATACCCTGTTATATAATTCAACCTCCACTTGCATACCCCAATTTATGGGTATTAATTATTGTTCTATAAAATGAAGTTAAATAATTTCAGGTGGACTTATATCCTTACTGTCATACATGGTATGCACAGTCCCATTATGGTAGCTGTCACCTTTACTTAAGGCTATGCATGACTCCATTTTAGGGTAGTTATCTTAACTTCCCTATTCATCTGTTTTCCTACCAAAAAGTCTTTCGACAAGCTTCAAGGTCAAAGTATAAGATATATTTATAATTTCATATTTCAAGCATTGCCTGAATTCATATGCATGAGGACATCACATATCAATCAAACTTGAAGAATGTCGACATTCATGAGAGTTCGATGTATCCCATATTACTTTAACCGATTCAAAGATCCAAGTAGTGCCTCAAAATTAAGCCATAGAATTATCCACACAGGATAATGACTTGCGTGCTTAACATATTCGTAAAGGTCATAGAAAACCCATTAACGCATGCTTCAGGAGGGTTCCAATCTAATAATAAGCTCATAGTAATAATAATAGCAGAGGGCCTGGTGAGGGGTTTTCAATAATCCCCAAGGTAAATGATAATCGAATGACTCAGATGGAGCTATCTAGAAAGACCAATAAAACTAGTATGACTCTTCCCAAATAGAAGCCCCCAATCCTAATGGGAGTTTATATTATTATAAATCCACAGTAAAATCCAAATACAGTCATATCGGAAATTCCCTTTTTCAAGCCATGTTCTACATAATATAAACAATACAAGAAAAATTATAAACCTCATTCACGCTCCATAATATTTTCTACAGAAACCATCATTCAAAGGAATAATCAAGGCAAAAAGATAAACCAACATTATAAGATCAGTAGGCAAGAATCGATGTAGAGATTTCTTCTACTCAAATAGTAAATAAGATAAACTGTAAAGGAGGGGAGAGATCAGTTCATGCAATTATGATTAAAAGTCATTTGAAACCCATCTCTTTCTGGGCATCTCTTTCAAGAAAGAGTCAATATATGTAAATGCATGTTATGTAATATCCAGAGTCCAAACGCTATTTACTTAGTAAAACAAAAACACATCAACATTCCAAAAGAAACCCACATCTACAGCATTCAAACAAAATTGCAAATATTGATTTATCTAAATGCTAAAGGAAATAAATCATTAAGAGAGAGGGTTAGGGCTTATCATGCCTGAAATGCATTCATCAGATTCACCCAGCCTGCAATTTCTCCATCATCAGCACCTGTTGCTTTCCCCACAAGGTGCTCAATCTCTGTAAGGGGCCTCTAACCCAACAACAAGGACAACCAGTGACCATGGAAAGAGCAGGTCAAAAAACTGCAAGGCAACATCCACCTCCACTTGATTGTCTGTGAGAAGCTCTTGCAGTTGATCCCACACATGCTCAGTTTCAGAGCTTGACAAAAGGAACATATGCCTATACATGAAGGACTGCAGAAACATTAATGTTGCTATTCTAGTATGCCAACTAGTGTCGTTAGTTGCAGATATAAGCACAGACACAGCTGATGAAACATATGGCTGGGGAATTACATGCCATTTTAATAGTTCCATAGTTGTTCTTGCTAAAGTGGATAACTCCTTATGCGTAGTCTCCTGTAAGGAAATAACAGGATAGAGAAGACCAACAATTATGTCTGTCAAAACTGCAGCTCGTCCAGACTTTAATGCTGATATAAGAAAATAGAATGTTGTTTCCATCCATTTTATATATTCTTGTTCCTCAGTATCACCTTTATCATTCTTTTCACCAGAAGAGACCAGCTGTCCATCAAGGACACTCGATTTACTGGCACTGTGAATCTTATTCACATATAGACTGGCTCTTTCCACAAGAAATGTACTCCAATTAAGTCTCTCAATCAGTTTGGATGACTGATCCCCAAATGCTGAATTGAAACGAAGGTTTGAGCACAAAATGCTAAGAAGAGTGCCAATAGACTCTCGTACCTGGGCAGCAGAATGGCCCATGCAATTCAAAACTTCCCCTAATAAGTTCTCTTGCAAAGTGATCTCTATTGCTGGCATGTAGGAAGGAGAAGTCTCTATTAATGTCGCACAAAGTAGAGTAAACCATTTGGCCACCATGTGAGTTGCAACTGTACTAGCTAAAGGTTCAGCAAGGCAATCTGTACTTCATGAATATTTTGATATGAAACAGATCCATCTCTATGAGATTCTCTTCCATGAGTTACATCGTAAAACAAGTAAGATCTCAATAGAGAATCTTTGTAATAAATTTCATCAGGTCCCCTGGTAACACTCTCACTGTCACATAGTCGATTTTGATAAAAATATCTTGAAGGAGAATCCCGAATTTGAGGATGCATTCGATACTGAACAGATAACAACATAGTTAGACAACCTGCTTGTTAGAAGCACTCAAAAAGGCTTCTACCATACTGCAACATGCCTGCCGCCTGGCTAATTACTGTTGCAGGCTGTTGCTGTGGATCCCCGACAAGAACACACCTCGCAGCACCCAATGGAAGTGGAGGTAACACGCCTTCTTCACTAGCCTGTAGCTTCATCTATAACCAGCCATACAAAGACCACGCGGCCAGCAAGGAAGGCACCCAAGGTTCTGAGCATTACGACAGTCCACGCTCCACTAACAACAAAAAAAAACTCCATCCATTCTCCCCACGCGGCCAGGGCAGGAAGAAGGAAGGCGTCCAGGAGGAACCATGAAGAAAAACACCTTGTCAAAAAAAACGATGGCCTCTCTGCCCACGCAACCAGGAAGAAAACGCCTCTCAACCACTCCACACGCAGTCCATCAAAGGAAAATCTCACGCGGTCAGAGAAGGATAATGCAGGCAGTCAACAAGAAACAAAGAAGATTTGCAAATCAGAATTAATAAATGAAGTGCGGCCACCAGCAAGAAAGAGTCCAACACGTCTGGTAAAAGGAGTTAATGAAGTGGCAGGTGGCCATACACTCTACCACGCACCCCTCTTGCCAGAAAATAAGGAAATAAAGAATCCAAGGACAACAATGTAGTCCACATCTCCTCATGTCTAGCCTGTCACATCCATAATCCAACGTGGGAGGAAAGGCAATGGACGCAACAATAAGTGCACCCCGGAATTAAGAATTGCAACGAGGCGTGCGTGTGGGATCAGACGGTCAAGGTGGGAGTTGGTGGCTAGAGTTTTTCCAATAAGATAAAAAGAAACATGAACATTACTTCCTGAACAATGGAGCCACCAAGAAAACAAGCTCCTCTTTTAAGCGAATCGAGGATCGCTCTTCGGGGACGATAAAAAAAAAGATGCAATAAAAGAACATTAAGATAATTAATATTAATGACGATAACATTCGACAATCAAATAATAATAATAAATCGTAGATCGAAAAATAAAATAATAATAATGATAATATCGTTACTATTATTTTATATTATTTTTACTGCTCCCAAAAATTATTATCCATGTTAATAATGATCACCTGTCAAGCTCGACTACAAAATAATAACCAAAGATCGATAATGGCACGGGGAGGCAAAACAGATAAGAAGAATGTTAATCCTTCACTGTGACAAGGTCACCGAGGCAAGAACTGGGAACTGGGAGGCCGAAAAATAAATACATATCTATAAGTGTTCTTCATGTCATTGGTCATATTTGCAAAATCACTATCTGTATAAACCTATTAAGTTGAAATCATCTATTGGATCCTACAAAATTTATATTCTGTTATTTTTGCTATATATCTTAAAATTTTGTTTTCAACTTGACAATGTAAGTCCTTAGGTATCTCCATAGATCTTGAGATTATACTTCACACATGATATATTACCTTGTGGCCTTCAAATACATAAAGACTTCAAACAAGTCTCCTATATATTGATGCAAGTTTTGTGGCATGTCTTATAGAGGACAAACTTTTGATTTGGGAACCCAAATGACTCCATTTTTTCTTTAATGTAAAGATCTTGAAAATTTCTATATTGTGTTAAGACACACCAGCTACTCACAACATGTTTTGGTAATTTTTGGAGTTGTAAATCATCCATCTAGGGCCAAAAAAATTGGTTTGAATTTTTTTTCAGTGTTTTTTTTAGTTTCAAAAAAATCATATCTTTGTAACCGTTAGTCAATTTAGTTGCAACACAAGAAATAATTTATTTTAGGTGTTTGGTTAACGAGCAAAAAATTTTAGGATATAGAAAGGTAAATTTATAACTTACTAAAAATAGTTATTGTTATAAATAGTAAATATTCTAAAGATAACAAGTGTTTTCATGTTTGATTTAAAATTCAAGTTTAATTAGGAATCTTTTGGAATTCATCTAAGAGGGCAACTAATGTAATTGGAAAAGGAAGTATAAGGAGAATTACTTGAATTTATCTAATAATTTTTGTTTTTTCTTGTTTATTTGGTTGTTGTTTGTCCTCATCATATACAAAGTAGGATTGTCATTGGAAACTTTATTTTCTTCTCTTAACATAGATCCTGTGAATACTAGAGATGGATTTGAGCTACACTTCAACATCTTAAACCTTTTCTAAAAATCATTTTCATGCTTCATCTAACATATGAAAATATCATCATGTGACTAATTGACTTCAATGTCAAGAAATTACTTCATAAGAAACCAAACTTGTTATTTCAAACTCACTTTTTTTTTTCATTTACAAACCCTCCAAATAATAAATTTCTATTAAAATCATTTCATCAACTTATAAACATACAATTAATATTTGAACGTGTTTATTGATATTTATATATCATGTATGTTCATTATTTATCTTATTGAACTGAATTTTTAGTAACTTTATGAAGAAATATGAAGACTATGAAGGTCAAAAAAAAAATTAATCACATTGAAAATTTTATTCATTCAGATGTCAAACATAAGGAGAGATTAAAATTATATATGAATTGTAACAATTAACAAATCCATAATTTATCTCAACTCTAATACACTCCATAATTCCTAAATATGTGATTTTATAAACTCACACAACTAATCTCTCACACTTAGGTACATAATTTCTTAAAACAATTACAACTCATACAAATATAGCATGATCACTAACATCTTTTCCTAACATTTGCCACCTTAGTGTGAATATGGGAAAAACCTGTCTTGTATCTACACCTACTCGTGATTAGGTTATTTTCAAAGGATAACCATAAACCTTATTGATGGTTTTGTAAATGGCTAACGAAAAACAAAAAAAGTTGGTTTTACAAGTGGTTTACCAAAAACCATAAAGAAGTTGATTTTGCATATGGTTTACCAACAGCAAAAAGTTGTGGTTTTACAAGTGGTTTACCAACATCTACATCAAGATGTGCAATAATTTCATTAGCTCTCATCACACCTTCTTCAAGGGATGATATAGGAAATGTTGTTCATAGACAAAAATGGAAATGGAACAATAGTATTATGTTCCCCCATCAATGTGAAATTTCCACTTATTTAGCAAACCAAATAATCAGGAACATTGCATATGAATCACATCACACTCAACTTAAAGAAAAACATACTCTGAAAAAAAATTGCACCGAAACTTTGTGTGGCCCCATCATTGGCGATTGAAGAGAGGTCGATGATCGAAATCCAACCTTTGTTTCCCTCCATCCTCGAATGTGTAGCTGCTAACTAATAAAATTTGGATTATAGAATCTCAATTACAACTCGGAAGTTGGTTACCCCAAAAATGCATCCCTAAGAAAATTTATTTTTTTATAAATTTCAAATTGATGATGAATCTTTTACAATGATGATGAAACTTCCACTGACACAAAAAAGTTATGAATAAATGAATATACGTATTGGCAATGGCACATTTTGATGAATTAATGTCACAAGATGTATTTTGACTCTATTATGATGAAAAAATTGATTTTAAAAAACACTTAACAAAGAAAATGACATACATTTTATTCTAGTAACATTTAATGACAACTTAACTCATTATGACACAATCTAAATACAAATTTATAGCTTTAGATATTTATAGACATGAACATTACATTATAAAATTATAAATAGCGTGAATCTTTAAATAACAAAATAATGATTCAGTAATACTAATTTTATACTTTGAAACATTGAGATAAACAAATAATTTCAAAAATGACATGCTTACTAAAACAATACAAAATATTAATAACAACTAAATTCTTAAAAAGGATTAATAATAAATTTACCGACCTTATCAAATAATCTAAATATTGATGTAGACACTTTTTTTTCGGCACTCCTGTGTCTTCACCTTGTGATCGTCTCATATTTTCGCCTAGCGCATTTAGTTTCCTTACTTTTTAAATAAATTACCCACTTTCCCCCCTAAAATACTATTCCCCCCCACATCCCATCCATTTTATTTATCCCCATTATTCCCCTATTTTAATCCCCATTTATTTCCTTAATCCTTAATCTACCATAAACCCATTTAACTATCTTAATCTTATACTAATCACCAACATTTAATACACCTATTGAATATTTATGCCCCTTAATCATTGCCCTTCATTAAAACCCTTCCTAAGATTCCCTCCACCCATTAAATCCCTTCATAATATTCCCCAACCCATTAATACCCTTTTACATATGTGTAGGTATAATAAAACATATCCCACTAGTTGTTATTTTCTAATTTCTACCCATCTGTTATTGTTTTAATGTCACTTGGCAGACTGTTCACCCCAGTCTCCAATGACTAACTTGAGTCGCCATCAACCTTGCCCTGTTCTATTTAACTACACTCACCCCTACTCTCAAACAACTGAATTTTTTTAAATCTCTTGTATTCTTTGTGAGTGTTTCTTCCTAAATAATATTGGAGCTCTTGATATCAACTAAATCACTTTGTTGTTCCTTTGCATGCCATTGTTAGAGCTCGGATTATCATAGAATATTCAAAGATCATTCATGCATGATTCTCTTTTTTCTTATAGGTTTATAGGTTTTATTGGAGTTCTGCAAAGCAACTCATCCATCCACTATCATTCGTAGGCCCAGTTATGTACTCCATATTTTATCAAACATACACAATGTGTTCTAGTTATCGTCGAATGGTTCTGGTTTTCATCAACATGTATCCCATATTTTTTGAATCCACCTTATTTTGCATCCTATCTATCACATCTTGCATCGTACCTAACTTACAATCTTTTTGTCACTCATCCTAGCATCTCTGAACAACCTTTGTCTTTGTTTATACATACTTTTATTAACCTTGCACATGTAATTGTTGACTATGTTTATTTTCCTCATGTCAGCATCGAGCCATTCATTAGTCTCTTCATATCTACCTACCCGTTAATCCCATTACCACATATGTCTTCTTGTATCAGGATTTGTATCCCTACATTGATATCTCATCTATGTTCTTGTACATTTTCAAATGATTTTTGTTATGGTCGCCATCGACCGCACTATTTCTACCAGGGTCTTCTTCGACCTGCTCTGGTTTGGATGTACTTCTTAGCATTTCCATTATAATTTATCATTTGAGTATCTTTTAGTTCATTATATCTCTATTTCAGATTTAGTTATCTGCATATTTCCACTCATTATCGATTACCAATACATTTTTATTACGTGGGTTGACATCCTTCTAGGAATATTTCAATTCTTGGAACCAAATTCGTCATGAAGTACATGATATTTATCACTAATCCTTTTTATGTTTAGTTCTTATTATTTTGCATGATACCAACTCGCAGTGAGGACTTATTTTTGTGTTCTCGTACCAAATCCATCACCGTACAAATTTTCTTGGTTTCTCGTTTAGTTTTAACTGATCTAAAACAAGAAATGTGGAAATCTAGACAAAACATTATAGCACACCTGGTGGGACTGATCCTTCTTGGGTAAGGTCTCCTTCATTTTCATTTATCATTTTTTATATTTTTTTTTCTATATATGATATCCATTTTCTACTAGCCTTGCAGGTAAGATTTTTACTTTTCCTTGCTTGCGTTGGATCGCAAATTGCTTGGATTTGCTTTTGCTCACTTACTCACTTTGAAGATTAGATAAAAAGGAAAAGAGTATCCAACGTATTCATTTTTTTCTCATCCTTTTTTGTTGTCACATTACATATCTTGTCTACTTGTCCTCATCAAATCTCCACCCTTCATTTTTGGGTCTTAAATGGAATACCCTCATTGTTTCTTGCTCACATCATATAACTAGGGGATGAATAATTTGAATCCACTCTTTTCAAACAAGTCCAAACCCACACATTAAATTACACATATAAATCTATCCTACCAGGTGTAACTATTGGGATTCCAACACCCAATCAAAAATCCACCACTGTGTTGTGGTCGCATCATAAATTTTATCACAGAATTGGGCTTCACGTAATTTACGTATACTGAGGACTATAGCCCTAAACATTACAAAAAATAGCTGTACATTGTCCATTTCGTATTGGCGTAGTAGTTGGTTAACACAATGAGATCCCTCTCCACCACTAGTTCAAGATTTGGTGGTGTGGCGGTAAATTATGCACGGTATCAGAGCCATGTAGTTAAGTGCACCTTGTCTGGGGTAGTACTCGAATGGGTGACCTCCCAGGAAGTCCCAGTGTCATTTCCTCCTAATTCTATTGGACTTGATTGGGTGTATATGTGGTGGGACCAAAGCTCATGTGGTTACATCTAGCTCCATTGTACATGGGTTATTGGCATAACAGTTGGTTAACATGATGAGATCCCGCTCCACAAACTATTTTGAGCTTTGGTGTGACGATAAATCATACATTTCCTACATTCCCTCTTAATCTTCTTATTTTATTTTCACACTTATTATAATAATAAATAATAAATAATATTATGTTTTGTTCTTTTCTTGCTATAGTAATTAATTTACGCATAGGATTTTTGGTTACTTTTTTCATGCTTGTTCCCACCTAGTTGCAAACTATGAAATTGGAGCAATCCTCTTCATCTAACATTTATGTTTATTCCACCCTTCCTATATAAACATTAGCCATGGCTATCATCTCCTCCTCTATGGTAACCCATCCTATCACTTCTACTATCCCTTCTAGTGAGCCACCCACGGTTCATGCCCATTCTCATGTTGATACCAATCCCTTCCTCTATCACCATTTGATCCCTTCCAAAAAAGCTAATCCCCCATCAACTACTTCCATTGAATCCTTTAAGCCCCCTATTATCCCCTGCGGATGCGTGGAGTTCCAATAACTCCTAGGATTTAATCATGTCACTCTTCATGACTACCTAATCTGTAAATCTACTCACCTTCCCATTAACGAGCCTCCTCTTTAGTAGATCTATGCCTACCATTCCCAACATCAGTCTAGTCAGGTTATCAACTAAAAACTTTCCATCTTTTTCCCTCGATTGATGAGAGAGTTTTCCATGGACCAACACGAGTATGCCTCCTTTGACTCTTCCTATCATCAATATACCTAATTGGAGGTCACCATCCGATCTTATTTAATTCATATCAATACCATCCCTTCATCCTCTACGCCCATAAAATACTCATCTATTGTGGTCAATGATGCCCATACTTATCCCCTTCTATAATTAACCTTTCTTCCTCCAGCATGCAAGCACCCTCTTAAGAACTCTGTCTCCATCCCTACATCACATATCCGTGTGAATGGGTTCTCTTTACAACCACTCCCTTTCAGATTTTTCCTAGACACATCAACCCCCTTTCACACTACTTTTTATCGTATTTTCCATCACCAACCCATCCACACCTCTCAACCCCCTTATATTTCTCATCCTCAATCTAACCCCCATGTCATGCATAAAAAAAATCCTTCAATATTGTCCCCCTACTAACATTCCTTTTCAACATCCCATCTCCCAAACCCCGTCTAATCCCAACCTATCACTTATCCTCCTCCTTAAGAACCACCTCCTTAGACTCCTACCCATTCTTAGAACTATGACCCTCAATCTATCCCATCCACTTCTTACATCCTCCAGCCTCATCCTTTGACCTCTCTTCCACCTACCTCTATTGACCACATCTAAAAATTATTGACTAGACTGGATAACATAGAAGCCGTTATATTGGGTCCCAAAATATCATTCACATATGAAATAAATTGTAATGAGCACATATATCCATCTGTCCCCGTCAAACCTTATCCTACCCATTCGAAACTTCCTAAGCTCTCTGAATTTAACAACAAAGATGATTATCAACAAAATCTCCAAGCTTTCAGCCATGTATGCTACCTCATAGCCCATGATCAGGACATCATGCTTAGGATGTTCCCGATGTCATTATCTGGCACCACGCTGGACTTGAATAATGGCGTCCCCCAACATTCCCTCTTCTCCTTCAGAAAACTTGCCCAACTCTTTCTAGAGAATTTCTTCATCAACATTTCTTACAAAATCACTATCACTGATCTATATGCCATTAAATAGTTTGAAGATGAATTCATCATGGGTTTTTTTAGAACATGGTATGACATCATCAACCAACTATCCTTTTCTCTTCCTTACATCGAGCTCATCGAGATCTTTCTTTATCTTGTGCTAAGCACATTTTTTCCACCCTTTAGATTCAATATTTTCAAATCTTCAATGAATATTTCACCATGGCTCGTAAATTAAAACTTCATGCCCTTGAGAAATGTCATGTGAAAATTAGAAACTAACAAACCTAATATGGAGTTCACCAAATCCTCTTCTTGTCATAAAGATAAATCCAAGAGTACAAAAATTGTTATTTTCGTCATGTCTTTTTTTCTTCTATCTCCTATGTCAAGACTTCATAACAAGCTCCTCTCCCTACCCTTAACTATACTACCCTTAGGGAGTCTTATAGCTCCATGTTTGATAAGCTTATAGTTGTCAATCTCATCCAAATCCCTCCAATTCTACCCTTATATGAATCACAACCCAAGCTCGATTGGTATCAAGAGGACTCCTACTGAAAACATCATCAAGTTCGTGGCATGACATTGAAAAATGTTGTGCCATTAAAGACCTTTTTCAAAAAATCATCAATAAAGGGGACCTTCGGTGAGTAATCCTAATTCCCCTCTCAAATAACCAATTGACATCTTTAAACAACCTTTTCCCAAATTACCCACTAACTAGCCAAATGGACCCTTCTACATCTCAAACACTTGATGCTCATACTATTAGTATTATAAGTCAATACCCTACATCACCATCCTTGCCCACCCCATTTGTTGCATCCCACATTTACCCATACAACCATAATATCTACATCTATTATCACTATATCCACCATTCTTAAGCCTACTTCTCTCGTATCCATCATACCTTCTCTTTTACCGATGCCTACTTCCATCCCAGATTCCTCATCCAGCTCTTCCCCTATACCTCCTATCAACCCTATTACACCTATTCCAATCTCGATAATCACATATGTATCCACGCCTATATCTAAACCTGATTCTACACCATATTCTATCTCCACATCTTCCATACACCACTTATCCAAGTAATGTCACTATTTCATCGCCCTCCTCTACATCTAAATCCTCTCCTATCAAATCAACATCCCCCAACATCTTCTCACGAACTCCTTGTTACCAAAAATTTCTCCTTCGAGGTAAATTTTGATAACATGCATCTGATTCTTTAGTCCCAAGCAAGTAGATTGATCCAATGCCCAAAATCATGTTTTTTGGGCCCCTTTGGCTTCTCTCTAACTCTCCCATCCAGGAAAAAATCCCAACGAGATAGAAAAAATTGAAAAAATGCAAAAAAAAAATGAAGTCGCATGTTTGTTTTAATGAATTACGGGTTTGAAGGCTATGGGTCGTACCAGTGCGGATCATACCAAGGTCCGTCATACCAAGTTTGTAGGTGAAATACAAAGGAATCAGAAAAGTCATAATTTTTTGTCCCAGGTGGTCCATGGGACAGTTGGGACGTTAGGGCGCACTACACACGCAAAGCCGAAATTACCGCAGGCAGTGAAAATTGGCAAAAGTATAAGTTTTTGTTTCACATGGTTTGAGACAACCAGGATAAAATTATGTGTGGGACGTGAATCAACCGATTTTCCGTAAGTCAATCTATTGTAGGTGGTGCGGGGATTTTCGTCTGTGACAGTTGGGACAAAAGTATGCATGGGACGCGCAAAGGTGAAATCACCGCACATGGAAGCCCAAATCAGCTGATACGGAAAATGTGTCTAGGACAGCTAGGACACATAGACCCAATTTTTCCAAAAAACCTGCAACTCAAAGGAAAATTCAAAGTTGGCCTCCTGAACTTCAAATGGCCATAAATTTTGACTCCGAGCTCTGAATTTCATAAAATTGGACTTTCTGGAATGAGCAAGACGTCATCTACGTCAAAAAAATTGGATTTATTAATTTCAATGAGGGTAGATATATTTAAATAAAAGAAACATATTTGACTCCAGTTAGTTAATGCTCGTTCCCATCAAATGACAGAAAATGCCTGCTAGACCCAAAATAGCTGCTCGCACTCAGAAGGCCATAAATTTTACATTTCTCAACAACATCACACAAAATTGGTATCGTTGAAATCTTGGCTCCGAGCCAAAAACACAAAAATAAAGAAAAATCTAGATTTGATGAGAAATTGATGGGGATTTTTCATAAAATGTGGTCGAGTTCATGATAGTGTTTTATTTCATAGTTGGGAATGCAATTAAGAGGCATGGTCATCATTCCTTCTTCTTCTGCAGCACCTGGGATAGTATGGGGGCCTTTTGTAAGTAACATACAATCATTTAACTCCATTTAGTGCCTCTTACAAGTGGTTAAAGGACAAATTTTGGGATTTCCATTTTCCCCTTCTCTCTCTCTTCTCATTTTCCTATAAATTAGAGTGTTGGGCTCATTGTAAAAGGTGAAGTTTTCTAGTAGCAAACCTCTGTCAAAATTTCTTTATGAATCCAATTTCTTGCACGCAGCTGTAGTGGACTCCTTACATGGTGATATAGGCCCTTATCTTGTAATAGATTAAACTGTGCATATCATGAAGCAATAAAGTACAAGTTTGTGGATGCATCTTTCCCTGTTGTGTTTTCTTGCATTCTTCTTTCCCCTTCAACCTTGATTACAAGTGTATTGTGTCTATATTTATGCTCTTGTAAGGATCCATTATTATTGTGCATATATAAACTATTTTTTTCGAATGCATTTTTAGATCATGGAGAAGTGTTATCACCCCTTCTAGTATGCATTTTACTTCTATTTTTCACACATAGGAAGAATACTCTCACACCCCTCATTTTCTAGTGTACCATCGCTTTAGTGTAGGATTTCATTTTTTATGCATTCTCTCTCCTTAGTCCCTTGGAAGGTTAGATTAGCACAATTTATTCCCCCTCCATTAGAGTAGATTATGGCAGGTAGTTTAGGAACAAGAACCAGCTTTCTCTGGAGGTCTATCTCAAGTAGCAAGTCCCACAACTTGGAGATAGTACCCATGTTATCCAATCACACCGTGAGCTCAAGTATATGCACTTGTGTAAACATAAGGGTGTTGTGATTCAGTGATAACACTCCCTTTTCTTCCAGTATTAAAATTCACACCATCCACCTCTGAATAAATCCCTGTAATGTCCCCCTTTTCGGGACATTATTAATATTTATTTTTCAAGTAAAATTGTATAAATGGCATGCCTAGCGCTACTAGTGGGAGTTTTATTTAGTCTTTAAATGTGCACATAGATTAGTTACTTTGTATTATTTAATTAGAAATTAATAAAGTGCACATTAAATGAGTCTTTTAATATTTTAATTAAGTTTTATTTGTTTTCCCTCTAAAAGGGAAAAGGTCGGCCATTTGAATGTTGCACCCCCTATGGTTATAAAAGAAGGTTGTATGGCCATTTTTGGGGATATTGATATGAATCATTTATGTCTCTCCATGCTTGGAGAACTGGGATGTATGCCCTAGCTCTCATTGTGCTCTCTCTCTCTCTCTCATTTGACTTGGAATTGAAGCAAATCTGATTTTAATAAGGATCCATTTGTGTGTGTGTTGCATCTAGTGTGTGGCGAATTGCTTGGAACAGAATTCCTTGCCCTAGCAAATTTATTTATGGTGCAAATCTGATTATTATTGCATGATTTGGAGCATATTTGTTGGTTTTTAAAGATCTGTTATATTTTGCAATTAATTTCATAATTTTTAGAGATGATTTGATGCCCTAAATGTGCTGGGCGACTTACTTTTTAAGGAAAAATTAGGGTTTCGTGTCTGTTGTGCGAAAACTAATTTTGGAATATTATTCTTCATATTTTTTGTGGCCCAAAATCCAAAGTTTGAAGGTTTTTGCTTGATTGGTTAAGCGGGAAATAATTTTAGAAATTGCAGCAGTCTAGGGTTGGATTATTAATTGTTTGTGACACATTTTGATGCTTAAAAATTGTGGTTTCAGTTAAGATCTATTCTTGGCATTTTTGTGCATCAAAAACAAACATTTGTAGCGTGAAAACAATTTAGGGAAGTGCTGGTTATTAATTTATTAATTTTCTGCTAACCTTAGCATCCAGATCTAGAAGTTTAGATGCTATTTTGAAGGAGTTTAAGTGTTCAAAAAAAATATGATCTTTTGTTCATTGGAAAGCTCTAAAATTCTAGTCTATTATGCACTTGGTTTCATGCAACATTTATGGATTAGTTATTGAATTATGAATTTTTGAAGTTTTCCAGCTGTTGGCAATTGTTTCAATTTAATTCACTACTGTAATAAAAATCAGAATTGAGAAGAATAAAAATCAGACTGTCTCCACCAATCTAGCTCACCACCTTGACCACTTCCAACCCCATTAGGGTTGTATTTGGTTGACATTGGGCTATTTTAGATTGATTCAAAAGGATCTAATCCTTCTTGATTCGATTTGGGTTGAAGTTGTTGTAATTTTCTATTTGCCCAAAAAGGGGACATCACAGTTTGGGCATCCCATTTATCAACATGATATGCACCAGTTCTATCAGTTGCTACACTAGAAATGTATTATACAAGGGACGTGGTGGGCCATTTAAAAGAAGATGAAGTACTCAGTGAATAAAGTGTTTTCCCACTTATAGTTATAATCCATTATGCAATACATTTAATGGATCTGTTATGGTAGATTGTTTTATGGTTACCAGGTGGGATATATGATTTGGAAGAGAGGCTGGAGTAAGAAGAGTTGATGTGTATATTGGGGAAGTAAATCAATAGTGAAATTGGCGAATTGGTCTGCAACATTATCGATCCCTCAGGTCAATGTTGTATGATTATTTGATCAAACTTCTTATGATGATTCACTATATGATAAACAATTCCCACCATCTTCCATTTTTGTGTGATAGCAAGTGTGCCTGTATGGGTGATGCTATTGTTGAAAGGGGTTGGAAACCATATTGATAATGATTCTAGAATTGCCTTCTATAATGAGTTTTTGAACCTGCATCAATTTCATAATCTAAATTCCATATTGCATGCACAAAGTTCTGCATAATTAGTTGTTTGAGCCCTCATTTATTGTGGAAAATCTTGACTGCCCTTCTCTTGTTTCATCTCTAATAGCTCCTCCAATCCTTGCCGGGCCAGTTTTTTTAGTTGGTCCATGAAAACTAACTTTATGCCAAACATTTGGAGGGCTTTCTAATTAATTTTATCGTTGAGAGTAATCCATTTGAGATGGGAATGAAATGGAATATTCCATTTCGTGGTTGTTTAACAATCCTCCATATTTCCCTCTGTCTTTGAAATGACATAAAGAGGCACTGCGAATATTGGGTTTCAGATTACAAAGAATGATTGTTGGAGTTCTCTTTTCAATGTTTCATTTGAAAAAATGCAAGAATTCATTTCATTCCACATTTGCTAGATAATAAGACTCGGGGAAATTTGTTGTTGATGTTTGATTAGAGGCATTTCTGTTGGAAGCTTGATTCATTGTACAAACCCTGATTGATTGTTGTAATTTTCTTTCCTAGTGTATGAAACTATAACTGCACCTATTCCTATATTGTTACTGCCATTTTGCATTTGAGGAACATGTGCTGAATTGTTTTAGCATCTTGATTGCAATTGGGACATATTGAAGATCCAATGAAACCTCACATTGAAGATTATCAACTGCTGGGATTTTGTTATGTTTGGCAAACGATATGAATGTTTTAATATTTGGCCAATCTTCGCAGTCACATAGATGATTCCACTTTGTACAGTGAGTAGAATGCTATAGCATTTGATATACTGATGTCATGTTCCCTTTTTCAAATTAAAAATAATAATAAAGTTGATGTTTTTAAGTTGTCAAGTCACTCACTTTTTATTACAAAGGTGACAACTTAATATAACTTTATTATTAAAATAAAAATAAAGGTGACATTCCAATTAAAGTAAAAGCCAACAATAAATTAGATGGAAAATCACTTTAGTAATCCCACATGGAGTGCCCAATTTGGGAAAAGACAATGGAAAATTATAAAAGGAGAGATTGGGGTTTCATTTGACACACTTTATGGCATATCTACATGTTAGGAATAATTAATAGTGTAAACATTATATTATGAGTTGTTGAGAAACAACTCATATTTACTTGGTATTATATGTGAAGTTGTTTGTAAACAACTTCACGTATTTAGTTTTTTGTTTGTAACCACTCCTAAATTATAGGAGGTTATTTTGCTATTTGTTTGGCTATATATTAGCCATGTATTGTGTACGATTCATGGAGAAGACAATATATTATTTTATTATTTTGATCCTGATCCAAATATGTCATTTGGTACCAGAGCCAGGTTGATCTATACCCTGAGGTTTGAATTCCCCATTGAATGATTGAGAGAATTAGTCTTCTCTTTTCCTGTCTCAAAAATCGCATCGTAACTTTTAGCAGTTTGGAAAGCTCGTGAAGATTTCTAATGATAAAGTCCAAGTTTCTGCAGCCAAATGCTGTCAAAATTTCATAAAAAATCCAGGAAATTGAGAAAATTAAGTATTCACAGGGATGTTTTTCAAAAACGTCCCAGTTTTTTCCTGGCCTGAGTATGAAATTCTTAATTTGTGCACAGTTTGAGTCCCTGAGTAGAACGTGCACACTTTATTAACCGTGGGCAGTCCATTATTCAGAAGGCAGAGGGTTTTCATCCATGGAAATTAAAAGGTTTTGATCATATGCCAGCAACTGGGTAAAATAGAGAGGTTTCAGGTAGAAGGATGTAGTTTTGCTACAGTGCATTAAATTGAATCACTCAATGTAGAAAGGTCAAGTTGCATTCTGTATTGAGAGCTTCCACTCCACGTGACAGTAAATTGATCTTATGAGGCGGTCAATAGATTGGGTCCATAGTTATTATCCTCTGTACTTGTAGAAAGTATCAAATATTACTTATCCTATTTGTAATAGTTATGTTTTCATTGAGTGCCTGGACATCTCTTAAGTTGGAGTTCAAGAATTATTATATTAAAACGTTATGTTGTCATTATATTAAAAAAAAGTAATTTTAATTACTTTTTTTAATTACATTTTTAAAAATTGTCTTGACATTTATCTATTGAGTCCATGTAATCTGCACTTTTCATTGTGTTTTGTAAGAGAGTGCATTTTCGGTTGAAACCGACACTCATTAAATTGTGGGAAAAGATTTTTTAAAAAAAATATGGAGAAATTGAGTCTCATTGAGAAATTCGAAGGACGATGATTTTCACACTTGGCGAATCCAAATGCAGCTGACTTTGATTGAAAAAGATTTGTGGGATGTGGTCAAACCAAATGTGACAACACCAACAAATCCAACAGATCTCGCGAAGTGGAATATCAAGGATCAAAAGGCCTTGGGAACTATTGGTCTCGGTTTGTCAAAAGCCTACTTGCACCATGTAGACTTCACAAAGTCTGCAAAGGAAATCTGGGAGACATTAAATAAGCTATTCGGATCTGAAGCAGAAAGTGCAAAGACAACACTGAAGCAAAAATTATACGGGTTAAAGATGGATGAAAGTATAAAAATGGCAGAACACATCAGCAAGTTCCGCTCTCTTCTCAATCAGCTTGCAGGTATTAATGAGAAGGTAAAAGATGATGATGCCAAAGCAATTCTTTTGAATAGTTTGCCTAAAAAAATGTCTCATATGGTTTTTACTTTGAGCAAGATTAAAATTGGTTTAGAAGGAGTAGTTTCTACTCTTCTTGATCAGAATGAACCTTCAGAACCAGAAGAAGAGGTCTTATATGTACACAATAAAGCTAGTACATCATCAAAAAAGGGTAAGTACAATTCAAAGCACATTCCTACAAAGGGACAAATCAAATGTTACTATTGTAAAGAAGTGGGGCATGTCATTTTAAATTGTAAAAAGCGGGCACAAGATCTACTGGATGATAAGATTGATCAAAAGGCTTATATTGTTGAAGAAGAAACTGACTGGGAAGATTATGCAACTGATGAAGAACTTTCTTGCCCTAGCGATGAAGATTATCTCTTCTAAAAATAACCAAACTGGAGGTCGAAGGTAACGGAGGATGGAGGCTACTCAGCACCTCTCGTCAGTCGCCAACGACGAGGTCGCATTTTGTGGTGGTGACATATTTATTTCCAATTGTGTGTTTATTTTATCTGGTGTGCAGAATAAAGAGCAACAGTTTGTGTATGTTTGCTTGGTACATGCGAGTATTCCTATATGTTCTCTTGAAGTGTTGTGATGTGGCGTGGAAGGTGTCAGTCAGTGAAACAGTTGTATAGGAGGGCAGCTGGTGTCCAGAGGAGAGGAGCAGTATGCAGACCTAAAAATATGCGTAGGCATATGATTCTGGTTTCAACTACACTTTACCCCATGTTCACACTAAGGGGGTGAATGTTAGGAATAATTAATAGTGTAAACATTGTATTATGAGTTGTTGAGAAACAACTCATATTACTTGGTATTATATGTGAAGTTGTTTTAAACAACTTCACGTATTTAGCTTCCTTGTTTGTAACCACTCCTAAATTATAGGAGGTTATTTTGCTATTTGTTTGGCTATATATTAGCCATGTATTGTGTACGACTCATGATGAAGACTAATATATTATTTTATTTTATTATGATCAGATTAGAAGTTTCCTTGGAGGTGATGAATCAATTTGACCTCAAGACTAGTTCTTGAGTCCTAAAAGCCTAAATGAGTAGTTTCAGAGATGTACATGGTTAAAGGCCTTCCTGTTGGAGTTACAAAGAAATGTAAGGTGTTATGAAAATTATATTAAGATTTATTTCAAATTGTATCTATTTTTTCTCTTGATGATGAGGTTTTATAGGTCATCAAGCTCATTTTGTGAAGAAGAAGGTTGTTTGTTTTCACTACATTATTGCATTGGCAAGGAAATGGAGGTAGAAAACACATGAGATAGATTGGTTAAGGATTTATGTAAATTGAAGAGTTCATATAGATGAATTTTTTTCCTGTTTAAGTAATTTTAAAGTCTTGAAAGTGTTATAAAGGTTGAAAACTAGTTGATTCCCTAAAACTACTTCTTGGGTAGATAAGTTTAGTGAAGAGGAAACTGAGTTAGGTTTGCATGTATGGAAGTTTCATGAGCTCTAAAAACCATGGATATGTTATAAATGTATGTGTATTTATAATTAGTGGTTAAATTCCATATTTGAGATGTTATTTGGTGATATTAAGGCCCAAAGGTAAATACTGGTTCCTAGAAACATATGTTTTGAGAAGGATATGAGCCTTCTTGGTAGAGTTATGAGGATTTTTTTTGGTGAAATATAATGTATGACCATGTTTGATGTTGATATGTCATATTTGATATGTTTCAAGAATTTTTAAGCTTTAATAACCATGGTGATGATGTTTTTGGTCCTTGATGAGTTAGGTGATGGGGTTTTGAGCTATTTTTGAGCTTGTTTTATGTTTAAGCATAGATGACCTACATGGGTCCATCCCAAATGGTTTTATGAATTTTTTGTTATATTTTTTAGTTTTTATGGTCAATATAATGGATCTATACTAACTTTATTTATGTTTTTGAGTTGGAATGTATATAAAAGTGAGCTTTTGGTTCAAATTTGAACTACTTGAACAAGAGGGGAAAATGTGACCTACATGAGAGTATTAAAGTTGTTAAAGGGAATGAAATAATAAATGAAGATGTGTGAAAAACTATGAAGTTTAGAGAGCTTGAATACAAATTTTTTAAGCCAAAAAAATCCATGGAAGGAGAAGAATAGAGCGAGTTGTAGGAATGAGGGTTTAAATATGTTTTGAAGAAGTGTGAGCTGATTTTTTGATCTCCATAAGTTGTGGAATAAATAATACTAAGATATATTCATCTTCATATGGATGATTTTGTGATTTATCATCTTAGGGGCTTCACTACAAGATAAAGGGTATATTATCCACAATTTTTTCACATTTTTGTTGTGGATATTTTAGTTTAAATTGTGAATCCAAAATTGTGGACTCCACCTACAATAATTTTGTGGAAACATTAATTGTGACAAAATTTGTGAAAATATCTACAATAAAAATAAGTGTAAAAAATTAACAATATTATAATTGTAGAATTTGTCATAATTTTAATATTGTTATATACCTACAATTAATAATTTTGTTTATATATTTACAAATTACACATTGTTGTCGATCCACAATTATTAAATTATGGTATGTGTCACAATAATTATAACTTAGATGTAGATAAATTCTCAAGTTTTAAATTACAACTATTTTTATAATTTTATTTTGTAAAATTAAAATTATAAAAAATATAATATTATTTTTCGATTTTAATTTTTTACTATTATAAATTTTAGAATTTAATTTTTTTTTCCACAAATTTCTTATTAATATTCATTTAAATAAAATGTTTATTTTAACTATCAAGGATAAAACCAAATGACACTTTTGTTAAAGGTGGATGCTTTCATTCCCTACTAATGAAATTATCATCTCTTAAATGCAAGTTATCCCAATTTCCTTATAACGGATTAATTTGATTGAGTGAGTAAAACTTTTCACAAAATTCAAATATGAAAGCATAACCACCTCACCCAATCAAAGGGCCTCATTTTTAGATCTTTAGATTATCTTAAAAAATAAAAAATAAAACACACAAATACAAAATCACACTTTGAATTATTTTTATTAATATTATTATAATTACTATATACGAAGTGGTCCAACCTAATCTTACATTCTATAAAGATCCACAATATTTTTAATATTAAACTTAAATATCAATTCAGAATTGAATGTTTTTGTTAGCTGTAATTAAAAATATTGCATGTTATGAAGACCCGAATGTACTAGAATATAATGGCCAAATATCAAAGTGTTTTGCACCATACCTAATGGAATATCTGTTACAAGTCTAGCCATTATTGTTATTTTCCACTATCAAACATTGATTTGCACCAGCTCTTGTAAAAATTACAAGGATCAGAAGTTTTTGACGAACCTTGCATGGCTATCAACTGTTGAACAATGGTCTCTACCAGCTCCTACCAAAGCAAAAAAAAAAGCCTTTTTGAAAAAACTTGTATGAAAAATAGCACGGAAAAATCTATACAGAAATATTTTAAAAAAATCTAAATATCTATGATATGGCTATTGCGAGTAGATCTATGGAACTCTAGTGAAATATAGATTCGAAATATTTGCAGGTTTTCTGAAATCCAACAATGAATCTTTGAGAAATTAATAGAGATCACAACAAAGATTGGTAATAAAGATTCGAGGAAGAAATTTGAAATACAGCTGAGTCATTTGTCACAACTATTGACGCACTCCAATTTTCTGTTTCAGTAAACCCGTTTCCTCCTCTTTATTTATAGAAAAATAAGGTTTTTGATTCTTTTATGCACGGATCGAACTCACGGATCGATATCTCCAACCGTTAGATTGATCCTTATCAAAGGGGCATAATATGATGTTAATTATGATGTTATTTTAAGTATTATAAAATAAAATTAAAAACAGTGTTGAACAAGTTAAAGAAAGGGAAATCAATCGTGGATAAGTGAATATGTGTGGGTAAGTGAAAATTTTTAATTCCACCCCTTAAATTATGGAAAGTGCGGGATTTGTATAAACTATTGACAATGTATTTTATGTTTTACCTATAAAATATGTTTTTATCCATCACACATAATTCAAAATGTTAGTTCCATTTTTTAAAATTATATAAAAGTGAAACATTATAGGTTTGCAATATTAAAATATAATGTGATAGATTATTCAAATAATTATATTTATTGAAATAACACCATATCCATAATGATATTATATATATTATATAATTTTTTTTAAATTTTAAATTTTTGGGATATAACTTAGTTAAATAGTTCAATTTGCAAATATATTAAATTATATATTGATATTGCTCCATCATTTAATTTTACTTATTTGTTTAGAGTAGTGTGGATTATCCACAATTATTATTGAGTTAACGCAAAGTTTTCAAAAAAAATTAAAATTAATATTACTTGAATAGAAATGGTATGTGATTATTGAAAAAACATATATTTTTTACCTTTTTCATTATTTTTTGTACTATTTTAGTAGTGTAAATTGTTAGTCTAAATTAGGAACAAATAGAATTAGGTGTATATAAAAAATATATAGAATATTAAATTGTCCACAATATATAATTTTTCATAAAAAAAATTATATTATAGAAGTGCTAAAATAAATTAGAATCATCACACATTATTTTAGATTGTTTAAACAATTAATAATTCTAATTTCAAACATTTATTTTTCACAACACAATGAAAAATATGTGAATTATCTATACTAAAAATATTAAAATATGGACAATCCACAAATTTATATTAGAGTATTATGAAATTGTGAAATATTTACATTGTGTTTATAAAAGCTATCTATTTGAAATAATTCAATAAATATATATTTTGGATAATAGTATGGATAAATAAATGCACTTCTAGTAGTGTAATTAAGTATATATTATTATTGTTATTAAATAGATATTTTACATTCTGTGAATAATAGACAATGAATATTTTAGTGTACATTTAATTTTTACAATTTTTACTTTTAAATGTTTTTAGTGAATATATGATTTATGTTTACACCTTAGAGATCATGCAAAATAATTAAATACTGACACTATAATTGGGTTGTGAAACAAAATCAATATTTTAGTACTTTTGAAATTTTTTACAATTATTATTTCTACAATTTAAACTACTAAGATTGTATTTAGGTTGTGTTAAAAAATATCATAATTATATTTTCAAAGGTCTATTTAAAAATTGATGTGAAGAAAAACATTTTTTCCCTTAATGAATTTTCTAAAATATGGAATATTTCACAATTTAAAATTTGACTTCTATGAAATAGTGGATAATATTTTGCAAAACATGAGAAAATTTGAATTTTCCACAATCAAATTCTAAAAATGTGAATATTTTACATAATAAAATGTGCCTTTATGAAATTGTGGAAAATCTACATAAATGTTTATATAAGCTATCTATTTAGTGTTGATATTTCACAAATTTTCCACAAAATGAATTTTTTGTGGATAACAATGTG
Source organism: Taxus chinensis (assembly GCA_019776745.2). NCBI lineage: Eukaryota > Viridiplantae > Streptophyta > Pinopsida > Cupressales > Taxaceae > Taxus > Taxus chinensis. The sequence goes on along the minus strand of JAHRHJ020001233.1, from coordinate 74,269 downwards.
AATAAATAAACCTACTTCTAGTAGTGCTTGTAGCCTCCTTGTGAAGTTGGAACTTATCTAAATTAGGGGTTGGTTCTCTTTGTAGGGTTGGTACTGTCATCACCAATCCGGCACTATGATAATTCTTCACCGGGAACTCCTCGTGCTATGATTATTTACTAATGCACAGCCTTTAGTTTGGTGGATGTAATCTGGAAACAAAACAACAACCGAACACAAGAATACCATCGACTATGATAAGACGGAATGATGACAAATCTGAAATATCAAAGTAAATTATAATATTAACATGAAATTGTTACAATCTCACCCATGAGGTACTTCAACAAGACTATGGGAGAAACTTTACAATTACACCTCTCGATGGCTTCTTCAACAGACCTTTAACTGATGGCTTCCTTTGCACACTTCCTACAATATTTCTCACTACTTCTTTCTATGCTAAATGAGGGGGGTGGGCTCTCTATTTATAGAACTTCCAGGCTTATCCATCCTACCTCTAAGATAGGATAAGAAATCCACTCTGACGAATCATATTCCATACCTTAACTCTTATCTGTACATGTAAGCTTATCTCTTAAGATAAGATAAACCTTATCATTTTACATGGGTTCCACATTTTTAGACTTTTTACAAATAAAATACACAAAATATTTATGACCTCACTCCTTGTCCTTATTACTAATATAATATTTCTAATTCCTAATCATGTAGACCCTACTTCTCTAATTACCCAAACTTTGACATTTTAACATTACCGGACCACTTACGACAAATATTTACGTTTTACAACATTCCTATTGTACTTTGACTGATACCATACTCCACATTATTGGCGACACCGTACTGACGGCACCATTATCTTCTATCAGATGCTACTACTAATTATACTTAACAACATCCTATTCCTAATACATACATTAATGAAATAGAAATTATGGAGGAAAATTTTAGTGTCGACATCTTCCCCCTTCCTAGCTTCTACTCTGTCCTCGGAGTAGACTATTTTGGTGCTTGGAAAATCTTCAAGTTGTCATGGTTGACCCATTTCGTAATGGGAGTGCCATCCAATTCCTCCAGTCGATACGTACCATTTTTATGCACAGCTGCTATTTTGTAGGGCCCCATCCATTTTGGAAGAAATTTTCTCTGTCTTCTTTTTTTGTATCTGGAATCATATACAAGGACCAAGTCATTCACATGAAATGGAGACCACTGGATCTTTTGATCAAAGTATTCCTTCTGCTTCATTTTCTTCTTATGGCTTATATCCTTTGCTATTTCTCTCATTTCCTCTAGCAAATGAAGATGTACCAACCTTTCTTTTACTGAATCACTTTCATCCATCCTTTCATTTTTCATAACTCTCACAGTGGGAATATCAAACTCAATAGGAAGAACTGGATCAATGCCATAGGCCAACTGAAATGGGGAGTATCCTGTTGTTGACTTTGATGTTGCTCTATATGCCCACAATGTTGCATGAATCCTTTTATCCCATTTATGTACCTTCAAGGCTGCATCTTTTGCTAGAATTTGACACAGCACAAAATTTGTTCGTTCCACCTGTCCATTTGTGCTTGGCTTGTATGTTGTTGCCTTCCTATGCTTAATAGAAAACTTATTGACTAGGGCTTCTACCACCTCATTAATGAAGTGGCTTCCTTGATCTGTTACAATTTCTAATGGACAACCAAATCTGGTGACAATGCGTTCATATATGAACCTTGCCACTTCATCCATGGAAGCTGTTTTCAATGGCCTAGCTTCAACCCACTTGGTTAAATAATCTGTAGAAACTACAATATACTTATTTTGGCGTGATGTAGTTGGAAGTGGACCTACAATGTCTATTCCCCACTTTTCAAAGGGACCAAGTGGAAGAATAGGACATAATGAAGCTGATGAAGTCTTACGGTTACCATGTGTTTGAAAAATATCACATGTCTTACAATAATTATAACAATCTTTAAAAAGAGTGGGCCAGTGATAACCTACATCCAAGATCCTTCTTGCTGTAAGTTGTCCAGAGAAGTACCCTCCACATGTACCATTGTGGAATTCTTCTAGCAGCTTCTTTCCTTGATCACGTCCAACTGCCCTCTTGTACTTTCCATCAGGTCCTATTCGAAATAATGCTCCATGCAGAATAGAATATGGACGACTGGCATGAGTAATCTTTCTCTTAGTCTTTGCATTGGCACCATCAGGAAACTTGAATTCATTCAGATAATTCCAAATATCTATGTATTCACTAGGGATTGTGTCAAGGGAGAACAATGCTGCATCGGGAAAATCATCATCATCACAAGATGATCCTATACCATCATAGGCTCGAGAGAGTGCATCTGCATTGACATGCTTCTTTCCTGGCCTATCTATAATATCAAATTCAAATTCTTGTAGAAAAATTATCCATCTTTCTATCCTCCCCAATGGGTTAGGCTTATTGACAATATATTTCAGAGCCTGATGATCTGTTACAACTATAAATTTCTTCCCTAGAAAGTAATTTCTAAACTTCTTTACAGAAAAAATGATAGCCATAGCCTCTTTTTCAGTTACAGTATAGTTTACCTTAGCACTGCTCATTTTTCTGCTCCCAAAGTAAATTGGATGTTCATTCTCATTTTCATCCTTTTGGCTCAAAGTACTTCCTAGTGCTGCATCTGAGGCATCAGTGTACACAATGAATGGCTTGCTCCAATCTGGATTCTTCAAAATAATTGTTTGAATTCTACGCCAAGGCTTCCTTCAGTGGTCCAAAAGCTTCATGTGCCTTATTTCACTGGTTCATAAGTAACATCCTTCTTCAAGAACTGGGTTAGTGGCTGTAACAATCTTTGAGAAATTCTTGATGAACCTTCTATAGTAACCCACATGCGCCTAAAAATGATCTCATTACTTACTTCTATTCATACGGAAATGGTAAATCTTTGATTTTTAAAACTTTATCATGATCAGTACCAATACCATCTCTGGATACAACATGCCCTAGCAAAACACCTTTAGAACATCCAAAGACACAGTTTGTAGGGTTTAGTGAGGCTTGTGCTTCATCTAATATTTAATAAATGCTGTCTACAACATCTGGTGCAGGTGGTCCAACTTGCTCCCATAGATGCAAGAATCATCCAGAAATACTCTGATGAAGGTCCCATATGTAGGGTTCGAACACCCTATTCATCAAACGCTGGAATGTTGCTAGAGCATTACACAATCCAAAAGAACATAACTCTATAGGCAAACGTTCCCCAAGGAGTGGTGAACGTAGGTCTTCAGCTGATCTTTCTCATGCTATACGAACTTGGTTGTAGCCGCTATATCCATCAGCAAAACTATAGCACTCCTGGCCAGCTACAACGTCCACCTGTCATCTGATCTGAAAATGGAAGATTTTGGGTAGAGGATCCTTCTTTGTTGCCTTGCATTGAGCTTCCTGTAATCAACACAAATGCGTAGCTTCCCATTATTTTTTATTGAGATCACAATGGGACTGAAACCCATTCTGAATTCTCCACAGCAAATATGAATCCTACATCAAATCAACTTATCTATTTCTTCTTTTACATGTTTTGGAAAAATTAGGATTCATTCTATATGGCATTTTCTTTATGGGCTTAGCACCATCTACCAGCTCAATACAATGTTCTACCCAACTTACTTGACGGAGTTCCTTGTAATCAAAAGTAAATAGGTGTATGTACCTTCGAAAGAGTTGGAGGTAGGATTCCTTCTCACTCTCCATCACAGCATCACCAATCTTTATTTGTTGGAGACGATCATCAACTTCTTCTTCAGATAATTTTAATGGGGTCATGAGTTGATGTGACTGGAAGGAATATTGCATGACTGAAACATCCACCTCGCTTTCTTCATCTAAACAGTGTCCACTTCACTGGTACTAGAGTAATCAGAGGATGTCCAATCATCAGTCTTGAAATCACTTAGATCCACAGGTTCTGAACACTTTAGTAGTATGGTCTTAGGGATCAAAGACATTAAGATTACTTCACAAATTGATATAGAACATTACCATGGCCAAGAGTTCATGAAACTTTGTTCATTGCAGTACTTAATTAAATTAGGTTGAACTCTAGTCATGGTCTTCCTAGCAGCATTAGAATAATGAAGGCAATGATAATAAACACCATAAATGTCAAACCACTTTACAATGAGCGAAAGCTCCCTTTATAAATGATATTGAGGGATAAGCTGAGAGGAAATCCTACAATAGAAGCTTTGCAAATTTTTCCCTTATTTAATGACCTCAACATAAGTTGTTAATGCTGATCAATTCTAAACCCGTAATCATGTTCAATTATGACTCGGTCATTACATGTAACTCTACTCACCTTAAACAAAGAAGACATGGCAGAATTTAAATACCCCCAACATAGATACATCAGTTGTGGAGCATGAGATCAAATCCATTGATGCCCTGTGAAATAGGGATTTTTCCTAATTCCTTCTTCAGCTTGAGTCCTAACCTTGCCAATGTCCCACCTCTTCTCAGAAGACATAGCCAAGAGTTGACCATATGTAATATTTGCAGGCCTTTTGGACAGTCTTCCAAGATGGAGTATGGTCCTTGCCCCTGTGAAATCAAGAAAATCCTGCACACAAAGAACTTTCTTCTCCTATGTTTCTTACTAGTTTCTGGCAACATTCAAAACTTCTTAGGATCATTTCCATCTTGATTATCTTTTTCTTTATTTCTTTTTGTTACAGGAACATGGTCTACTTCATTATTTCTGCATCTTATCAACTACTAATCAAAAGCAATTCACAGGTGCTTTTATCCTTTATCATTAGCTCCTTTACCAGATGTAGAAGCTACTATCTGGACAATTATAATTATAATGACCCTTTTTATAACAACCATAACAAACAACTTCAAAATATTTCTTTTTGGACCTCTATCTCCTCCCTGAGAACTAAATTCCTTTCCTGGAAAAAGATTAATGGTTAACTGACCCATCTTTTTGAATTAGATCTTCATACTTAGTAAATGTACAAAATGAAAAATATTTGTGCTCAAGCGGGAGTGGTTGTGGATTCTGGAATAAAAGGTGCTGGTGTAGGCTCTACTTTAGCAACAATTTCTTTGGGCTCCTCTTCCATGCTTTCTTCTTGCGTTCTTGCAATCTCCTTTGTTTGTTCAATGGTAGCTGGTGGCGGTCATACTTCACCATCGTTGTCTGATCTCTGGCTTCATTGGAGAAGAATTGAAGTGCTTACATGAGGAGATTATCCACGCCCATTCATCAACCCAGTCCGCTAATCCTTCCTTCCAGATCTGGGCATCGAGCTTCCTCCTTAGCTTGTAGAACACGAGCATGGATAATCCATTCAATCCTGTCGGCCTTCTTCCTTGCTAACTAGCTCTTGAATGAAAGAAGGACTTCATATTTCTGGATAAGGAGACATAAATTCTCAATCAAAAAACTTTCAAATAAAATCCCAAGAGTTTTTTACATTATCAAAAATGTGTTCAAACCACTAAGTGAAGGAACCATCCCACAAGGTGGAGTTAACCAAAATTAAGTCATTGTTCTTCTTTTGAGGCCATTACACTAGGGACAAGATCAGCAAATAATGGAGGAATCATCTTCATTTGAAATTGAGCTTGAAAATGCCAAGGACTCTTTGAGGAGTTTCTCTACAGTAAGCTTTGTTCATTAAGAAGGATATTCATCCCAGTAGTAGATCAACATGACTTCCATGTGCATGGAATCACTGTACTAGAAAGGAGCTTTACACCTTACAGTATTCAAAAGTGACAGACAGTATCGTGGTGCATGGTTTCTGATACGATTCTCAATTCACTATGTAGAAACATGAATGTCCACTGTGGTAAGCTCACACTATTCATAGGTAAATCAGTGAACTTAGCTACTTAGCGGTAAAATGATACTATTCACGGCAAAAAGGACTTTAGAGGCCGCGGAGTAATACTATTCATAGCAAAAATAGACTTTACTCATGGTAGACTACTATTCACGGACTAAAAATGAGCCCTTACCATGGTAACTACTATGACAGTAAAAACAAGGTTAACCCTCCTTGATTTTTGACTAAGTGGGAATATCTCTCCAGAAAATCCACCAACGAGGAATGCTCCCAATAGGAACCAAAATGTCATCACCAATCCGGCACTATGATAATTCTTCACCGGGAACTCCTCGTGCTATGATTATTTACTAATGCACAGCCTTTAGTTTGGTGGATGTAATCTGGAAACAAAACAACAACCGAACACAAGAATACCATTGACTATGATAAGACAGAATGACGACAAATCTGAAAATATCAAAATAAATTATAATATTAACATGAAACTGTTACAATCTCACCCATGAGATACTTCAACAAGACTATGGGAGAAACTTTACAATTACACCTCTTGATGGCTTCTTCAACACACCTTTAACTGATGGCTTCCTTTGCACACTTCCTACAATATTTCTCACTACTTCTTTCTATGCTAAATGAGGGGGGTGGCCTCTCTATTTATAGAACTTCCAGGCTTATCCATCCTATCTCTAAGATAGGATAAGAAATCCACTCTGACGAATCATATTCCATACCTTAACTCTTATCTGTACATGTAAGCTTATCTCTTAAGATAAGATAAACCTTATCATTTTACATGGGTTCCACATTTTTAGACTTTTTACAAATAAAATACACAAAATATTTATGACCTCACTCCTTGTCCTTATTACCAATATAATATTTCTAATTCCTAATCATGTAGACCCTACTTCTCTAATTACCCAAACTTTGACATTTTAACATTACCGGACCACTTACGACAAATATTTACTTTTTACAACATTCCTATTGTACTTTGACTGTTACCGTACTCCACATTATTGGCGACACCGTACTGACGGCGCCGTTATCTTCTATCGGACGCTACTACTAATTACACTTAACAACATCATATTCCTAATACATACATTAATGAAATAGAAATTATGGAGGAAAATTTTAGTGTCGACAGGCTCACCGCATTGAGCTAAGCCGAAAGGCATTCTGGTATAGGTGAATGTTCCCCAAAAGGTTTGTGAATTTTGTTTTGCTACAGTCTTCCTTTGCCACTTTTATTTTGTTGTACCCTGAATAAGCATCAAGCAGAGAGAGCATCTCAGATACAGTGACTGCTTTTAAAATGAGATCCTTGATTGCCCACATGGTAGTTATCCTTGAGTGAGGCTTGATTCAAATCTCACAGAAGTCAACACATACCCTTATCTCATCATTCTTCTTCCTCACTGGCACAATGTTTGCCTACCCCATGTTGAGTGGTGAATGGGAAAAAATGACTATGGCATTCAACATCTTGGTCACTTCTTCCTTAATAATATAAGAAATCTTTGGGTTATAGGGCCTTTGCTTTGTTCTGAAGGGCTTAGCACCCTAGTGTTCAAAGGAATGGAATGGTGCATTTCCATTGGTTGGAAAGATTTGAGTTCTTCATATGAGTAAGCCAAAGACATCAAAGTATTTCTTGAGTAGAGTAACAAACCTAATCTTCTCCTCAGGTGGATCAAGCATCTGAAGCCTGAGGTGGACCATTCTTGGATCAGATGAAGTACCTAAACTCCATTTTCTACAGTGAAGATCAAGCTACTTGGATGAACCAAGATATCTAGAATTTACTTCTGAGTTGATATAAGGAGCAATCGTTTTCCTGTGCAAACATAGGTCTTCACATGATGAGGACTAAGCCTTTGAGAATTGGTTTGCATATTAGTCTGATCATAGCCCTCATCATAAACTGAGCTTCATGTTGAGATCAGACTCAAATTGTATCAGCAACAACTTGAGCTTATGAGCTGAGCTGAGCTACATTGGTTCAAAGAAGAAGATTATTAAAATTGTGCTACTCAAATACATCTAAGACAGAGTCAATGAATTAGTGAACTGAGCTAGGTGAAGACATGCCACCGAGTTGGCATTATCAGCTACAATCGAGTTGCTATGAACACCATCTCAATGGCTACTTTATCTTTTCCAAAAGAATCCTGAGCTGTCAATAAAGTAAGCTAAACGCCGACTGCAATTTATAACCAACACTTTAGACGGTTGGCTCTTGAGCTATGTGTTGGAGGGCTTCATTGGGATAGAATGCATACCAAAATGTTTAAAAATTCAAGCTCCACACAAGATTTCTGTAATGTCTGATTACCTTGAGATATCTTCTAACTTGATCTCTAGCAAGTGAATTTGCTTCACTAGAACATCTTCAGGAATGAGTCATCTAAGCTACTCTTGATTTGAGCAAGTCCGAGCTGTAACATTCATGCCCAAACTAAGAGCTTCGCATTCTGTTAAATATTGATTGAGCTCATGGTCAATTTACAGTTTGTAGGCAAGTGGACATCGAGTCATTTTCAAGGTTTGGTGCATACATAACAACAACAGATCCTGAGCCCTGTTCCTATGGAGATGTCACTGCCATCAAAATGCATTGTCAAGAACTGATCTTGTTCTGCCTCCAGTGAGTCAGTGGAAAGTTTGCATCCAAGCTCTACAGGTCAAGAAAATCGTTTCCAGACACTTAGAAAATTTGAACGAAGGCCAACCTTATGCTAAAGGGGCATCAGACTTCTTCCCCTATGAATTTTCAGTGTTGAGCTCACATGAAACAACCTCTTGATTTCACCTTTGAGCTGGGATACTTGCAATATAGACGAAGAGAATTCGGCTTGGCTCCACCTAGGTCTGACTCGTGAGTTAAGCACCGAGCTCAAAATGAATATCGCGGCAAGATGCTGGAAAAAATGGTCTGACTTACTAAAATGAACCATGGGACACACATGCCTGATAAAGCTGAAATCAGCTAGATAGAATGGTGTGCAGACAAGGAGTGTGTCCAACCAGTGGCACTTGTTTCGATGCCATTGAATCAACAAGCTCCATTTACTCTGAGTCAGGGTTAGGCCAAGGGTGTCTACAACTTAGAGATGGCATGAGTTCAAGTTCCTGCGAAAGGCATCTAAAATCCTAATACATTGCTATGTTGGCCGAATCAGAAGCCATTTATGAGGAGAGCCAAATAGAAAGGCCCATGTGCTAGTTCAAGAAATTGGAATGCACTGGAGAAGCTAAAATACCTTGAGATTGTATGGAGTGGATGGTGTTGGAAGGCAGTCCCTGTAGCATGTGATGATGAGTTGGGGGTCATTAAAGGGACCGAGCTAGTAATACAACAATGCATACTACCAAAGTGGACCTAGGGTGTGTTTGTAGGTACTCTAACTTTGAGAGTATAGATCGATGGTTTTGTTTGCCATGCTCACATTTTAAAATGCAAATGGGAGCAATTAAATGGGTGTGGAGGAAGTTCCTGAAGTGGAGGAAGATTTACATGGCAAGCACTTTGAAGGAACCTTGGATGCTTTGGATTGCTCAGTATCTCCTGAAGGCCAAGCAAGCCCGTGAAAACCCAAGGTGGAGGTATACCCGCACTCAAATTACCATGTCTTGATGCAGTTCTACAACGAAACTCACGCAAATGGGATACTTGTTGGAATCACTGGCTTTGACGATCTACGACAACAAAAACCAAAAGAATCAAGAATTGATGTAGATTAGTATAACAACATAATCCCTATAGGCACACAACCATTGGTTCGGAATGGCTGTTTGGTGGAGGTTAAGAAGTACAATTAAGAGTGGCAATGGATAATCATTCTCTGATGATCCACAAATTATGTGTGACAACTATGAAGTGGAAAAGTGAAATGCGCCTTCATCTCAAGTGTTACAGCCACTGCAGTTGAAGGATATATTTAATTGGATTGTGCTCACCAAATTCATGAAATATTATACATCATGAGAAAATTGGTAATGTAACATGTAACTTCAAGTTGAGTCAACTTGAGGTTGAAATTGGGATTAGGCCATTAGTGCAAGTAGTTTTCCTCAACTGCTTCTTGGAGAAGCTGTCTATATAAGGATGGATTGTAATCTGTAATCGGGGATCTCCTCTGATCCTCCATCCATCTATCTATTTTCTCTCTCTCATCTCTCTCCCTATCACAGGCTCTTGCATTGAATTTATTCTATTTGCACATTTTGTTGCTTCAAGATTTAAAGCTGACAAAGATCAATACAATGCTTTCTATATTGATGTGTTGATGATTTCTCAATTAAAAAATATGTTAAACTACTTGTAATTGAATTATTAATACTATTGTTCCTTCATAGCATGAATGATGCCCATGTGGATTCGACTTTGTGCTGATCATCAAAGCACGTGGAATTTGTGCCATATCAACATGTTCTGAGGAAGAAGAAACCAAATAGTTGTTTCTTTTCAATCTATCAAACCTTACAACAAAATCTCTCATGGACTCAGAGACTTCTTTCTTCATCTAAACTAGTTGAACCAACATATCTTGGAAATCTTCAGTGCTCTTAAACCTATGTTCAAATGCACTTCTTATGTCATCCCAACCAATGATAGATCTTTAGGGAAACATGTAGAACCATTCAACAACTTTCTCTTGGAGTGACTCCACAAAATTTCTGACACATCTTCATCCTCAACACCTAACACACCACAAGCAGTGATGAAGGCCTGCTACATGTTCTTTAGGGAGTTGGAAGCCATCTCCTTTGAATTTGGGAAAATTCTTCTTGAACCTCTTGGCAGATCATGGAGTATTCTCGTGGGAGAGCAAGTGGACCAGTGTTTCTTCCCCATGGCACATTTGGTCTACAGGCTTCACATTCATTATCATCCATTATATTTCTATTTCTAGCTTCTTCAGCAGCTAGAGTTGCTTCTCTTTCCTCTACCTCTACTTGGAGTCTTTCAATCTCCTCAAGTTGAGCTCTTATCTCTGCTTCTCTTTCAAATGGAACTCTCACCTCTTCTTCTTCTCTTTCTAGTTCTTGTTCTTCTCTCTTAACCTCGTCAAAACTAAGATCCAATGAAATCCTCCTAAGATGTCTCAATTGTCGGGCATACCTTGTTGCTATCCAACTGACTTGAAGGCTTATGGTCTTCTCAGCAGGTGAACCTGGATTTGTCTTTGCTCCTCCAACTCACAGGTAAGTTCTAATATCTTGGTCTAAAATGTAGGTCAGGTAAATGAAGTACTCCCGATTTACGGTTTGTCGGTTATGCCAGAGTGGAGCTTCTCCTCAGGTCTGGAGTGATATCTGAATGAATGTGAAAGAGAAATCTAGCGTCTCTCAACGGGTGTAGCAATTGGCTGTGGAATAGCCATCACTCCTAAACTTCTCAAGTGTAGTCACAAGTATATTTCAAAATTTTCAAGAAACTCTAATGATGATTCTATTTCCGCCACACTTGTGGTCACTTTTAGGGTGCATATAGCTGCAAAATATACCCAACGGTCGGTGCCAAAACTGTTGAATGATCAATTGGAAGATCTTTTCTTTGTTGACAAATCGGTCATTTTCCAACTGAACACTATGACAGTGAATGACTAAGATCCCTCGACATAGACAACAATAATCACCATCTCCCACCCTTGATTTTTGAGGTAACAGATTGGGATTGTATGGTGCTTTCTTCAACCAGAGATCCATAGTTGTACGAGACTGACTCTATGGCAAAGCCTGCAATGTGCCATGCCTAGGACAGAAAGTGCTTTGTTTGTGGGCCATAGTAGAGATGGGGAATGAAGGCAATAAGATACCTTTTCTGGAGGTAGAACATCAGATGCCTACATATCCATTGATCAGTTGAGTTATCACAGACATTCTTCTTGTAAAACTCCGTTTGGTGGAGGATTCCAAATTTGCAAACCAGTGCTAGCTAGACCAAATAATAATGCATTGGTCACGAAGTACCATTTTGATTCCCTAGCCCGTGGGATCAAATGTCTCCTCATAGTCAATGCCTTATTTTTGTGCATACCCCTTTGCTACATGTCTAGCTTTATACTTGTCCATTGTCCCATCTGCTTTGTACTTTGTTTAAAATATCCATCTGCATCTAATGGGTTTTTTCCCTAGTGGAAGATCGACAAGCTGCCAAGTGTTGTTCTTCATCACTGATTGATATTCAAAATCCATGGCATCTTTCCAAGCTTTTGATTGTAGGGCTTCCTGGACTGTAGAGGGCTCATATGATTCAATAAATCTACTCATTAAAGAAAAGTTAACTTCTTCTCTTGCTTTACTGTGAGTCCGTAGTCGTGGTGGGAAATTCCAGAGAATTTAATAATTAGAATGCTTACAAACTTACCAGATTGAATGTGGGCCATAAGATTTATGTTTTTCACCTTTAAATATGAGCCATCCACATGGCAGGAGAACATTGGAGTGGAGTCGGGGGAAACTTTTTGTGTTTTTTGCATGACAGAGACATTTTCTCAATTTTCTCCCACAAAACTCCATCAAAATTTAAAATTTAAGTATTCATTGTGGGGATAATTTCACCAGATTTCCATTAATACCAAAAATGTGAAAATCAGAGCTCTACATCAAAAGATATGGCCTCTAGAAGATTTAGGGCAAAACTAGCAAAATTAGGGTAAATTTTGGGTGTGCAGGTGAAAATGTGACCTTTTTCCATCTTTTTTCAAATTGGGAATTTTTTCTCCAAAATCTCCGCTCCCCCGCCAACCCGAAGACACATGGAACTTTCTGGTTCATCCACGGGCTTCATAATAACATTTCACCCTTTTTTCCCAAAGTCCTCCACCAGCCCAACCTCTACTACTGATGTGGACATGTGGCACCTTCTTATTTGATGCGGAGATGAGGTCAAACATTTCACCTTTGTGTTTTTTAGCCAAAAGGCTAAGTGTTTAATTTCTCTCTGTGACTCTGCCTACCCGCCAATTTCCTTGGTGAAATTTCCTTGTTACCTCTGTGGGCCTGCCCAGGGAAAATTTCCCTTTAAAACTCCGCCAATCCATAGCTTCAGAAATACACAGAGTTAGGAGGACTTCCTTACCTTTATGGAAAGGTGAAAGAATTCTCTATCTGATGAAGGTGTTTCTAAGAATCCTTGATCCCTTAGGAAGTGCCAGAATTCAAAATACTTACACTAGACCATTTTCAAAGGGTAATAACACAAAAAATTCTAAGTCTAGACTTGGAAAAAGAAGGAAATTTCGAGGGGAAAACACTTATGAAGGATAGACAGATTGAGAAACAGGGACGGAAGCCTGTGTAATTTTATTAATCTCAATCAACTAAAAAATTACAGTGAATAGGCTGCAATATTTATAGATATTGCACAGCCAAATACATCCGGGAAAATGAGTTGCACAGGTGCAACCAAAAACCAGAATAAACAAGCTTCCAAATCACCCGGGAAGCAACAATTACATAAAAACAAATATATTGTTTAAAACAATATAACAGTGTGCATACAGACAAATATGGTTGATTAACCATATAACAATATAACCATTTATTATTTAATTAATGAAATTAATTAAATAATTAACTATGCATAATTAATATTTAGGATAATAAAATTTATCCTAACATTCCCCCCCTTAATTGTGCATTGTCTGAAGAGATGAGGAGAGAAATGCTCTGAACAACTCGAACTTGTCACGTGCAAGTGACTTTGTGAAAATATCTGCTCGTTGTTCAGCCGTTGGACAAAACTGAAGCTGGATGTTGTGCTTCAACACATGTTCGCGTATGAAATGAACCTGAACTTCAATGTGCTTTGTTCTCTCGTGAAAAACTGGATTGCGAACAAGTTTGAGAACACCTTCATTGTCAACATACATGGTGGTCGGTTTGTCCTGTGGTATTCCAAGTCCTTCCAGTATGCGACGTAGCCAAATCGCTTCACAGACAGCTTCTCCTGCAGAACGATACTCGGCTTCTGTGGAAGAGCGAGAAACAAAGTGTTGTTTCTTACTTCCCCATGATATTGGTCCAGATCCCATAAAGAATACAAATCCAGAAGTGGATTTTCTATCATCAATGTTACCTGCATGATCTGAATCCGAATATCCAGTCAAGAAGAAGTTTTCGTTCTTCTTGTATTCTAGACCAAGATCCACTGATCCTTTGAGATATCTCAAAATGCGCTTTGCTGCTTTCCAATGACAAATTTTGGGTTCCTGCATGAACCTGGATAGATAGCTCACTGCAAAGCTGATATCTGGTCTAGTGTAGGTCAGGTAAATGAGACTCCCAATCAGCTGCCGATAGAGAGTGGCACTTACCTCAGGAGATGGATCTGAACGAGATAACTGTAATCTGTTCTCCATAGGTGTAGCAATTGGTGTGCAATCCATCATCCTAAACTTCTCGAGCGTTGTCTTGGTATATTTCATCTGAGAAACAAAGATATGATTCTCTTTCTGCCATACTTCCAGTCCAAGACAGTAGTGCATAAGCCCGAGATCTGTCATGTCGAATGATCGCTTAAGATCTTTCTTTGTTTCATCAATCATCTTCACTGAACTGCCAGTGATGACTAGATCATCGACATAAACTACAACAATCACCATCTCCCCCCCTTGCTTTTTGAGGTAGAGATTGGGATCGTATGGATTTCTGACGAATCCATGTTGTACGAGATGCTCATCAATCTTGATGTACCATGCCCGGGGTGCCTGTTTGAGGCCATACAGAGATTTCCTGAGTCTGCATACCTTTTCTTCTTGACCAGGTACAACATATCCCTCAGGTTGAGTCATGTAGACTTCTTCTTGTAAATCTCCATTCAGGAAGGCACTTTTTACGTCCATTTGGTGAACTTTCCAACCAAACTGAGCAGCTAGAGCAAAGATCATCCTGATCGTTTTGATCTTAGCTGTGGGAGCAAATGTCTCCTCATAGTCAATGCCTTCTTTCTGTGCGTACCCCTTTGCTACAAGTCTTGCTTTGCACTTGTCCACTGTCCCATCTGCTTTGTACTTAGTTTTGAATATCCATCTGCATCCAATGGGTTTCTTCCCTGGTGGAAGATCAACAAGCTGCCAAGTGTTATTCTTCATCACTGATTGATATTCAGAATCCATGGCATCTTTCCAAGCTTTTGACTGTAGGGCTTCCTGGACTGTAGAGGGCTCGTCTGATTCAATGACTCTACTCATCAAAGCAAAGTTAACTTCTTCTCTTGCTTTACTGCGAGTCCGTGGTCCAGGGGTGGATGTATCCGGTGGAGCATCCAGTCTTGCATCTCGTAATGTGCTTGTACACCATTTAGGCATACGTTGACCTGTTCCCATGGGTTGTGGTTCTATCTGATCAACACCATCATCCCCATCATCACTTTCATCTTCTGAGGGAACATTAGCTTCAATTTTTACAACTGGTGAAAAATCTACATCTTGCGAGTCCGGAGGAGGAGTCTCTGCTTCCTTCTTCTCGAAAAACTCAACATCTCTACTTGTGTAGACTTTTCTGGTCTTAGGATCCATCAGTCTGTACCCAAGAGTCTCTTCACTGTATCCAATGAAGATGAGATTTTGTGACTTCATGTCCAATTTCTTTCTGTTCTGTTTGGGTATGTGCATGCTGGCTTTGCACCCGAATACTCTGAGGTGTGCAATGGATGGTTTCCTTTTTGACCATGCTTCTTGTGGTGTAATTCCATCAAGAGCAGTTGTGGGCACTCTGTTTAACAAATACACTGTTGTTTTTGTTGCTTCTGCCCAAAATGTCTTTGCAAGTTCGGAATCATCGATCATGCATCGCACCATTTCCATGATAGTACGATTTCTTCTCTCGACAACACCATTTTGCTGCGGTGTGTGTGGAGGAGGCATTTGTCGACGAATCCCGTGAGTTTGTAGGTAGTCTCTGAACTCATCACTGGTGAATTCCCCCCCTCGATCTGAGCGGAGAGTTCTGATGTGACGACCAGTTTCTTTCTCAACTGCCACTTTGAACTTTTTGAATGTTTCAAAGGCTTCACTTTTCTTGCGAAGACAAAAAATCCACATTTTCCGTGAATAGTCGTCAACACAGAGCATGAAGTACTGGAACCCTGAATGACTTGGCTGCATTGGACCGCACAGATCGGTATGAACCAGGTCAAGTTTACCATGAGCTCGAAAAGTACTCGTTTGGAATGAAACTCTGTGTTGTTTTCCTGCTAAGCAGTGAGGACACTTGTCTGTATCCTTCTGAAGAGATGGTAGCCCATGTACCATATTACACCGGCGAAGTGTTTCGAGATATTTGAAACTTACATGACCAAATCTCCGATGCCACAACTGAGCTGAGGTGGAGTTTTTAGCCACAAGTGCTTGATCATTTTTGTGAATGAAATCAAGTTGAAACATTCGTCCCACATTTGAGGCTTTTGCAATTATTTTCGAGCCTCTGGATTTATCTCGAATCAAACACATTTTCTTGCCGGATTGACTATCAAAGTCAATTTTCAGGTTGTGATCTAGGAGTTGACTGACCGAAAGAAGATTCTTTGTCAACCCAGGGACATATAGAACATCTGATAGTCTGCATTTGCGTGAACCAAGGGGTAGAGAAATGTTTCCAATCCCCTGAACTGTATATGAAGAATCATCTCCCAACGAAACATGATTTTTCGATGGCGTGTCCCTCATTGAAATAAACCAGTCTCTGTGGCCGGTCATGTGTCGAGTGGCTCCCGAATCAACATACCAGACGTCACTAGATGACGTGGATGGTTCACTTGATCGAGCAGTGAACAAGAAGTCTTCATTGTCTGACTGATCTTGTTGCTCAGCAATATTACCTTGCTGGTGGGGTCTTCTTTTCCAGTTCCCCTTTTTCTGCCCGTGATAGTTGTTTGAATGTCCCTTGTAAGTTTGTTGTTGTTGTGGTCCAGAATTGCTTGATGAACCTTTCTTATATGTGTTAAACCAACATTCTTGCAAGTCATGTCCTCTTTTGCAAATTGGACATCGCTTCTTCTGTTGATTGTCCCCATGATACTGATTCTGATGTGGGGACTTCTGATAGGATTTAGGTTTTCCTTTACCTTTTCCTTTCCATTTTTGATGTGAAGACAGTGCCTGCTCCTCTTCATCATCCTTGTTGTGCATTGCTTCCTCTTGTTGCAGTAGGTTTACTAGCTTGTCAAAACTAATTGTCGTATCTGACAAGTTTAGAGTTGTGACAAAAATGCGGTAAGAAGAGGGGAGAGCTCTCAGAACAATGGGAACGAGAGATTCATCTTTGACCTCTTCTCCTAGGGCTAGAAGTGAAGCCCTCAACTCTGCAACTCTTCTTAGGAAGGCTTCAATTTTCTCATTCTGTTTGAATTTCAATGTATGTAACTGACTCTGCAAATTGAGTATGACATTCTTGTTCTTGGCCTCATATATTGTGCTCAGCTTATCCCAAGCTTCTTTTGCTGATGTGGCATCTCGAATGTGGGCTTGCACATCGTCGGACACTCCAAACAAGATGATGAGTTTTGCTTTCTGATCTGCTCTATCAAATTGTCGTTGTTGTGTTGCATCCGTTGGTGATCTGGTTAGAGTACCAGTCACAACAGGCCAGATTTCTTCAAACTCAAGTTGTGTTTTTATTTTTGTCTTCCAAGCAGCATAGTTGCTTCCTCTGAGCAATTGTGAATCCGGAAGAAAAAATTTGGGGGCATTGGTGCCCATTTTGCAGAGATCACTGACAGGGTTTGGCTCTTATCACTCCAGGTATTAGGTCTCCCAATCTATATACCGTCAGTCCGATATACCGAACCTTTCTATATACGCGCCCTTCCGATATACCCGTCGGTACGTGGAAGAAGCTCGCCCTTTCTATATACCCGGCGGTACGTGAAAGAGGCGTTAACGTACGTGAAAGAATTCGATACGTGGTACCAAGACAGTACTGATGGGGTCTGTGTGATTATTGACACCGGCTCAAAGAAATATCCTCATACGCGCGCGTAACTTCGCTATATACTCGGATAATTTCTCAGTCCGGATTTATGTCTTGCAATCGTTCACAGACGGATGGGATGGTTCATAGTGTGTGCACTGTGACCTTATTACTCCCCGTCGATTTATAGGGACGATGCCCAGACGACGTTGTTGCAGCTATATTAGGCGTTAAGTGCAGTAGTAGTCGCGACGGCTTTACCCGTAAGCGCTTCCCAGAGGCACTGTATATACCGAACGCTGCGAATGAGATCTAGGATCTCGTGAGTGTTACAGAACCAATTTTACTGTTTTTTTATTACAATTCTGCCAGTTTCTGAGCAGTTACAAAGTTTTGCAGTTGACTATGGCAACCTGCAAATTAGTACAATATGCAGTACAATTTGAATAACAGGCAAAAAATTTCAGTTTCGGGGTCCTGGTGACCTCCTGAGCCCAGTACGACCCAAAATGCTAAAAATTGCAAAAAAATAGCTGAAAATGCAATTTTTAGATGGGTCTCCTTTTGCAAAAAATGTCTGGAATGAGAAAACAGACCAGATGGGAGAAATTTTTTTTACCCTAAATTAGGGATTTCTCCGCTAAATTTAGTTAGTTGTAACTAAATTCAAAAAAGCCTGCTAAATTTAGCAGTTCTGCCAAAATTTCCTGCCAGATGCAAAAGGAGAGTTTTTGAGTGTTTTTTGTGGGATTTGACCCTCAAACCTCTCACTCCCAAGGCGCATGCACTAGCCAACTTGCCCACTTAGGGCGCTTGGACTATGAAAGAAAGAAATTTGTATTTAATGATAAGTAAAATTGACTTACCTTTAAAAAAATGCAACTTGGTGAGCCTTCACGTGGCGCATGCTGGTGAAGGGGTGTTTTTAGGGTTGTATTTGCCTAAAAAATGGATCTGAAGCTTTATTTTCCTTGCTCAGGCCGCATTTTCTCCTTTGCTTGGCCACATTTTTTTTGTCCTTTGTCCCACGTTTTTTGCATGTGGCCGCGTGTTTTTTATTCCTTGGCACTGTTTTGCATGTACTGCCTGCCACGCATTTTTCTTGTTGGGCACTGTTTTTGAATGCCCTGGCGCACGTTTTTTAGTGCTTTTGCTGTATTTTACAGGCCGCGTTTTTGAATGCCTGGGTGTTTTTTTTTAGTGCCTGGGCACGTTTTTTGATTGTTTGTTTGCTTGTACAGGCCGTGGGCTTGGCGCGGGCCAGAGAAGAAGTTTGGTTGTTTGCTTGCAAAAAAAAATGTTTTTTGAAAGCTCTTGTGCAGGCCTGCGCAGGGTGCATAGAATGCTGCATGCAAGGGTGTTTTTTAGCTCAAAACAAAACAATTTTTTTCTTATGCAGGCCGCATGCTTAAAGAAAAACGCTGGATTTATTCAGGCTATAGGTCGCATTTTGCTCCAAACAACATCTTTTCCTCACCTTGTGCTTGCTTTTTATCAGAGCCACGCACTGTACAGGCCGCATTTTTGTGTAGGTTTGTTCTTCCTTCCCTGGCCACTTATTGAATTTTGGCTTTTCCACTGTATATTTTGTGCAAATCACAGCTTGATCCTCAAGCACATGATGTAAAACTCAGTTTGATCTGTGCAAGACAAGACTTTTGGCTGGGGCTTGGTGAATAGCTCAATAGACCTCCAAAACAAGCAAAACAACCTCCAAATACAGTAGATACTAAATGATTCTCTAATTTAGAGACAAAACCCTTATTGGGAAAAACAATTTTTTTTTATTATTATTTTCAATACCTGGAGCAATTTTTGCCTGGTGCTGAGTGCACCAGTGCAAAAAAAATTTGCGTTCCAAACACCTGGAACGAACTGGGGGATGTGGAAAGGTAGAGATGAGGCTGGGAGGTTGCAGGAGGCTGCACAGGCTCTCTATTGCTGCATACTCTTCTCCAATCTTCTCTATTTCTGCTGCATTCTTTTTCCACTCCTTCACAGGGCCAGAATTTCACTCTGGTACCAAATGTAGATTGAGAAACAAGGACGGAAGCCTGTGTAATTTTATTAATCTCAATCAACTAAAAAATTACAGTGAATAGGCTGCAATATTTATAGATATTGCATAGCCAAATACATCCGGGAAAATGAGTTGCACAGGTGCAACCAAAAACCAGAATAAACAAGCTTCCAAATCACCCGGGAAGCAACAATTACATAAAAACAAATATATTGTTTAAAACAATATAACAGTGTGCATACAGACAAATATGGTTGATTAACCATATAACAATATAACCATTTAATTAATCAAAATTAATTAAATAATTCAACTATGCATAATTACATTACACCTGACAAGTTACACCCTCTTATCTTTCATTTGATAAGTCTCTTGATGAAAGATTTTAGATGAAGGTATAATGATAGTAACAATATTAAATACCCTTAAATTTTGTGATATAAGTAAACTTCTTCAAAATTCTATATTAAATCATTTAGATGCTTAGGGAATTTAGTAATACTTTATGTACATGAGGAACAATTCCATGGCTTAATGAATCCTTCTTTATTTATGCACTTGTCAAATATCTTTATGATGCCATTTCTTGTCCACCTTAGTTGTTTTTATTCATATCACTACTAAGTTATGTATAACTCATCAGTTTGATTCTAGGTAAATATTGCCAAATGTGATATTCATATGTTCTAGGATACATGTGTTGGAAGTATTGAACTATCTCTCTAAACCTCTAATAGAGAGTAAAAAGACTGAACAGGAATATATTCCCTCTCTTTAATCTATCCTCCCTCTATCAAGGGTTGAAGAAGATATATTAGGCAATGAAGAAATTGTGTCTCAATAACTAGTAGGTAAAAGGGTGAATCCATGCCAACTTTGTGCACACTCATGTTGTAATGTAGGTGTGCAAAATTACAACAAGTAAAAGGAAGTAATGATGGGACCTCAAATACATTTCCATGGAATTGCAGAAGCCACAGTCCAATTGTAAAATTTGAGTATATTTGGAGATGGGAAATAAAGGTATTGTTATTCAAAGATTGATTTAATAATGTACTCATTATATATTGGCTAAGTTTTGTTTAAGTGATGCTTCCCTCTCTTAATGCATCAGTCATAATATTTTGCTTTTTAGGCACTGAATATTTTATCTAGATCAATGACACCATTAGGTCAGAGCTCTTAACATATAATGTTCGAGAAAGGTTATGAGTTTGAATCATATATTATAAAAAACATTGATATATTCTTGATTTGAAGTCATATATGATAAAAAATTTGAGTTTTTATGGAAAAAATATTCCCCTGAAGAGGCTAGGGGCCAAAATGATATGCCGCCACATGGCACCTATCCTTAGTGGCGGAGCGTGGGGAAATTGTGGAAAATGTGTATGCCAAATGACCAAAAAGGTGCAAAATTATAAAATTTTGCTATTCTTGGAATACCGAATATTAATATTAATTAGGTCCTTCTACAATATTCAAAAAAGCTCATTTCTGAAACTTCTTCAAGAATCCTAATAAAAGTTTTTCATGCGTCTCTTTAAATCAAGTGAAAAGATTTTTGCGTTGAAAAGCTTAATTAAAAAAGAATTTAAAAGGATGCAATTGTAACCCTGTAGCAATTATGTGATGGAGTGAAATACCTTAAAGTTTGAGTTTAAAATTAATATGTTAAAGTGAGTCCCATACTGGCAGGGATTTCACTGGACAGTAAATGATAGTTTCAACCACCGTTTTTTAATATAAAAATGGCTCCTCATTCTCTCCCAGCATGGTTAAAAATGTCAGGGAATGGGTCTGTCAGGATGTATGCTAAAATTTTGATGGAATTTTGGTCAATGGAACATCAGAATCCCTTGCAACTTATTCCCGATCATTCATTTCTCTCTCCTGGGCTCAGAGGTCAGCCTTGTACTGTAAAAGCCAGAATTGGTTCATTTAGGGGTGAAAGGGTTGAGTTACATTCGGTATTCAGTATTGCAGTGTTATCCTTTTCTGGAGGTTACTAGCCTCGAAGTGATTTTGGAATATTTTGCCTTTGCCTGCCCAAGTTTTCTGGAAAAGCTATTATTTCTTCATCTGGATCATTGTAATGGATATTGTGATTGTGTTCTGATGATGTTGAATCTATGTTCTGTGATTTCTGAATTTCATCCATGTCATATCCTTATCATTGGTTAATCTATGATCGATTTCATTACAAAATTTGATTTCATTTGTGCATGAGGTTTTTGTTGTGTTTTCTTGAAGAGATTGTGTATTTCATCTGCAGAATTTAATTCTACTAACTCCTTTGGTGCATCACCTATTAGCATTAGTTCTTAGCTTTTTTTGCATTCTCTATCTCTGTCTCCTTGGAATTTAGGGTAGATTTAGGAATTTTCATAACCTCTGCAACTTGTAAGTGATAGCAAATGACCAGAGGAATTTTTTAGGAACCAACCTCTATAATCCTGGAGATTCCTTTCCCATTTTACAAGTCCCACACTTGGGGAAAGGATTTCTCTTTGTGTTTTTATCCATCTAGATGTCCGAAATATGATGCTCGAGAATTCCTAGAACCGCTAATCATGATCTATGGGGTGATAGCCACCCTTTGCCATGGAACAGTGGTCTTGAGATGGATGCCTGCCCCCATGGTGGAAAAATTTAAGAATGTTATGCTTACTCCATAGTGGGGATCTCCTCCACCAAACACTCAAAAGGGGTTTTCACATTATCTTGGTGGCCCCCCATTGGTGAATTATGGTTTTCACTGAGTTAAACAAATGATAATGGAACCAAAATTTGTCTTTCGAGATAAATGTGATTTACAATGGTTATCCCATATGGATAAAAGGGGGGTAATAATTCTAACCATTATCCTCAAACTCCCTATGATGGAGGAAGAATATAGTTCAAGAATCAAGGAGAAATTTCTCTATTCTTCCCATATATAATATTGTTCCAAGGTCAATAATATTCAAGGGATAGAATGGTACATGTTAAGTATTGAAGAGGCGTGAAATTGAGAAGAATTTCAAGAAGACTATGATGCAAGACTTGGTCTAGGGGTTCGTAATATGGAAGATATTAAGCATGTAGACTACATAGTACACAATTCCAGCATTTACGAAGGAAGATACTCATAGTCACGTTACTCTCATCGATGCTTCAAAGGCCATAATGACAATACATTCGTTCTCTTCTTCCACTAACAACATGTATCTTATAGAATTCTTATCATCAACAAGGATCATGGCTCATACTTCTGGAGATATTCAAGAAAATGCCATATCAAAGAAGCTCAAGATCTAAGGTCGCGTATAGAAAATTCAAATACATTTACACTTCTTTGGACATCATTTTCTACTTTAACATCGTCAAAAGATTTTTTTTCCCTCATACATTAGATGGTATTGGCATATTTACTAGGGCCAAACATTCCTATAAATCCAGTGGTTCAGATGACTGAAATAGAATGGGAACATCCCTACCCATCGAGAACAGTGGTTAAAAATATATCATAAAAAGATTGACCTTATGGTTTCTGCACTAGTTTTCCACTTCTAGTAGTTAGTGGATACATATCCAATACTAAGGCTTTTGTCAGGGGGTATACTTTTATGGATACACATTTTGCAGGTTGTCATTCACTTCCCTCCAATACTCAATCTCTTGATTTGATATTAGGATAAACCTTTATAAACTAGACCTATTTATAGTCCATTTAATGATCTTCCAATACTGAGGCCGACCTCGAATCTAAGCATATTTGTCATAAAAAACTGAATGTTATAATTTGGAAGATTAGGGACATGATATCCACATAGAAAATCGGCCTATTCCATCAATACACATATACATCATGAAACTTGTCTATCCTAGATTTTTTCACATTCAGTTTGTGATTACCACAAATTCATGAAGTACTCCATAATCTATCAAATATTGCAAACTCTTCAAAATATTAATCCTGTAAATACATGGCTACCTACTCCATTGTTATGTTTTCTGCCCAACCCCATGCACTCCTGGTCTATTATACCAAAATTATTTTCAAGTCATTTAAGGATCAGTATTATACTTGGATCCTTTTACCATGGAACATACCTTTTTTAAAATCCTAGTGGTTTGGGGTCATATATTACCTGTGAACATTAATCCTCCACATTACAAAACTATCATCATAAAAGATCTGATTCCATATGTGATCCCCAACTAAAGGTAAATTTCTTCCAGTGCAGCCTAATCCATAGGTTTTAGGACCTATTAACTCTGAAATGATTATGTCTCAGCATTCCTTATCAAAAACAATGGGATATCTCATGTATAATATTGTCCCTTGAGTTATTTTCCATATCTGGTCATTGAGATAAAAATGACCATAGACATTAGGAATCACTTTCACATCAACTCACGAGTGTCACTTATTAAGGCTACATTGAACTCTCACCATAAACCAACTCACCTAAGATCAATAAAGTTCCTTTTACTTTTCATAAATTCTAACTTGATAAGAATAAAGGGAATCCTTTAAAGTTTCTTATCAAGATTTATTTGTGCCTATATAAGACATGAAATGTTGGGACATATATGGGATTTTCAAGGAGGATTTTCATCTAGATCATTTGGAGTGGGGAGGGTAGTTGATATTTATGACCTGTGGGGTCTGAATGTTCCCATGAATGTGTGAATCCATCTATGAAATGCTTGGAAAGAACAATGTGATTTTAACTAGTCATGAGGTTGAAGCTTGAAATGTAAAATGTTGTATTACACCAGGTTGAACTCAATGGTGTGCTTCATCAATTGAATCTAGATCTTCACAATCCTAACTACAAAGATGTAAGTGGTTTAGAGCTACGTCTTGATATATGCACTTTTTGTACCATTGTCTTCAACCTTCCCAAAATGACCACTTTAAAAAAAATCTGGGTAAATGAGTGAATAGTTTCCTTGAAATTTATGATTATAGCAACTAAGTGAAATAATACAGTCCCCCCAGGATGTTGGGACTATGATACTACAACCCATCAGTGACCAGAAGAATGCAACAATGTTGGAGAAATTTGTACTCCTGTGAATTGAAACATGGGAAAAATAGAAACCAAGGATAATAGTACAATGTAGAATGGGTGGGTCATGTTCATTCATTCAGGGTGACTTATATAGAAGCTCGCATGGGAAAGTTAGCTTGATCATAAAATGGTCAGAATATGGGGTAGGATCACGTAAGTTTTGGCAGCGGAGTCATAGGAAGTAGAGCATGCCTAAAATAAAATGACTTGAACCATGATGGTAACCTGTCAAATATGAATAACCACCTTAGCTCTTCCTCAGCAAGAACTTGCAAATACAGATTTCTTTCTTGACCACTGCGAAACTGGTATGACTCTCATTTCATTTACAATACAGTAAATTTTATTCACTACCAACTAGGGAATGTAATCCACCTCCTCGATAGAAACTTACAACTTTTACACAAAATAATATATTACATTATGTGAGAGATTAGAGTTGATGTATGAATATAATTTCCCTCTTTAACCAAAAGAATAAATTTGCAATGAATGTAGAAGGATCATGGGATTTCCTCTTTTACCAAAGTCATTCATTCCTATGTCTTGCATATTTAGATTGAACCCCATACCTTATAATTCGATTTCTATGATTTGATTTTGATCACCTTACACTGGGGACTATCAACTTACAGTCCTCTTGTAAAAATTGTCCTTTCTATTTTAATTTGTCCCACCAACTACCATAAAAATTGAATGTAATACGCCAAATGATGTTGATACAGAGATTTTGAAACACACAAATGTTTGTAATACAGACATTTGGAATCAATGGATTGAAGCCGCCATTTGGCCTGTTTCAGATATTTTGTATGTCAATAATGAACATGAGATTTCAAGTCGCGCAGTAGCTTTTCAATCATATATTGTTTGGGGTGCAAGTCATTGATCCTCACCATGTGTGCATTGGATTTGGGAAAAGAATAAAATTAATGAATTCTATCTGATATATATAGGAGGCGAATTTTCAGGACCATTTTATGCTTATCGTAATTTTCTATCCTACTTTCCTATTGAGCGAAAAGACAAGATTTTGACTACATTAATATTTAAATACACATCTAATAAGAAACTACCAACTCTAAATTACAACATGTATGGACCACGGTTTCTTTTGGGAGGAATTATCATAGCCTGTGTGCATGTATTACTTACACTTAAGCTAAATCAATTGAAACTAAGCAAGAAACTACCACCTAGAAATAGTTCCTAAATTTAGCTAAAACAAAGCAAATGTGCACCATCATGATAAGAATTGAACAAGGGTTAGATGCTAAACATTCATCAATACATAAATTTGAAACTAACAATGCTAAATATCTAAAACTCCCTCTATTCTCTAACAACATATAAATGAATGAACCTATGTAAGCTCCATAAGCTATCAAAATAGTTGTCCTTAATGCTCCAAGGTACCTAGATAATGGCAATCTTAATCAAAGTTGGGCTACAAGACCCTTTTGACACCTCCCATATGACCCAAGCACTTTAAGTGAAAGAGGCTTAACTCTTCAAGAATGATGAACTCTCAAGAATGACAAAAGTAAGCTCTTAGTCTATCTTTGCTATATGCTTTGCATTTGCTCTCTTCTCAGAGGATTTAGGTGTAGGTAAAAAGGTAGAGTGGAGGGCTCTTTATATAGCCCAAAGGATAAAAGATTCAACACATTCTCATGAATGTGGGATAAAGGTAAAACATGATTAGGAATGGATAAGGTTGCTTTATTAAAGGTAACCTTACTTTAGAAGGGTTTAATTTTGTCATTAGCAAGTCATGGGAGTTGGGGGATGTATTTTAATTAATCAAAGGTGATTAATTAATAGGTAGATGTAAGCTTATAGAAGCTAATTAGAGGAATATTAGTACGATTTAGGGGACTATTAGAAGGGAATTAAATCAATTAAATATAGTAGATTTATTGATTTAAATGAAGGGAAAGCTAATTAATTAATAATAATTAATTAGTCTAGATAGAAGGGGTGATTAATTAACGGAAGGTCGTTAATTAGGGTAATGTGTTGGATATGTGAAACTTAATTAATTAGTGTAGTGTAATTAATTAACAACGACAATGAGGGAATATGAGCGCTTTTGACGATATGTCGTCAATTTGCGGAGAAAGGGGATAATTAGCCCAATTTAAGTATTTAAATTGCTTGGGCGTAATTATAGGTGTCTACAAAAACATGCAATTAACGAGCTCCTTTGGGAGTGGTCCTAAAGATGACATCACATTCAAAGATAGTTTGAAATAAGAAATATCGTCACTTTGAATTCAAGAGTTGAAGATAAAATTAATGGGAACACAGGGAGATGAATGTACCCTTCCTATGTCGAAATAGGAATGTGAATGAAGCCGAATTCCAATTGAAAAAGATGAGAGATAGGCAAAAGAATGGGGAAGAATTAGTTAACCTACATCAGTTGTTTGTAATAACTTGAGGGGTGAAAAGAGTGTATTGTCAGTATCAAACAATATGGAGTAGGGGAAATGAACTATCAGCCTCTAGGTATGTTGTTGATTGGAACAACTGTTCCCTAAAGTCCATCATATTGCCATTGGCACTACCATTCCTAACAAGAGTATAAGTCATCCAAACATTGTAAATGGCTCTATGAAACAAATCCTTATACTCAAATATTAGAAGGTCCATTGCTGAATAAAGTACCTAATCTCACGCATCAAGATACATAAAGTACAATTCATAAGAGAAACAAGTAAACTTATTAGGAAATTCATATAGGTGATCCGGGAAAACAAAAACATGTAGCACTAGTAAACCCAACAAAGGTACCACATTATAGAAATTTAGAATGTTATATGTTATCACTAAGCTAATTTTTGAGAAATAAACAAGTTAATGAGAATTGATATTAGGAGACTGCAAGGTTGAAAATGATGACCTGATAATTTGAAGAAAATGTAACTATGGATAATTAATGGAATTGGAGAACCATGAACCAACTGCTCTTTCTCCACATGAATTTCTAACACTGGTTGCAAAGTAAAGTAATTGAGGTTTGATCAGATAAGCAATTTTAAACTAGCTTTTGTGAAAGGTTTAAAATCTGGTTGAAATGATGCCATATTAATTTGTCATGTCAGACAAACCTAAAGGTTATGGTGATGTAACCATGCGCTAAGGCAATATGTCATGGCTTCATGGAAATAAATGACTCATGTTTCTAAAATATTATTAGGTCATTGTCTCGTTTTACGTCTTTTGAGTAACACATATATGTGATATAGAAATAAATGTATATGTCACTATTGTATGAGTTTGGTTCATGTTTATTGTAATTAAATCCTCTGTGATGCTCAAGTTTTAAAGGGGGAGTATGTGGATCACCATGTGGTGTTGTGTAGCATGCTATTGAAGTAAAAAAAAAATTATTACGATAATTTTATTGTTGTATTTTGGTGTTGAAAGTGTGGGCATTACACATTCAAAAATCTTTGATACCGATAATGGAATAGAGTAAGAGCATATTATATTGATTTATGTGCATAACAAGAAGGTTAGGCAACACTATATATAACAAAAATGTAGTTACAATTGCAGGAGCACTTTTCATCTAAAGGGTAGGTAGAGAAACCAATATACGTATTGTTAGGCATAATTCTATGTTACAATAAAAAATAATGTTATATAAAATTAATCTAATAGGTTCACACATTACACACTTCATGTCTACTTGTCCCATTCTTTCCATTTGATTTATCTCATTCCATGTTATTATCCTTTCTTTTGGCTACTCTAGACCTTTTTCATTTATCCTCACTTATTTTTTGTCCTCAATTCGTCATGTTTTTCACACTTTGACCTAGGGTGCATCTATAATAGTTATGAGGTATCATTTACCCATGGAAATCAGAATTCCTTTTTAATTGGTCCCATTGCACCGTACATGTGTCAACCATGGGTATATGGCCTTGGAATGATATATACTCCTATGATTTTTTTATTTTCACTGATTATTTACAACCTACGTTGCTATTCACATACAATACTTACATATTTACTACTTAAATCTTGCACTAAATTTTGCACATTACCCAAAAAAAAGTGAAAAAATGGAGTTTTGGAGAGTTTCCTCTTTTGCATTTCGGTCACCATAGTGTGTTAGGAAAAGAGATATTTTTTGAAAGGGACTATTTATCCTTATATCACCCAAGAGGGCCTTCTAGCTAGAAATTGTTTTCTTTGGGGAGGATTAAAAGCATTATCAAGATCACAGATACACACTATAAAAATCTAGGGTAACTAAAGAGCAGTTACTAACCCTCTTCTGTCCTCTTAGTTTTGAATGCATGGTCTTGTTTTTTTCATCATTCATTTTTATAAATTAGAGTAAATGTGTGTTTTATTTGTTTTTGTAATTTGTCTTAGCATTATTATGCCATGTAGTTGTATCCACAATTACTTCTTGGTTATCACCTATTAGTTAAGAATCCTATTAGGATGCCTATAGTCTATCTTAGTTGTAGGACTTAGAAACATATGACGTCCTATGATTAGGGATCATGACTACGTATCCTCTAGATTTATGACATGTTCTGTACTTCCTTGAGTATCTTTGTATTTATAGCACCCATGTGGAGTGGTATTAGTATTAGATCCCTATATTTGATAACTTAGATTGATAACCAGCGTTTTACCCATGCAACTCAATAAATTCACTCTCATTTTTATTTTCTTTCTTTTTTGAAATCCTTGAGCGTTATGTCTAAGAATACCTACTACATGGATGATCCATATAAAGGCAAAATAAATCTTAATGTTCTTCAAACCATTTTATAAGCCCATAACTACGAAGATTTCTATCATAATGGAAATTCTAATCCCAGTCTAATATTGATGGTAATACTTATGAATGTTGTCTCTTCTCTAGTCTTCATATTCATTGGATACTATGTACCATGTTCCTACATGCATAAATGCCATCTAACAATGGTCTTTGTCCCTTCGAAGTTGGAGAGGACTTATACGTAAGGTTTGTAAATGGTGAAAAGGTTTGTTTTTAGACCAACCTCATGACATGAATGGTTGTTTAACTTGTTTCTTATGTGACCTACCTAGCTCAATAATATCTTGACATGCGCTCCTGATCTAACCTAGGATAATGATGGCCTATGGATACATGTGTATGAAGCTTCTCGAAATCTAAGGCATTTTTTTGTTTTTGTGTAGTGCCCCTAAAATTCTCACCGTGGAGGATCTTATGAACAGCTTCCCAAATTTAATCTCAATGGATGTTTTCTTCTAGTAGAATTAAGTGGGAGACTGCTGGAGGGAACTAGTGAGTTGTGGTATCTTCTTGATCAATGCGTGAAGGAGTCTTTCAAAGAAATCAACTAAAGGAAACATAGAGGTGTCACACCTGTGTTCAATGGAAGGTTTTAGAGCTAGAGCTCATGGATATCAATGGAAAAATCACCATCATAGCTTTGTGCAAAGCCCCTCAATGGAAATTTATCAGATAAGATATGAGCATAGGAATCTATAAGTATTGTATGCTAAGTTAAATAATTGCTTGAATTAAAATGAACTTAATTAGATCTATGCAGAATATCATTAACCTCTATTCTTGAAAGCTAATCCAAATAGAGGGAGAAGATCTCACTAAAGACTGGCTACAAGGCCGAGCGTGGAAATTTTTTTGTATTACTCAACAATGGTAGAGTTAGTGCAAAATAGATATGCCAATCTAACTAAATGGCTACAAGCTCCAAGTTTAGTTATTCATATGTACTTAACCTATCATGGGTGTAAGATTCAAAGCTCTGGTGTAATGGAGTGATAGCCAAGAGCTCAAAAGTTCCTATTAGCTATAGCTAATGCAATTTGGAGAGTCTAAGCTGCCAATATCAATCCAATGTGGGACAGAGAGATAAAGGTATTTTGAAGTGAACCTTAGACTAGTTGGAGAGGGAGGGGTGACCCTTCTAATGATTTAACTAGTTTTCCAATGGAAGAGTTTGAACTCATGGGTGTTCATGTGGGATTATAATTAGCTCAAAAATCACTTTTAGATTAGATTAGGATAAGCATAAGAGTTTTAGGCTTATTTGAGCTAGTGATTTATGCTAGTTAAACTTGACTAGAAAGTGATTAGAGACTCATTTGAGAGTTGGGATGAGGTCTAGCATAACCAATTGGGTTTACTGATTAGATATCCTATGTTAAGCCAATAGGCTTACTGTGGTACTAGAGAGAATTAGGGAGGTTCTGAATTTGAAGATCGATTATAAATAACGAAGTGTCATGTAATTGGCTATCTGAAGATGAGATGAAAGCTAGCCAAATAAGCTGAAGTGTAGGAGGAATCGACTGAGACCAGGTTTCATAATGGGAATCATAGAGTGGAATTAGCAGAAAACACTAATTAGCAATGGAGTGTCATCAGATAGAAGTTGAATGGGAGGACTTTAACATTAAAACTGTGGAAGCATATTTTAGGTGTCTGCATTTGCACCATCTTTGGGGGTGGCGTAAGCAAATGCCACTTTAAAGAAAGTAGACAAGCATAAACAAGTAGAAAGTTTTGAAGGGATAGAAGAAAAAATAGTAGAATGGAGGATGCACCCTTGAGTTTTTGATGGGGTGATAGAAGAAGCTCGATCGACGATCAAAATTAGGAAGGAAGATGGATAGAAAGAGAACCAGAAGAAAGAATATTGTGATAGTGAGAAGAAAAGGGATATAGAAGAAAAGAAGTATAAGAAGAGGGAATGAGCTTTTGCATCCAGCTCCAGTGCAATTTTAAATAATTTTATTTGTCATCACTATTCTCATAGTGATCTTCATCATCGGTCCTTAGTTAAAAATAATGCATACAAAAGTGTAGTATGACATGAAAATCCATATACGAACAAATGAAAATTGCTAAAATACACCAACTCCATGTAACATAAAAATTGTTAATGCAATAGGAGAAATACTAAAATCCATGCCTAGCTCCATGCAACATACATAATGCAATGCCAATAGGAAAAAGTAAAAAATGCCTAACACTCCATGTAACATACAAAATGCAATACAATATGAGAACAGTAAACAAGCCAAACCTAATAGAGACACAAGATGCACCAATGTTTTTGTTATTAAGCTTCAGCTCTTGACCTATTTGAGTTTTTAATGACCAAGGGTTGACGAAATGATGCCCTAAAGAAAGGATACATGCAAGGGAAATAACTGAGGAAACTTGGGTTCGTATGAAAAATCATTCATGCACTACAACATAGTACCCAAAAAACTCATTGTAGCCCTAGAGCTTATATGACAGTAACAAGCAGACCAAGCTTTTGTTGAATGGAGATAGATCAAAATGAATCCACGAGTCATTGTGCACATGAAAAAGTGAGAACCTAAGAATTATGTTGTGTAGGATACATTTCAATGTTATGAGGAAAATCCATTTGATACAGGCTTTAGCTACATGTATGCCATTTACTATGTTTTTAAAAATATTGAATTTTACGATTTTTGTATTTTTTATTGTTTTACCAAATGTTTGGGACTTGTCAAGGAGACGTATTTGAATGTTTTTATTTTTCCAAGAAATATATTTGAAACTTTTGGATGTTCAAATGTTATAGGAATGATTGTATGATTTTCTAGAATTTTTTCTAAGGTATGTATAGGAAAAAAAAGAAATGTGGATGCCCCTAGACGTTAGATGGAATGTACACAAGGGTAAGAATGCCATCTGCACATATGAGAGAAGGCTGAAGATTCACAAAGTTTCCCCCAGTGATTATGTGGAAGTATAAAAAGGCATAAACTCTTCACACATAGAAACGGGATCCAGGGCCAATTATGGATTAGGTTCAACATGATTATGAACGTAAACCAATGACGCTGCTAGGAAGGAGCAAGTCATGCTCCAAGTGTAAGATGTCCTAAGAAGCACGATGATAGAAAGGAAGGAGTACTATATTTTTTGTTGAAATAAGAGACACAAGGTCTCCCTCAAACATAATCCAAAAAGGAAATATTATACACATGGATGTTCTTAAAAAAGTGTAAGACACAATGAATAAGAATTTTATAGGATATGGAAAATGTTCCTAGAATACTAGTGAAAAACGAAGTGATTAGCTAAACGCACAAATCGTGAGACAATATAAATACTAAAGTGAAGAGTTTGAACAAGGTATAAAAAAAATAAACTTGGTAGCATACTAATCCTATTTACTCATCAGAGATCTAGTGTGTGCACGTGGAATTTTATTACCTCTTGAAGGGAATATTTGATAGATAACGAAAGTGAAGACACCCTCAGCCAATGTGTATGATTGATTGATTTTTAAAGGTTGATTTTATGAATGGATGGTGGAAGAGGATAGCCATATATTAATCTCCACTATTAGCTAAGGCATCCATATCTCTTGAAGGAGATTTATTTGATTCTGATAGCAACATTTCTCTACTATCTAGCCAGGTGTCCATAGTCCTTGGTAGAGATTATTGGAAATACCCAAAGAGAGAGTTATGTTATTGATATGATTCCTTTTACTTTTACCTTTTAGCTTTTGATTGATTTGATTGATTGAATCTTTTGACTTTATGATAACTTATTTCATGTCTCTTGATTTGTTTTGATAATTCGGTTAAGAACCACTGATGGCTTGATGGAAGGATGTGGAAATGATTGTGATGAAAAAATTAGATAGTGTCAAAAAATATGTCAAAAAGCTTATTTGCAACAATTTTATTAAACGTTAAATTGTGATAGGATGTCTAAGAGGTCAGTCGTTATTTATTTCACCAAGGTGATAAAAGACTAAAGTCAAATGGATACCATAGAGATAAATGTCACAAAATGTGCATGTGAATAGGCTAACCAAAATATCAACGAAGGGATGAAAATGGGAGGAAACT
The DNA here is from genome assembly GCA_019776745.2 of Taxus chinensis. Classification (NCBI taxonomy): domain Eukaryota; kingdom Viridiplantae; phylum Streptophyta; class Pinopsida; order Cupressales; family Taxaceae; genus Taxus; species Taxus chinensis. Next base: position 40,516 of record JAHRHJ020001233.1, on the reverse strand, counting down.
TACAGAAGAATAGCAAGAAGGGAAGAAAGAAATATCCATGGTACCAACACCTGATTGCAAGTTTGTCTTTGTACTTTGATGGTTTTTTTTTTTAATTTTAGTTTTTTGATATATATATATTTTTTTTTTTTAACCATTGTTACTAAACAAATTCACTCTGTGTGATAGGATCAACCAATGATGTTGTAACTTCCTGGATAAGATACGAAGCGTGTTTGTTACAAGAGTCATGTTTCCGATCTAGATAATCGTGGTGAATTCACACTCAACAAAGGGACTGCGATTATCCATGAAACATGGATTTGGTATGTGAAGCTGAGTTCCCTATCCAGAGGTTTATGCACTTTACGCCAACTCGATGGTTATGTGTGTGGCATCTTGAATCGCGCGTGATTAAACTTTTGAATTGTTCCAGTGGTGGGGATGTTGAGCTCTGAAGTTAACCTGAGCTTGATAATGAACAATTGGGGTTCTTATAGGTTGACGCTTTGATTGTCTGACCTCGAGAAGGAGAAGAATGTGAAAATGTATGATTGATGAGAGGAAAGATAGAATGGTTAAAAGTGGGGCTTGCCACACATGATTAGAAGGGAAATATGTGATAGATGAAAAGGATACGGTTCCAAGAATTGAAGAGGAGGGACTACCAGGAGGTGAGCCATGGATAGAAGTGAAAGGGCTACTAGATTGTGGCCCAAGAAAGAAGAAGAAGGGGCTACTAGGATTTTACCCATAAATAGCAAGATGAAGGATACTAGGATGTGGCCCAAGAAGAGCGAAGAAGGGCTACTGGGACGATGACCCAGAATGTAAGATGAGGACTCCAGGATGTGCCAGAATAGAAGAGGATGGACTACCCGGGGTGATTCATACATAGAAGATGAAGGAGAGTTAGAATTTACCCAATAATTAAAAGATAGTGGGCTATTCAAACAAGTCCCACAAATAGAGGGGAGGGATACTAGAAGGTTGACCCACACCAGATGAAGATGAAGGGGATACTTGGCATGACCCACAGGAGATTTTGATGAGAATTATGATAGACGAAGAGTTATGGCTGATGAGATAAATAAGCCATGGAGCTATGCAAGACCAAGGAGTTCATCACATAATGAAGGAATGTGAAGATGGAAGAATAAGAGGAGGTCAAAGTGCATGCCATCTGAGGCCTCTTCTCCATTTTTGATTAAAGGATTAACCTTTTCTGCACAATATGCAAATGCATCAAAGTCTCAAAGAGATCCCTTTTTGTAATCTATAAAGGAATTCTTCATATGCCCCTATAAATGCCCTAATTGTTTCTTCATCTGAAAAAAAGAAGGGATCCATCGATATGAGTTGTTGATCAATCCCTAGGGGTTATTGGAGAAATAGGTTTCACTTGGTGGAAGGATAGAAGATGGTTTATGATTTTGATAGAAGGAGATGGTGTGTGGACGAAGATAGGTGTAGCTAGATGTCTCAGGAATAGCAGAAGGTGGTGTGGACCTACATATACAATGGTATGTGTAGTAAATGTCGGAGTAGTCCAAAGTCTGTATATTACGACACATGGGTTCGATTTGATGTTTGTCTCAAAGGAATTTGAGTCACACGAATCTTCCAGAAGGAGATTCCGTGGGAGTGATTATGAAGAAGGTCCTGCAAAGAAGGGAGGACTGTGATTCAAGCATCGCATTAGATGAATGATGACAAGGTCCTGCGAAGAAAGGCGGACTTTGATTTAAGCATCACATTAGAGAATGATGGGACAAGGGTCCTGTGAAGAAAGAGAGGACGCCAATCAAGTATTGATTTATACTCTGATGGAGGATCAGAGGCGCGGTATTTTTCTTCAAAGGAAGAAACATTGTTGGAGCGGACTGGATAAAAGGGGTCCTATGAAGAAAGGGGAATGCGACATAAGAGTCACATTAGATATGATGACGAGGACATGCAAGAAGGAGGGACCGCAACATAAGAGTCGCATTAGATGACTTAGGAGTGAATTAGATGAATTGAATAGGAGGTTGGATCTGCATCCTAGAAGGAGTCAGAGCGACATATTTGGATGGAATCCTCAGAAGGAAGAGGAAATGTTTGGATTAGAATTAGAAGAAGAGTGGGGGAAACTCAAATAATAATTGGATCAGACGGGTCTAAATCATTACCACCGACTATGAGATGCAGGTGGGAATGAGTTACCCGTATGGGCTCTCTAGCACGAAGGAACCACTAGAGGTTTATTTGTGATGGGATCCTATGATTGATTTGCGAACCTAGGTTCTGTATTTTGTAAAGTATGGGAACCGCCACAATAGGTAGTCATTTTTGGCATTGTTTTAAGCACAAATGGCTAGATCTAGATAGGTCAGGGAACTCTCAAAGGGAAGGAAGGACATGTCAATTTGGGTAGCATAAGACAACCAACTAGACATGGTTTAAGTATGGGGATGATGCGTGATTTTTGAAGAAAGGTTAAGGAAAATAGACATCGTGACATGCATATCATTGAGATAAATAAGGGATTGTCCTAGAAAATAATTTTTTGAATGAATAATCACAAGGAACAATCATGCGAGTGTGAAACCCAAAGCCAATAAACAAGGAAAATACACCATATGAAAATGTGATAAAGATGAATCAACAAGCTGCTTTCACTATGCCACGTTCAAGGAAAATGAACAAAACGTTAAGTAAAATAATGAATCAATGCAATATCCCAATAAGGATTATACAATGAGTGACTCAAACTTGAGTAAGACCTATATCTCAAAAAGTGTCAATTACAATCGTGAATGACACAACAATTCACCAAGATATGTAACACACTTTCGAGGAAGTGAAGTATTGATATCGAGGTGTTATTGATATAACACGCACAAATAGTAACACCTAACACTCTTCTGAAAAATCAAGGATAATAGAACCGAACTAAAATCTCCAAAGTATAGCTAGGAATAGTTTAAAATGTGTGGAACATAACATAAATATAGGTATTATGTCAGTTTACAAGAAACAAGACGTAAATAGCGAAATGGTAGTGATACGATACAAACAAGTTAACTCTTCTAAGGAAGTCTGCGGTGATGAACCACGCCTAACTACAAGAACCTTGACAGGGGTATCAAGATAACAATAGACCCATGATGTGAAAAAACCTCTGACACACTTTAGATGTTAACTAACCCACCGCAAACATGGATGGGCTTAAACGGACATAAAGTGAGAGAAACAGTCGATTAGTAACAAAAGTAGTCACCCTTCTTTTGATCAAAAAAGTGTCAAAAGAATGTGAGAAATAAAATCAAGAAAAATGACAAAAAATGGTAGCTCACTTCATTAGAGGTTCACCTCGCCTAAGGCAAGTAAAAAAAAAATAGGCGAAAGTAATACGTAACACGTTCTCAAAAGAAGGTTCATTATCAAACACTATTTTTAAAGGGTCAAAGTGGGCTCCTAGCCAGTATATTCTCCGGGTGGTTCTCTCACCCTAGGTGTTAAAAGTTGCCACAGCGAGCTGCGGTACAAAAAGTACACTGACTAGTTTGGGAGTATCTGGCTTACTTGACCCTTCAAGAACAGTAGGAAATAGTGCGTCTACGTTGGTATCACTGGGTCACACAATGGACAAACCTGTAACTCTATCTCAAAAAGGAATCACTGGTAAAGTAGGTAGTCGGAGCACTTCCCGTTTTCGTCCACAAGGTTCCCTCTTACGTGGACTACTTGGGAGTCCTGGAACCACCCCTTTTATAGCTTAAGGCGTTATGCCCAAGGGGTTATGTTTCCAGTGAGTGGAGAGGGGGTACCCTTTTCTGAAACTTGCAATAAGTGTTTTGGAATATGTTATTCTTTTATCTTATTTATAGGGTGGTTTGCTTGAACACCTTTTGGCCAACGTATAACAACTGTATTAGTGGTTTTTTGAATTTTTTGTCCTCATGTCTTTTACACGCGTTTGAGGTCCTGCATTCAAGATTAGTAGTTCTCCAATAAATCACATTATTTACAAGAGGCTTAAAAGTGATTTTGATTCTCAAGATCATTAGGATGCAAGGAGAAGAGCATGAACAACAAATTAATCTAATAAAAAAGAAAGATAAAAATCTTTTCAATCAATAAACATACAAAATTCTTGATATAAAGTTCATTCCCTTAAACCAAAAGGAAGATGAAGTTTCCAATTACAAATTTATAAAATGAAACTTAAAGTTGATTTTGATTCTCAAGAGCACCCTAAGGTGCAGAGAATATCATAAACAAACTTATCCCAACAGTTTTTTTCGCATGGTTTTGATAGATAGAAATTATAGTTTTTTTATAGAATTATAGAAATAGAAAACTTCAAAATCAAAGGACCATTGAAAAAATACTTTGGAAAAGGTTCATTCCTTAAACCAAAGTGAATATGAAGTTTACAATTTACCAAATTTTATAAAATGAAGACTAAAGTTGCTTGTGATTATCAAGATCACCCTAAGGTGAAGAAGAAGGAGAATACACAAATTATTCCAATAGTAGAAATGGAAAACTTAAAATCAAAGGGACCAGGAAAAATACTTTGTAAACGGTTCATTCCTTAAGCAAAAATGAAGAAATCAAGTTCCAAGTTTAAGTCCCAATGTCACAAGATAGAGAAAAAGTTTATTTGATTCTCAAGATCACAAAGTTGCCAAGAGAAGATCATACACATGCTTGTCTAAATCGAGTAAGCATGGAAATATGACATTCATCAAAATATTAGACATGGTAGAAAATGACCAGGTTAAATACAAAAAAAAGTACAACTTCTGTAAGGTAAAATCCCAAATGTATGTTTCATTGACATATTTAATTTAATAATTTTCAACGCTAAAAACAATGGAGGTTCATTTCGAGTTGGGAGTAAAAGTTATGGCCTTCGGAGATGGGTTACGCATATGCTCTTATGCTCATTGGGTATGCACGTGGAAAGCACTCAAAAAATGTCAAAAAAACGTCCCTTAACTTTGTAATGGGAAAAAAAAAGTAAACCAGATTAAGTTGGCAAACAACCCATCACATTAATATATGAATAGAAGGACTCAACACTATATCAACATTAAACATACATGCTCAGATTTAAGATTTTCAAGAAATTGACAAAACTAGCATGTAGAATGATGAAAAAGTAAGCTCTAAAAAATTGAAAAATGATGAAATCTGAAATTTTTCACAGGATAAAATTGATAGCAACCCACACCTTAATATGTAAATAGAAGACTCAGCACTATCAAACACTTAACCTAACATGCTCAGAATTGATATTTTAAAAAATGAAAATCCCTATGTAACTTCAAAGCATGATATTTGACCAAAAATAATGTCAAAACATTTCCAATTAGCTTAATTTTGGCAGCACCTCAACTCCCTTATACTTGAAAAGAGCACTAAAATCATGCAAACCAACAAAAACAAGTTAAGAAACACAAGATTTGTCTAAAAAATTCTTAAAAGAGGGTTAGCAAGAAAAAAATGATTAAAAAAATACAAAAACTTGAAATTAAGTGACTGAGACAATGGAGTAAGTCCCACCAAGTGTGCAAACTGTATGCATACTAAAGAATAAGCTAATTAAATGAAACTAACACCAATTAGCTCCAATAACAATGTTTAATCTAATAAGAACATCAATGAAAAATCCTAAAGGAAATTACTAATATAATTCATCAACATGAATAAAACATATAATGCTAAGGTTTAGTTTGTCTTGAAATTGCTCATTGCTTTGATAATATATGATGTGCTAATTAATCATGATGACCTAATTAGATACCATGTAGCAATCAATTGTATAAGATTGTCTCCAAGTGAGGATATTAGTGTGATTAAGACCATTAGGAATGGATTAATGCCATGTTAAATAGAGATCTTCCTTTACTTACACAACAATGGAGAATAATGGATGAAAAATAATGAATTAGAACTAGATCCAATAATGGAGAATTCTCTTATCAATATGCATATAGTCCTCACTATTTAAGTGTGGTGTTAGTTTGAGAGGGGTACTTAGGTTAATTAGCTTAATATAATCAATTAATGACAATTTAGGAGAAGCATGAATCACTAGTTGACAATGTGTTGATAAAAATAAAGTAGAATTAGAAGAGATAACCATGATTAGAGGAATTAATAGTAATTAGCAACTGCATGGGAGTTGATTATGGGTGTCTACATTAATCAACTAGAGATTAATTAATAAGCTAGGATCAGCTTAGAAAGACTCCATTTAGAGACTCGATTTAGAGGGAAATAGAGAAGTAGAAGTCTATGGATTACCCTTTAAAGGACATTTAGTTCATCAGTAGGAGAACTATCAACCCTATCATCAAATCGTACGAGTTAAAAAGGAATAATCCAGATCTAAAACAAGTAAGCTTTAATTAATCTTCACCCACCTTAAAGGAGGATTAGTAACTAGATTAACAGTGTATGTTAAGTTGGCATCCATGTGTTGCCATGGATAAAGGCTAGTTAATTTCAACGAAGTGTCCTTAATTGAACCGAAACTATAGGGAAATGTTAGATAATTAGTGAAAATCACTCAAGCTATGATGGAAATGACTCAGACAATAGGGTCCCAGTTACCACAATGTATATTATCTAAGTGAACTAACTGTAGAGTGCTTTTAGGTGTCTACAAGTTGAATGCACAAGAATGGCTTTATGACAATTCAAATTCCTGAGATTTCAATCATGATCTTAACAATGAAAGGATAAAATTTACACCAACTTCCAATTTCAGTTGAAAACATCAGTGTTCTTACCAAGTCATTCTTAAACAAGAGATTTTGAGTAAGCCTATAGCACCTCTGAGTTCAATCTAGGTAGTATATCTCGATGAAGTCATTTATCAGCACAGAATGGTGAAATGTTGTTGATGGCTGAAGCAATTCCATAATCCCCCTCAAGTGTTGGTCAAAGTAGGCTAGGCACAAAATGAGTTTATTGAAATGGCCTCATAGGAATATAATAAAATTCCCATATTGAATATGTTTCCAAATTCAAAACTCCATAACTTAGACATCATACTCTTGCAAAATGCACCAAAGGAGAGTTTCAAACAATGTTGCATCTTGGTATGTAATTCAATAATAGTTAGAATTGTTCTTATGAAAGATGTTTTATTGAGATAATTGGGTGTGGATAAGTATGGGCCTATGGGTTGTTTGAGGAATAAAATTGGGTTGCAAAGTATTGATATATGGTGGTTGACCTCCATCCAAGCCTCTCAATGAGGTCAGTCTTTCCAAATACAATGGACTTCCAGATGAAGAATTTTCCAACTGTCCTCACAAATGTAAAGAATAGGTGTCCAACCCTAATCAGTTTGACCTTGCTCCAAGATTCACCCCAACATGTGATTAAAAAATAGGATTGCTAGCTTTGAAGAACCATAGTATGGACATCCAGAACAAAGCATAACCAGAAAGATGGAAATGACAAACAACTTCCACAGTAACCTGCAGTCTGCATCTTGTCCTAGATAGATTTCATGTCCATGAATCAATGTGGGAGTATAGACAAGGCCTACTTGACTATTTGACACAATGCCTCAAACAAATTCTAGTATCTTGGAAGCTTTGAGGTTATGCCACCACCACTTCAGATGGTTGGATAAGAAGGTCTTGGAAGATCACAAATTAACATGAATTTTAAACTGATATAGCAATGATGTCATCTCAGGCAACCTTTTCCCACATTCCTGTAGCATGTACGCTAAACATGGAGGATTTTTTTGTGAAGTACGTGCAAACCATTTGACAAAATTCCTCTTTGAGACCTGTAGAAACCGAGCTCCACCAACTTTAACCAATTATTTTCTCCTCAGGAACCCATTTTTCTTACCTTTAGGCTTTCAGTAATAGTTTAACAAACTTAGCATTGGTTAGGTTTCCATCTTCGTGTGCAAAGAATAGTTCAAAACTCGCAACCCAATGGAATATATCATCTTTTGTTTTTTCATAAACCCCCCTTAGGTTAGAATGCAAAATAGGGTAAAAAATTATACCATCATGTATTATGTAGCATCGACTGGAATACTTTGACCATTAACTAGTGATCCTAGGTAACACAACCTTATTACATTAGTTCAAAAATCCAATAGGTATCAGACATTACAGTGTCGTGCCCACATGCACTTGCGAGAGTTAGATGCATTCTTCAACTAAGGTTAAGGCATGTTGTCTTACTTTGCAAGTCCCATAACAGATTGTGAATCTATTCAGAGACTCGCAAAACATCCTTCTAAACCCCCAAAATAAGAAGGTCCAACTTTGTTTGTGTTCCTTGTCATCATGAGATGCACAAAAAAGGATTTCAACTCCATAAATTGATTCATTTGATCATTTGGCCTAGCATATTAGACTCAGTTCTTCATTGACCCTATTTACAACATCTAGGTAGTTCAGTTAACAAGTTGAAAATTTAGAAGAACTGAAGCATACCTTGGTATCGATGGAAGAGATTCATGGTAGGAGTTGTTAATTTATGTGTGTTTGCTCATCAAAATGGTACGAATTTTTGAACATGGTTTCATAGCCCTCACAGAGTACAATGGCTTACATTTTCAAGTAAACTAGTAGACAACAATGCATGAATTCTAGATAGGTTGTAGGACCCTCGTCAATTGCAAACCTGATTTTCAATTTCAAAAGAATACACCTTCCTAGAAACTTATAAATGACATGTATAGAAATATATTTTTATGTTTTGAGTGAAATTTTATTATCAGGAACAATCAGTGTTTATCTCAAGATCTCTCAATGATCTCTCTACACTCAAATTTAGGATAAGAACATGAAATAAATGTATCAATAACTCTCTCTTACTATGTGTGAAGTATTATGATTAGTGGACTAAATGGAAACGCATCCTGAAAGATGATGTATTATGCTAGATTTTAGGTAGATGCAATGACAACAGTTGTGCTGAGTCATGCGGTGGTTGTAAGTACCGAGATCACTGACCGAAAGTGAACTGCTCAAGTACTAATTTCACCTAGTAAATGGGTTTCATTTGAATAATGCGAATGTATACAAATACATCCAACCATACTATTATAGGATAGAAATGTTGATTGTTGAATTCTAGTAAGAAGTATGGTTTGTTTTTTTTTGGGGTGTTTGGGAAATGTGCATTTAATCGCTGGGGTTACCAATTTATTTAGATGATAGATGTACAATGAACAACAGGGTGGATGCTATACAAACTTGAATGGATGTTATAAATGTTATCAAATCAGTTTGTACACACCCCTGTGAAATTTATTTTTCTGTGATTTACATCTCTACCTAGAGATGATTGTCAAGGATTTTACTTGGGAAATTATAGGTAAGGTAACTATTGGTTGGTCATAAAACTGTGCACCAATGCGTCTTAGATCTGTAAGAAAGGGTCGATGTCATTTGTGACAACAATGGAACCATCCCCAAGTTGTGGGACCTTGCGTAGCTTGGGACAGATCTCCAGAGAAGGTTCAGTTCCTCTATCTATTTCTATCTGCTACTGCTACTCCTAGTGTTGAAAGGGGAAAGCTAAGCTAAGAATGCCAAGGAACCATGGAAAGAAGGATAAAATGAAGTAAACTATACTAAAAGGTGATAGCACTAGAAAAGAGGGGTGAACACTATCTATTCTGAGTGAGAATGATAGGAAATGCATGAAAGAAGGCTAGGCATGAGTAGCAACACTGAAATATGCATTCACTAGATCGCTCTCATGGAACATAACTAAGTATGGAACTGTAGGGGACTTGAAATATCACAACAATACGCAATGCAAGAGAAAAGGCAAGAAGAAGGAATGTAAACACGTTAGGACAACGAATAGTCACAAAATGATGCTTTTATTACTTCCAAAAATGCACAGAACTGTTACAATGATAAGGAGGCTGATATCAACATGCAAGAGCCAAACATAGAGGTCTACAAATCAAAATACAAAAAATATGAAGTCCTTAGCAAAATGCATAAGGATTCAGAGTGTCCAACATTTAATAATGAGCCCATGACTCTTACATTTATAGATGAATCCATGGAGGAAGAAGGAGAAGGAGGGAAAAACCCAAATTTGAAATACAACCACCAATAAGAAACATTTAATGCCTATAAATCCACCCCATAAATCTATGTCTAATATGCTTCCCCAAGTGCCTATTTGAGCGATGTTGAGGAACAAGGGGGTCGATCATATCAAACTGGGTGGTTAGAAGAAATCTAGATATCTACTCATTAATTCCCAGAATAGACATTTTCCCATTTCTCACCTACCTAGATCTACCAAGAATTCAAAATTTGAATTCTTAGAGGCATAGCTGATGTGAGAAGCTTTCTGACAAGATGCCATAGGTGCATTGATTCCAATCGGAGCTTTATAGCCCATTTGAAATTTGATATCATGTTTTCATAATATGTCAGAGTTGTCAGGGCATACCAAGACACATGTGGCAGCACATGGATTGACTATAGAGATGGTCGGCCAACCATGTACAACTGATTTTTCATTTCTACCACATGTGTCAATCATTGGCATACGTTGTTAGGATTCGGCAAGCCCTATTGGCATGCTTTGACCGGTCATTCTGTCGCTGGCACACTTAAGTGTGTTAAAAGATGATCATTGACACAAAAGTGGCAGCATGGAGAAAATAGAGGAAACCTGCAAAGGGATAATGCATGACATGCGTAGAAGACGATGACACTTGGCAAACTGGTGAGTAGAGAACTCTACTGGTTGAAGTTGCAACCCCCGACTCTACAAGGTTTAAGATGGGTATGCACGTGCAAAGAGGTCCTCAAGAAACATGCTTAGGATTTTTCCTTTGAAGGGTGAAAAGTTAACACGTCGGAAGAACGTGAAATGCGTAGAAGGTGGGCACAAGGGAGAAGTGGAAGGAGGAAGCAAGATGGGTGCACAGGTAAAAATGCAACCCTGGGAGGGAATGTACCTGAAATGAAACATGAGTGGTGGCATAACCTCGTTCATGAAGAGCTCAAAGGGCTAGAAATGTGTATAAGGTAAGTTATCCTAAATAACTATGGAGATTTATTTGGATAATGGAATTTGGCAAATTTCGGGGCCATCTTCCTACTAGGATGCAAAGAATAACTAGCCTTAGAAGCACATCATAGAATGGAGTCTCTTATGTCAAATCATAAAATGCTGTTATGCAGCTTTGAAGCATCATTATCCCTGTCACTTTATTCATAAGGATCATTACTTGACTGGTTTTGAATCCTGTAGACTACTAAAAAATTTTGGCATCTGGAAGCAACAAAAGAGTGCGCACAAGGAAACATGCAAGAGGAAAGAACTATATACAAAAAAAAAATGTGCACAGATCACACTTGGAGGAATTGAAATTATTTTAATATATACAACATGATGAGGAAAACCTAATGGAAGTGTTTTAGATATATCCCGTTTACTGGGATTTATAGTGTGCTTCCATCTGGATGAGTTAACTCGAAAGAGATAGCTTCCTTTTAGGACTTGATGATGTATGGGCCACTCCAAAGTGCATCAAACTTTGAATGGCACCCTGGTTTAGCTCTATTAGCATAAGCCAATTTTAGAACCAGGTCCCAAACTTTGAAAGTTTGAGGTCTAGCCCTTTTGCCATTTCTTTGTTTCTTGTTGATGTTGTTTTAGCTTAATCATGGTAGAGTTTCTGAGATTACTTTGAGATTAACCAACTCTACTATCCTGATTTCTCTTTGATGCACCCTCAATTTCTAGCTCCATAGTTGCAAGTGCTAATGAATTTAGTTCTAGTGTCAAAGGAAGGACAACCATCCTTGCCATAGACAAGCTTGTAAGGTGAAGTTCCTATTACCTTTTTTACTATGATTATACTTTTTTCCCAGAGAGTGCACAAAACCTTTTTATGCCACTTTATTTGGCTAGTGTTCATTGTGTGCTTCATGATTCTGATCAGATTCTTGTTTGTTGATTCTTCCAGACCATTACCCTGAGGGTAATAGTTGGAAGAATTTTGTAGGTAAATGCCCAAACTAAGAGCCTAATAAGTGATTTTAGCACCAAGGAAGGCCTTCACATTATCAGAGATAATGGTTTGAGGAATGCCAAACCTTATGACTAAACTTTCAAGGAATTCAAGAATGAATGCCTCAATTGATTCCCTTAAGTACGACAGCTTCTGTCCATCTAGTGAAGTAATCCTATATCTGTCAACACCCATTTGTGTCCATCATTTGAAGGTGGACTGATCATGGCTATGAAGTCTAGACCCCATTGTGTAAAAGGATGATCCACTTGGATTGTTCAGAGGGGAAGCACTACTAATCTTTTCTTTCCTATAAAGAAAGTGCATTCCTTTCATTTTGTGACCCACCTATGTGCATTTGCAAACAGGGTAGGCTAAAAGATACTTACCATTATGATCTTCATTACTATGATTTTGGCAGAGAAGTGTCCACCTAGAGAATCCATCATGAAAATATGCTAACACTTTTTCCTTTTTTGCACCATTGATACATTTTAACAACACACCATCCATATTTCTTTTGAAGATAAGTTGCGTTAATCAAAAATAAGTAAAATATTGCAACATCAGATGCCTTATGTTTTCTTTATTCAAACCGGGAGGGTATGCACCCTTGGAAAGGAATGTGATCATGTCCTTCATCCAGTCATGTGCATTGAGGTAGATATGTATAATTTATGTTCTATGTGTGCGAGGTCTTCATCCAGAAATAATGAAGCCTCAGGTTCACTCTACGCATCACTCAACAATCTACTTGCAGAGTGCACGTACCTCTTACCAGCTTCGTGGCCTTAATAGTCACATCATATTCCATGATTTTTGTCACCCATCATGCTCTCTTTTCACTAATTTTTTCTCCCATGATGAAGTCTCTGACAAATGAGTGAGAGACTAACACCTTGATGTGATTTTCGTGAGCATACTTTTGAATTTCTTGAGCGTGCGCATGATTGTGAAGACCTACTTCTTCGTGTGACTATATTTCAATTCATAATCCTTCAGCATCTGGATAAAGAATGCCATTGGTTGTTCCAGTCCAGGTATCATACCTTATCTTTAGTAACATATGAGACCAATTAGAAGACAAGTAACCACCCACCTTAGTTAGTAAATTCTCTTGATAGACATAGGGAAAAAAAATGAGGTAGGTCAATAATTGACACATCTTGAGTAATTGTCAAGCTTTGACATGCATGGAGAGTTAACTCAAGATCCTTGATGACTCGTAAGTTGGTTACAACTGAGCCATCAAGTTGTAGGACTCCTTTAGACAAAGCAATATCTTTCAGACCTAAGACATCAGCTATCTTCTTAGGCATAACAAAACTACTAGCACCTAATTCAACTAAGCAGTTACGCACTAGGTGTTTTTCTATAATCAAGGACACATAGAAGGGTGGTGTTTTAGCAATTTTATTTACTTGTTTCTCATCTTCTTAGTAGATTTTGATGGAAGTTTCTAGCTTCTTCATAACTAGGTCAGTGCGTGGAAGTTGTACCAAAGCATCATGCAACAGATCCCACAAATATGGAATGGTTAGGGCATCCCACATTGTGAACGTTTATGTTTTTTTTCTTCATCTGGTCAACAATGCTAAATGAAATCCCCCCCACCTTGTGAATTTGGGTAATAACATCCCTTCTTGAGTTTTTAGGCATGGAACCTTGAATTTTTGCTGGAACAGAGGCCTAACCTACCAAAGGATGGGCATACGCTATTTCATAAGGAGATTCATGCGAGACCTCCTGCATACGGATTTGAACACTAAGTCCACACACCAGAACTTAGTGAAATCTCAAATTTCATATCTCTAAGTTTTGGTGTGTTGACTTAGTGTTTTAACCTTTGAAGAGGCTCCTTTCAAACACATCTGACAACTCCCAATATTTTAAAATCTCAGTTTTGATAGTCCTGAGCGCCATTCATGAGAAAAGTGAACACAAGAAGAAGTACAATAGTTGAAGAATCTTTTGAATACCTCCACTTATCCTTAAAAAGAGTTCGTTCAAGAAATCCTATGTGTACATCTCTATCTCCAGCGCACTACGCCCATTCAACTCCTCCTACAAACAGAAAAACTATGTACCCTACAATGGTGCATCAACCACCTCCTCCATTAAGAAGTTTTGTAAACTTTGATGGAGGGAGTGCCTTGCTCCTGACCATGCAACATGATATGTAAAATGGTGTGCTCAAAAGTATTCCTTACTTTACTGGTGAGAATCAAGTCACCCCTCAAGAGCATATCCAGGATGTAGCAAATGTATGTTCACTCTATCTGATCACATGTAATCTTGTAGCAGTCATGTTACTTCCAACCTCTTTCAAAGGTAAAGCACTTCAATGGTACCAAAGATTGAGACTTGGATCTATCACCACTTGGGATGAGCCGGGAACAACTCTATGTTGTTATTACGAAGACAAGTCAGATCACCTATCTTTGGTGGAGTAATTAACAACAAGGAGGGCACCCAATGAGAAGATGATTGATTTGAACATCAAATTTTAGAAGACTTGTGACAAAATTCCTCTTGTGGTAAGACCTATATCCCAACATGCTTTCCTTTATTATCTGAAGGCGCTCAACAATGATATTTCAGTTATGATCCAATCTATGGGGGTTATGACTCTACCAGTTTCTTATAACATTGCAGTAAGGGTATAAAATAGTCTCATTCTGATGGGAAATTTGGCTCCTAGACTACCCATGCCCTTTTCCCCAAAGATATCACAAGCACCCCAGCCTTCTATGGCCCTTATTCCTATCCCTGAGAAAAGCACACAAATGGTTGCCTCAACATCCTATTCTCCATCACAACAAAAATAAGATGAAGAGTTGAAGACCTTGATAAAAAATTTATCAAACTAGGTCATATCATTAGAAAAGTAGCAAACTCAAGTGTATAGAGGCATTTCCAATCAGGTGCTTGTCCAAGGTAACCATCCATGGTAGAATTAATATGGAAATTAGAGATATGCACCCAACTAGCATAATGATAGGTAGTAGCCTAATGCACATTTGCCCTTGCAAGTTGTCCCTCCAACACCCTCTCTCCCAACACCCAGCACGAGCTGAGTGCTTGTCCCAGTTTAAAATAACTTGGCACAAGAATCAGAGTGGTGTTTCCCTTTCAAAATGCCTCATATTCAATACCATTGTGCTAATGTTGCATATCCCTAAGACTTCATGATCTAGAATGCTTCATCCTGTGAGCCCTCAACAAGTTCCCATGAAGTAGATAATCCAAAAGGATCATATGTTCCTTTAGAAAAAAATTGATTTTCTTTGGTATAAAAAACTTCTATGTAATCAACCAAGCTTCTAAAGACACAAATAGAATATGAAGACAAGTTGTAAACAACACAAGATATAAGAAAATAATATTAGAGTTTGGTGCATAGGTCACAACCCCAACAATATAAGCAGATTTTAAGAAGAAAAAAAAATCAGGCAAGACCTCTTGTAGAAAAAATGTTCAAATCCCTATGAAGGAGGTCCCATGTGAAACTCCTTCTAAAGCAGCATGCGCCTATCCTTTGGTAGGCTAGAGCTCTGTTCCAGCTAAAATTCAGGCTTCCCTACTTGAACACTCAAGAAGGGATGTTGTTCCAAACATTCACAATGTGGGGGGGATTTCGTTCAGCATTGTTGAAAAAATGAAGAAAAAAAACATAAACGTCACAATGTGGGATTCCCTGACCATTCCATCTCAGTTGGATCTGCTACATGAAGCTCTGGCACAACTTTTGTGTGCTGACCTAGTTATGAAAAATTCAGGTGCTTTTGTCAAAATATTCCAAGAAGAGGAAACAAGTAAATAAAATTTCTAAAACCCCACCCTTTTATATGTCCTTGATTATAGGCAAACACCTAGTGCATAACTGCTTGGTTGACTCAGGCGCTAGTACTTCTGTTATTCCTAAGAAGATTGCTGATTTCTTAGGTCTGAAATATAACCCTTTTTCTAAAGGATTCCTACAACTTGATGGCTCAGTTTTAACCACCTTAGGAGTCATCAAGGATCTTGAGTTTATCCTCCATGCATGTCCAATCATGATAATTACTTAAGATGTGTCAATTATTGGCATGCCTCCTTTGTTTTCCCTATGTCTATTAAGAGAATTTACTACTAAGGTGGGTGGTTACTTGTGTTCTGATTAGTCTCATATGTTACTAAAGATAAGGTATGGTACCTAGACTAGAACATCCAATGGCCTTATTTAGCCAGACACCGAAGGATTATGAATTGAAATATAGTCACATGGAGAATTAGTTCTTCACCATCATGCATGCTGTCAAGAAATTCTAAAGTATGCTCGCCACAAATCATAACAAGGTGTTAGTCTCTAACTCATATGTCAGAGACTTACTCATGGGAGTAGAAACTAGTGAGAAGAGAGCTCGATGGGTGACAAAACCCATGGAATATGATGTGACTATTAAGGTCGCAAAGATGGTAAGAGGCAGTGCACTCTGCAAGCAGATTGCTGAGGATACGCAGAGTGAACCTGACACTTCATTATTTTTGGATGAAGACCTCCCATGTGTAGAACATAAACACAATATAGACCCTGACACACGTGACTGGATGAAGGATATGATAACATTCCTTTCTGAGGCTACATACCCTCACATTTTGAATAAAGAAAAGAGAAGGCATTAGAGGTTACAATCTATTCCTTATGTTATGATTAACAGAATTCTCTTCAAAAGAAATCTGGATGGCATGGTATTAAGATGTATCAATGGCGTGCAGACTGAACAAGTGTTAGAAAAATTTCACAATAGATTCTCTGGTGGACACTTCTCTACCAAAACCACAGCAATGAAGATCATAATAACAAGTATCTTTTGGCCTACCCTGTTTGCAGATGCACATATGTGGGTAACAAAATTCAAGGAATGCAATTTCTTTGTAAGAAAGAAAAGATTGGCAGTGCTTCCCCTCTAACCAATCTAAGTGGATCAGGCTTTTGCACAATGGGGTCTCAACTTCATAGGCATGATCAATCCACCTTCAAGAGATGGACACAAATGGGTGTTGATAGCTACAGATTACTTCACTAGATGGAAAAAAGTTGTCGCACTTAGGGAATCAACTGAGGAAATCATTCTTGACTTTCTCAAAAGTTTAGTAACAAGGTTTGGCATTCTTCAAACCATTATCTCTGATAATGTGAAGGCCTTCCTTGGTGATAAAATCACCAATTGGGATCTTAGTTTTGGAATTTACCTAAAAAATTATTCCAACTATTATCCTTAGGGAAATGGTCTGGAAGAATCAACAAACAAGAACCTGATTAGAACCATGAAGCATACAATGAAAACATGCCAAAGATAGTGGCATACAAAGATCATGTGCACACTCTGTGAAGATAGAATCACAGTCAAAAAGGCAATAGGAACTTCACCTTACAAGCTTTTCTATGACAAGGAGGCTTCCCTTCTTTTGACACTAGAACTAAATTCATTAGCACTTGCCCAGCAGCTAGAATTTGAGGGCGTAGATCAAAGAGACATCAAAATAACAAGAGCTAATTAATCTTGAAGAGCTCAAGGAACTCTTCCATGATCAAGATAGAATAACATCAACAAGCAATAAAGAAATGGCTTAGATAGAAAGGGATAGGCCTCAAGATTTCAAATTTGGGGACTTGGTCTTAAAATATCATGCTAACAGAGCTAAACCAGGGTGTCATTCAAAGTTTGATTCTCTTTGGAGTGGTCCCATAAATCATTAAGTTCATGCAAGGAGGCTAACTCTTTCAATTTAACTCATCTTGAATGGAGGCATGTTGTAAATCCCAGTAAATGGGATCTATCCCAAACCCTTCCATTAGAATTTGTTGGATCGTTTTGTATATATTAGAGTAGTTTCAATTCCTCCAAGTGTGTTTTATGCACATTGGAATGTGTGACATAGTTCTTTCTTCTCACGTGCTAACTTGCAACAAAACATGCTCTTCTTTTTCAAAACAAGATAGTTAGTTCATCCCTCCAGTATGTTGCTATACACGATTCAGTGAAAAATTTTTTCATGAAATTATTCTTTCCCTAGTCCCTTGGCATTCTAAAGGGAAGTTCTTCAAATTTCGGCACTAGGAGTACCAGTACCAATTTCACAGATTATATAGCAGGAACTGGCCATCTCCGAATGGATGCTATTCCAGGCTCACAATTATCTCCTTCATCTAGGGGATGGTTACATTGTGGTCATCAGAGACCTCGGTCAAAACTGTTATCCAGAGATCTGAGACTCTGGGTGCTACGTTATGAGAAACTAACAGTAAATTCACAATATGGCTCTGAGGTTTTATACTGCAGGTTAGCTGCACACTCTATCAGATCTAACCTGATCACATTTCCTTAGCTACATGATATCCTCATGCATTCCAAGCATGCTCTAGTTTTGCACTAAGAATCTTCCTTCCATTTTCCTATTTCCTGCATGATATCCACTCTAAAAACTTGCACGCAAACTTATACGCAAAAATCACCTTAAGATCCCAACAGGGATTATGGATCAATGTCCTACCGCACGTGCCAAATGCATCAATTGCTTCATATCAACTAAGACCCTAGGAGAGTTGAAAATCACACACCTCAATAGCATTAATTTGTAATAAGTTAACACCTTGAAAGATCATTTCCTGCTCACCAGTTTTCCCCATTTCCTCTAACGTGTGCCTAAATACCTTCATGTATTTCTCTTATGCCTCATTCTTACATGAAATCATACTAATATGGTAAGCACTTCCTTCTGTGCTCATTATGATCACCAAAAACATTAAATGACACGCTTGAGTAGATGCCACACCAATAACCAAGTCAATTGTGCGATCTTCAAGGTTTTGGGAATGAAGGCTCATAATCTTATGACTACAAGACCATTTTTATGATCTGACACGTGACCCAGAAAATTGGATAAATGAAAATTTACATAGAATGAGCCCTTTTTAGCTCAAATCAACGGGTGCCACATGTCCTACATGTGTAAACTATATGCATCTAAGGTGTATGTCTGACAACCATGGATGAGGGTTATATTCTACAGAGTTCCAATCAGCATGAGAGCCTAGATCTGCAAACTTGATGCATTGCTGACATAAGGGGACAATGATAAATATTCAAATTCAAATTGACCAAAGCTAGGGGTGAATTAACATGTGGATTAGAAATGGATAAGGTTTCTTTAGTTATGTCTAATTTTTCATTTAGCAGTCATGGGAGTTGAGGGGATTTATTGATTAACCAAAGTGATTAATTCATAGGTGTGAAATCTTATAGATATATTTTAGAAGAAAATTAGCATGATTTAGGCTATGAGAGGAATTTAATCAAATAAATGATGACTAATTGATCTAGTAGAAGGGGAAGCTTAATTAATTAGAAATAATTAATTAATTTAGATAGAAAGGGGGGTTGATTAACCAAAGGTCATTATTTGGCGTCATTTTTGGATAAAAGGGTTAGTTAGATATCTTAATGTAATTAACTAATGATGATAGAAGAGAAAATGTGTGGTATTGATGATATGTCATCAATTTGCAGTTAAGGGTATAATTAACGCAATTTAAGTATTTAAATTTCTCAAGCTAAACCATAGGTTTCTAAACTTACTCTGTAGTATTTGATCCCTGTGAACCATATTCGTTCAATACCCACCTTTTGCAAACCCCACCTTTTCTATGCCCTTAACTTCTTGCTCAAAATTATACTTTTCCCCATGTAAGAGATCCACACAAATTCTCTGCACATTACTCAAGTTTTCTCGTTGGTTAATTCACTTTCTCAGACTTGACTGTTTGGTTTCTCAGTTGCTTGGTTTCTCACTTTCTCAAATATCATCAAAGAAAGATAAAAAATAAATTAATATCCCCTTTTTATAGCTATCGCATACTTAAAAATTCCATAGATTTACTTTTTGGGTTTAAAATGTTTTTTCCTACTTTTATGTTTTAAAGTAATTTTTCCCTTTTTAAAGCACCTTTTTCCTCCTAAGGCAATTTTTGGTTTCTTCCATGTTTTCTTCCATGCATGTGAAATTCGTAACCTTCTTGTGTACCTACTACTTTCCAAGCTCACAAACATCCTTGCATGCCCTTCCTTGTGCTCGCAAACCATCTTCCTCTATGCTTTATAGAAAATAGTATACCTCATGTTGTTACCTCCCTCATGTTACACTATGTGGCCTCTTATTCACATGGACTTACAATCTAATAAAATATCCTTCAAGAACCATCATCCTAAGCATTCCTGCAATACCTTACCTTTATTTTTTGCATGTTGACGATCTACAAGAACATGATTTTTATATTACCATGTGCAAACCTCTAAGCCAGCTTCAAGGAACCATCCCATCATCCAGATATTTCTTTGTTAGTAGTTACATCCTACTTCCACCACACATTAAAGGTATGTGTGGTCCTATACACGTCAACTCAAAAAGTGGTAATCAACTCCTCCACATGTGAATTTCTTATTACAACAAAATAAACAAAGAAAATTAATAAAACACAAAAGGGAAATCTAATATAAGTAGCAATACTGCCTTATTACAAACACAAAGAAGCTTATTTATAGTAGGGCTTCAACCTACTCCCATTGAAGTAACCAGGAAACATGGTGTCATCTAGCACTTGTAATTGACATGCACCTGATTCAAGTATCTTGGTCACTACAAAGGGTTTGAACCATTGAACCTTCAACTTCCCTAGGTGGCATGCAAACTTGGATTCATATAGAAGTACCATATTTCCAACTGAAAAATACTTGTTCTTAATGTGTCCTGTCATGCCAAGTCCTTCTGTCTTGCCTTTTCTGTCTTTTGAATCCAATCACAATGACGCACTTCTCATCTAATTACATCAATTTCTCAATGTGGTCTTCCACAACCTTTTCATTAGATAATCCACCTATGCACGTGCAATACGTAGGGATGGTAATAAAAATTCCACAGGTAGTACAACCTTCCATGCCAAACACCAATTAAAAGGATGTGGCCTTGTTCAACCATTTATAGGTTGTTATATATGCCTAAATAATGGCTTATACCTTATCATCCCAATCCTTTCTTTCAAAATCACATATATTCGTTAGTGTTTGTCCAAAGATCTTGTTGAAATATTCAATAGTGTCATTTTCTTGAGGGTGATAAGGAGTAGTCTTATGGTGTGCCACCATAAAATTTGACAACAAAATTATAATTGTCTCATTCAAGAAATGAGTTCCTCTATCACTGTCAAGCTCAAAGGGCATCCATACCTGCTGATAATATTCTCCCAAAGGAACCTTGCTGCCATAGTATGCTGTGAATAATTTTGTAGGTGCAACCTCTTCCCACCTTATTAAGTAGTCAGTACATGTGATAATGTAGCATGCCCCTAGTCTTGTCACATGGGTGGTGAAATAGGTCCTACAAAATCAACAACCCATTTCTCAAAAGTTTCCATGACTTTCTATAGGTCCTCAATGGAATTTCATCTCTACTTCTAGGCTTGTCAAGTCACTGACAATGATCACATGCTTTGACATAAGCCTTGGTATCCTTGTACAATGTCTCCCACCATAGGCCAACTAGAAGGATCTTGTGTGTAGTCTCATCTCATAATAATGTCCTCCTGCAATACTTCTATGAGCTTCTTCCATATGGCTTCATGCTCATGCTCCAGAACACACCTGCGTAAGACCTCATCTCTACCCATTTTATACAAGTCTCCTCTAATGAGATGATATGGTGTGGATTGAATATACAAGGTTATTCTTTTCCAATGTTTCATCCCCTTTGGCGTGAGTCCAGTGTGCAAAAATACTGGCAATGTCCTCTGAAATCAACTGATGCATGTGATTCAACCTGAATAAATTTTGCATCAGGCATAGTGTCTTCAATAATTTTTGCACGTCCTCTCTAGTATTGATCCTTGACAAGTGATCAGGTCCCAAATTGCTCTTTCCTAGCTTTACTACAATTGTAAAATCAAATTCCTTGAAAAAGGAAGTATCCACTAGTAGATGCACCCTTGTAAAACAAGGTTTGTTAACCAAGTACTTCAATTCCATATGATCTATATAGAAAATAAACAAGGTGGCCAATAAGTAATGTCGAAACTTATGAAGCACGTAGATCATAGGATAATTCCTCACACTTTTGGTTGTTGTATAATTCTACTCTATTGGTGTCAAATTCCTACTTCGCAAATCATATGGATGATCCACATTACCCTCTCTTGGTTGGGCAAAGACTATGCCAATGGCCATGCCAGAGGCATCAACATGTATATGGAAGGTTTTTTCCATGAAGGGAAGTGCAATATTGGTGCAGTGGTAATCTTCTCCTTCAATGTTTCAAACATCCTTGCTTTGTACACGTCACCCCAATAAAAATTTCCTTTATCCTTGAAAAAATCCTCTAGGGGCAACAATATTTGCATATCCTTTGATAAAATTTTGTAATAACTAGTATACCCCAAGAAAACATGCACTTCACTTTGATTGGTAGGCTCTCTAAACCCAAAATTACTACAATCTTAGCTAGGATCTACCAACAATCCATCCTTACAAATAATGTGCCCAAGAAAAGCTGCAAAAAGGGTGTAATAAAGATACACTTCTTTATGTTGAGAGAGATGTCTTAACTTTATGTATATTTCAAACATGAGCCTAAGATTATCAAAGTGATCTTTTACTAGCCCATGAATAGTACAATCATCCAGGTAAACCTGTAAAAAATTATGAATGAAATCATGGAATGCCTACACAACTATGCGTGAGAATACTATTGGAGCATTTCTCAATCCAAAAGGTATGCAAAATATATGTAAAAATTCCCCATTCAGTGGCAAAGGTAGTCTTTTCTTGATCCTCATGCACAATTGTGCACCTGGTGATAACATGAGAACCCATCAGTTAAAGAGTAAATCTCACTGCTCTACAACTCCCTCAATTATTTCCTCTATGAAATGGCATAGGAAAAGGATCTATGACACATGAAGCATTAAGTTCCCTGTAATCAACACATAGATCATGATCCACCCATCCTTCTTGATGTTGATCAACATGGGATAACTCACGATCAGACTCCTCAATTAGTTGAATGATTCTAGAATTAAGCATCTTGCTTATTTCTTCCTTTACCTTCATGCACAGGTTCAGATTTATTCTATAAGGCCTCTTCTGAATTGGATGCACACCTTCTTTCAACTTAATCTTCATCTCTCCCAATGAGGGGTGCACACCTTTCAACTCATGGTAACCTCTTGGAAACAATTCCTAGAAATTCATTTAATAGCTCAATTATTTTTTCTACCTCTTGTTCTAACCAATAATATCCAATGATAGCCTCCTTAGGTGCATCCTCAATGCCAATATTAACCTTATTTTTCTTCATAAGAGCATGATATGCACATGTGCCTTTTCATCTGCACTGTTTATTACCTCGCGTGCACCTTCTGTATGGATAATTTCTAAATTCTCTACCTTCTTCATCATCAATGAGGTATACCATTTTCCTTTTTTATTTTTCTTTCTAGGTGCAATCCCCAAGTGTCTCATTTGTTTCCAATGTATCTTCGTGTGCCTCAGGGTTAGGCTCTCCAAATAGCCGAAACATGAGCTCTTATGCTTTCGCATTATCCCCCAATGTTATGTGCTTCATGATCTACAAAACCTCATGTACTAGTGAAGTTTATTAAAAATAATCAAAAGTGTGATCCATACCTTCAGTCATATCTCGCCAACTTGTAGTCTCTTGCTTGAGCTCAACATGTACATACCACACATGCACACATCCACGCAGAGTGGAATAGAACTTATGTACCCTAAGAGATGGTGGTAAATCCTCCTTGCCTTGTGCCCATTGTCTCTCACAATTATGAATGTGTACCAAAGTAGGATTCTTCCCATCATACTCATGTATAAGCATAGACACATTATTCTAGGTAAACCTTGTTGAAAAGGTGATTCTTACTTCTCGCCAACCTAACAAGTTGTTATCTATGTGTTTGTCCCACTAATGTGCTACTATTCCATGCAATGTGTAAACCAACATATTTATTTTGTCACCTATTTTGACCATTGGTTCTCCATGGTGTGCAAGAAATATTCAGGCTTTTCTTCACTAGTGTACCTAGGTAACTGAGTTCTTTCCCAAACACCTAATCATGTACCATTCTGATCATCCTAGTTACTCTTCCCTTCATCTTACACCCAACCATCTCATACATACTATGGGCCCAGTTATCACAAGGAACACTTGTGGTATCATTAACTAATATGCATGTCTTCCCATTGAAGTACGCCTTCCTTAGCTGGCTGCATAACCTCAGGGTCACGCACTGTGTTATAAGTATAAATTGTAATCAGATATTATTTTTTCACGGGTTCAGTATATGGTGAAACCTTTAACATCATCTAGAGGTATGATAACATGCTCATACTTGTTCTCAAAACTGTTATATCTCTTTTTGTAAGTGTAAGTTAACATTGTTCGCAGTAACACCAGGGATCTCCCAAGTAATGATGGAAAATTGTCTTTCCTCATACATGTTCCAAATCTTCAAATTCCTGTCGTAAAATTGGCTCTTTAAATGGTAATTGAATCATCCTTCAATACCCTAATAGGCATGGCCCTTGTCTTGTTCTCTATATACAACACATATGGAAACTAACTACAAAGGTGGTCTTCCCTATCTATATAAAACACATATTATCATAAAAGTCAGCATAGTCCTTAACCTCTATTGATTTGAAAAGTATTTTTCCCATGGGTAACATTTTCAAATTCTTTTGGATAGTCTAAGAATTCTTCATTTCATCCTATTGATCAAGAGTTTGAGGGGTTCAATTTTAGGTGTTTTTGCTCATGCTCAAATCTAATCCATTATTTTCCAATTTCACTTATTTGATCAACTTTCCCCTTTTAATTCAACATTCTGTGATTCAAATGGAAATATTTTCAAAATGATCATTAAAGTATGATAATCAAGTTGATTTAATACTCTTCAATGCATTCCCAACTGATTTAATCATCCAAAATTAATTGTTTGTACAAACACATTTTCTGATTTTGGTAGTTGATATCAAAATTTAACTTATTTTTTAAGTGGATTTCCTATTAATTTCCTTATGTTGAATCATTAAATTCCTAATACTAAACAACAAATAAAAATTACCACAATCCACAAAAACTTGATAACGGAGTTCACCAAGATGAGCTACATCTTCAAATCCACTTAATCGTGAATCGATCTATTAAAAACCACTTGAAGTACAATTTTTACCTTCCAAAGTGAATAATAGACCTTTTTCACCTCCATAAATATGTTATTTATATTTTATAACTCTACAATTTGTCAGAAATACATTCTAAAATCCATCCATGTCTCTATAGTATCTCCACAGCACATTACCCATGTAAATGAGTCATCAAAACAATTAAAAAAGGAAAATTATTACACTATATGAAGAAATAATGACATTTCATTGTGTTCCTCTTAGAATTCTGAACAGTTCTCCTTTTTATATATCAAAGTCCAAAATTGCTCCTAGGTGTTTCAAAATTGAATATCTTTGTAAACTACTCTAAACTATCTCCTATGTAGTCACTATCAAAAGTGATTTTAAATATAAGATGGACCACTTTATAGCTCATCGAGCCCTTATGGATCAATGGTCAAGCTAGTTGAATGGGAACTTGTAGTTCATGGGATCAAACTCATTCCTCCTCATACGCCAGTTCATTTTCCTATACGGGGAATATATTTCACATTCTTAGTGATGTGGGAGATTGGGTTCTTGAAATATAGGCCAATCCATATACTTGGACTCGTGGCTACGGGAACATTTTGAGATCAATTTTCCATGTAGTGGTACAATAGAATTGCTTTGATCACCCAAATGGTTGGGCCAAGATAAAAGGCACCTCTAACATTGATGCTTTGTGGCTTGTTAAACCATCCTTCTGAGTCTATTTGGCCACATAGTGGTGAGTTGGAATAGTTTGAATTTACCAATACATTGTCATAGTAATATGTCGGTTGGTGTAGATAATCCTGAATATTGGGTGATATTGTAATGTGGAACTCTGGCCCTCTAATTTTTGTGAAGATAAGGTCGACCCGATGGGGATTTGATGACCCCATTGAGTTACATGTAAATAGGGATGAATTGTGTCTAATACACCAAATTTATACTAGCTTGGGCGAGCTCATACCCAATGCAATGCAATATATAAAACCCTTGCAAGTTGATCCCACATTCATCCCACAAGAGCACAATATGGCATATATATACAATATGAATATAATGATAATGTGAAATCAGAGGAAAAGGTACCCCTCCATAAAAAGAGTGTGTCGACCCTGGCTAAGGGCCCCCAACTAGTAAATAGTGAGGCCCACATGTCTACAACCAAGTGTTGAAGAATAACATCCAAAACAATTTTTTATCTCCACCCACTGTGCCACTTTTCATAATGTGATTTTTCCACTTCACAGAAGTGCATGCGTCTTAGTTAGTAGACCTGCATGTGCTCCCTGAATTTTTCCAGTTGGCTAAAAATTTAAGCCGGCAATATCTTGAGCAATACAAGCTCCGATTTTCAAGTTCCTTATACCAAAAGAAAAATATCAAGAATTTATTCAATGATGTAATTGTTTAAGAATATTTAGGGATCGTAAGAACTCATACATATCCTTCTGATCACTTATGTTGATTTCTACAATATGCACATACCTGATTCTGGGTAAAATCACACTGGTAATGATCTAGGGACACATAAGTATAGAAAGTACCACTCATGAATATTCCTCTACCACCATGGCCTCTGCTCTTATATCCACCTTGGGTCAATCTATCCATATCTATTATTTTGACCTTGAGTAGGTTGGGCTTCCTGTACTTGAGAACTTCTAGCTACATAGTCAGGTTTTCATCAATATAGTATTGCATGCTTCATGAATTTGGTCTATCAAATGACTCTCATCCTTCATATCATAAGAATGTTCATTGTAGATATTGCAATACAAGGATATATTATTCTTCATTATGCACTATAGGAGAGGGTAATTCTAGATATCATGATTCTTGTGGTGAATCTAACAATATTTTAATAATACATGAACCATCATGAGTGGATAGCTATCCTTTGTAATGTCCCTCAACATCAAAGATCAGTGCACCACAACCCACTACGCATCACATGTAATGAATGTGACAAAAATATTCTCTAACTGCTTAGCCATAGTTGTTATCTACGACTTAAGAAAAGGTCTCACTCTAGTGTCTGCACTTTTGACTACTTTAGTGCATAGAGTTACTTCCAAATCCTTGCATGGATCAATATATGTCTTATGTGACAAAGTCATTAGAAATTTGATTGGCATTCCTTCAAAAAACCACTGTGTATCTTGGATTTGATGAATATCATAAAATAGTCTTAGAAAAGAAAGTCTTAAACCATACATCATGTTATCTACCTTGTACACTTTCAGAAAATCCTTACTTTATATCCTTGAGTGCACTTATATTCTACTGTTCAAACTCTCAGAATTTGAAACTCAGCCATAAATTTTATGTGCAATGCATCATAATCCACTGCAGTTAGACATGTAACATAATTTCTATACTAACTATGCATGTTCCCTTGAAGTGTGGTGGAAAATTGGCTTGTTTTTCCATTAGGATCTGTAATCCCCTTTAGTCTCCATAGAAAATCACACTTATGAACATGCTCAGCAACATCCTCCACACCCAGTCTACTAGATTCTATAAGTATAGTGATATCACTCAAGAGATATCATTAAGGTTACTATTGTTGCAATACCATAAATAAGTTGGTGTCTACTAAGGCTGATTTAGTGGTTATTATGGACCCTGTCATGGGTTAGTGTTATCCAAATATCTCTCCTAGAAATTTGGATAGCTTGCATACACATTATGGCCCTAAGTTATTCATTGAAGAATTGTGTGTGCTCAAAATCACTTGGCAGATTCCCTTGGTCATAGTCTACCTTCATGGCATGCCCCTTTCCTTTTCTCCTTTCACTTCTCCCTTGCACCCAAATTCTACGTGTTCACCTTCTTTCTAGTCAACTTGGCACATCTCCAGAGGAGGCCCAAATTGAGCTATTCCAAACATCTTAATAAGTAGAATGTGTTCCATATGGGCCTAAAAAGGTAAGAGCGGCCATTTGAAAATTCCAAGTTCATGTGGAAGATTTCATGTGTCAACTCGACGCTTACTTCAAAGGAAAAATCTTAAGTGGGTTTCTAAATGAGCACGGAGCCTCCACGTGTTCAATTTCATAAAAGGGTAGGGTTGGGGTTCAATAGTCAAAGCATTGAGACATGCAAGCGGAGGGTGCCAAGTGTCAGCACAACACTAATTCAAGAGGAAAATTAGGGGAGGGTTTCCAAATAAGCACCAGGTTGCCGTGTATTCCCGGTTAGAAATATGACCCTACCAATCAAAAGACTTCGCCAAAACATGAAGAAACTGATAAATCTACATGAAGAATCCACATGTCAGCCCAATGCAATTTCAAAAGTGAAATACAAAGCTGCCCTTAGACATGTGCCAACCCTCCACATGTCTGGTTTCAAAAGGGGCCCATTGTTTTAGTAGCTGGTTCCCACCATTTTGTACCTACTTGATTCAAATTTCAAATGAGCATATCTTTTGACTCAGTTCTTGAAATATGATAAATATGGCACCATTGGAAAGATCTCAGCCTCGTCTATGCCATAGAGATCTAAAACTTTAATTTTAGAGTAGCTAGGTGTAGAAAATTTAAGAAAGGTCTTCATGCCATTAATACAGGATCTATTTTCCCCAACAACCAGATCAGATTTGATTTGACCCACCGTTCCTCCTCCTTTGAAGTGCCAAACAAGTAATTGATGCAGACATGAAAGATTTGGGGTGGATTTGTAGGAGGCATTAAAAATGGTGGTTAAGCTTCGAATTAGTTTTCCCGCTTCTCTCTCTCCTTCTTCCCTCTGTACTAAATCTATAAAGGAAGGGTCAGAGGCTCATTGTAAAGTGTTGGAAACTTTGGATCCTTACGCATGTTCCTAAAGAATCCATATTTTATGTAATTTGAGTTGCAAACCTCTATGTTTGGCTCTTACATGTGGATATTGGCCTCCTTATCATTGTAACAGTTCTGTGCATTTTTGGAAGTAATAAAAGCATCGTTTTGTGACTATTCTCTGTCCTAATGTGTTTAGATTCCTTATTCTTACCTCTTCTCTTACATTGTTTATTGTTGTGCTATTTCAAGTCCTGTATAGTTCCATAGTTGTGTTCCATGAGAGTGATTCTGGTGAAAGCATATTTTTCTATGCTACTCATGCCTAGCCTCCTTTCACACATTCCCTATCATTCTCGCTCAGAACAGATAGTGTTCACCCCTCTTTTCTGGTGCTATCACCTTTTAGTGTAGTTTACTTCATGTTATCCTTCTTTCCCTGGTCCCTTGGCATTCTTAGCTTAGTTTCTACTTTCAGCACTAGGAGTAGCAGTAGTAGTAGAAATAGATAGAGGAACTAGCCTTCTCCAGAGATCCATCAAAAGCTCGCAAGGTCCCATAACTTGGGAATGGTTCCATTATGTCCTCAAGACACCTCATCCCTTTCAAGATCTAAGATGTGGGTGCACGTCTGAGCAACTAAAAATTTCTTGCACGCCCGGTGGGACTAGCATTGAAAGCTCAAATTTCATATCTCTAGTGTGAACTTAGTGTTTCAGCCTTTGAAGAGAAGAGTGCACACAAAAATAAGTCCTGAGCACCTTTCATGAGAAGAGTACACACAAAAATAAGTGCAACAACTAAATATTATTTTGAATACCTCTAGTTATCCCCGAGAAGAGTTTGTTCCATAAATCCTATGCATGCGTCTCTATCTCCAAAACGTCACACCCATTCAACTCCTCCCAAAAAAAAACAACTTGTATGCCTTGCAATGGCACATCAGCCACCCCCTCCACTAAGAAACTTTTCAAACTTTGGTGGAGGGAGTCCCTTAGTCTTGGCCGTGCAGCATGATATTTCGAATGGAGTGATCAAGAGTATTCCTTACTTTACTAGTGAGAATCAAGTCACCCCTCATGAGCATATCTATAATGTGGCAAATGTGTGTTCACTCTATCTGATCACACATGATGATGTAGCAGTCAGGTTGCTTGCGGCCTCTTTCAATGGTAAAACACTTTAATGGTATTGAGGCTTGAACTTGGATCTATCACCACATGGGATGAACTGGGAACAACTCTATACAATTATTTTAAAGACAAGTCAGGTCACCTATCTTTGGTGGAGTAACTCACAATAACAAGGAGGGTGCCCAATGAGAAAATAATTGATTTCAACATTAGATTTTAGAAGACTTGGGACATGATCTCTCTTGTGGTAAGACCTACAGCCCAACATTCTTTCCTTTATTATCTGAAGGAGCTCAACAACAATATTTTAGTTATGATATAGTCTATGGGAGGTAGAACCTTATCAGTCACTTATAGTATTGCAATAAGGGTAGGAAATAGTCTTATTCAGGTGGGAAAATTATCTCCCAGACCGCTTATTCCCTTCTTCCCTGAAATGTCGTAAGCACCCCAGCCTTTTATAGCCTCTATTCCTACTCCTGATAAGAGTGCACAACTAGTTGCCTCAACATACTATTCTCCATCACAACAAAATGAAAATGAAGAAATGAAGGTCATGATCAGAAATTTGTCAAACAAAGTCATATCATTGGAAAAGCAATAGGCATAACCTTGTAGAGGCAATTCCAATCAGTCGCATTGCCAAGGGGATCAGCCTTGGTGGAATCATTATGGAAATCAAAGATACATGCCCAACTAGTAGAATGATAGGTGACAGCCTAATGCACATCTACCCTTACCAGTTGTCCCTCCCGTGCCTTCTCTCCCATCACCTAGTGCAACCCAGGTGCTTATTCTGGTTCAGAATAATTTGGCACAAGATATAAGAATGGTGCTTCCCTTGCAAAATGCCTCATAGTCAATATGATTGTAGTAATGTTGTGCACGCCTAAGCCTTCATGATTCAAATGCTTTATCCTATGAAATGCCTTAATAAGTACCCATGAAGAAAATAATCTAGAAAGACCAGAAGATCCTCAGGAAACCAATTTTATGTTCTTTGGTGTAGAGGAATTATATGCAATCAACCAAGCTACAAAAGATACAAACAGACCACATGCCCAAGTTGTAGACAACACAAGATATAAGAAAAGCAATATTAGAGTCAGGTGCGTAGGTCATAGTCCCAACAATACAAGAAGGATATTCAGAAGAAAAAAGAATCAGACAAGACCTCTTGTAGCAAAATCAGGTTAAATCCCTATGTAAGAGGTCCCACATAAAGGTCCCTCTGAAGCATCATGTGCCCATCCTTTAGTAGGCCAGACCTCTGCTCCAGCTAAAATTCAGGCTTCCACACCTGAACACTCAAGAAAGGATTTTTTTCCTGAAATGCACAAGGTGGGGGGGCTTCTGTTTGAACATTTTTGACCAGATGAAGAAAAATAAACATAAGATGTCACAATGTGGGATGCGCTTACCATTCCATCTCAGTGGGATCTATTACATGAAGCTTTGGCACAACTCCTACATGTTAACCCAGGTTATGCAAAAACCATGCGCTTCTAACAACCAATCTGCCAAGAAGAGGAGAAACAAGTTAGCAAATTTGTAAAAACCCCACCCTTTATATGTTTTCTTGATTATAGGAAAACACCTAGTGCATAACTACTTGATTGACTCAGGCGCTAGTACATTTGTTATGCCTAAGAAGATAGCTGATGTCTTAGGTCTGAAATATATTCCTTTATCTAAAGGAGTCCTATAACTTGAAGGCTCAATTGTAACCACCTTAGGAGTCATCAAGGATCTTGAGTTAACCCTCCATGCATGTCCAAGCCTGACAATTACTCAAGATGTGTGAATTATTGACCTACCTCCTTTGCTTTCCCTATGTCTATCAAGAGAATTTATTGCTAAAGTGGGTGGTTACTTGTCTTCTGATTGGTCTCATATGTTACTCAAGACAAGTTATGGTACCCAGTTTACCATATAAGCTGAGCCTGTATTTTCTTATCATGTAGATTCGTATGTCGCATCCCCTCTCCAAGCTAATTGCCTTATCCAAGAAGAACAAGTTTCAGTTCTTGAAGAGAAGTCTCTTCCACCCTCTATTCCAAACCTAGTGCTTGATGAATGGGTGGAGAGGCATCAAAAATTTGATCCCTATGCTGAATAATTGGAAGCCTATGAGACTGGGCTTGGTACGTATTGTGTTCTATAATAAGACATCATGATTTCGCATGTGCTCATAGGATACAAAGTTCAAACTGGTCTATGAAAGTTATACTTTGGTGGATCTAGAAGCAGAAATGGCATGGGAGTAGGAGTGGTTCTCATTTCCCCTAAGGATGAGAAATTCTTCTTTGCACATAGGCTGCAGTTGGCATGTTCTAACAATGTGGCAGAATATGAAGCGTTGCTACATGACTTGCTTATTGCTGAAAAGAAGAAAATTAAAGCACTCCAGATCTTTGGGGACAGAGAATTGGTCATCCACCAGGTCATCAACAAATGCCAGAAAAAAAATAAGCTTCTTAAATCTTATAAACCTAGAGTTTTGGACATACTTGAGAGCTTTGATGCCCTTAGTCTGTAGGTAGTCCCACAAAGAATGAACAAAAAAGTTAACCAAATTTCCGTGCTTGGTTCAAAGTTTTCTCATGCTGAGGAATTATTCAAAGGAAACACTGAGCACATTAAGATGGTAATCAGACCATCCAGTCCAAACAATAAAACCAGTTGGCAAGTGTTTGACAGTGATGTACAGATCATCTAGTTTATCTAGATTTAAGCTAAATTTTCATCAAGTATGTAAACTGACTTGCATGACAGCTATATTGACCAAGTAATATAGCGAAAGAGAAATAATTTTCCTAAAGGCTGGTCACCTTAGAGAAAATTTTCAGCCCTAATGATGAGTTCAAGGGTGAAGAAAGATACATGCATGCTACATAAGAGGATTCCTCCTCCATTACTATTGTGCATGGAAAGGAATTGTTGCTTAGCATGACTCATGCACATGAAGAAAAATAGGCCTTCATCTCTCTCTGTCAAAAATACAGTGACATTTTCTCATGGGAGTATGAAGACCTCAAAGGTTTTGATCCAAGTGTTTCTCAACACTCCATTGACCTTGATCCTAGTATCAATCCTGTTAGACAAAAGCTTGTGTACCAATTCAAGGGTCCAAGGAGATAGATCCCCTCAGTGAGAAAGGTTAACTATCAAAGACTCCTATAAGGGCTCACAAAAATTGTCTTTCCTAGGCAAATACTCTACCTGAGGTTGTAAATCTAGTTTCTAGTACACAGAGCATGGTTACTTGAGATGTGAATCTGACCATTGTGTTTATTTCAAGAAGCTTGAAAATGGGAGCTATATTATTTTGTTACTATATGTGGATGATATGCTTATTGCAGGATCTAGTATGTAGGACATTGGTGAGCTTAAGGGAAAGTTAGCTCACACATTTTCTATGAAGGATTTAGGAGATCCTGGTCAAAAAGAATCCTTGGCATGCAACATACATAGAGAGTAGGAAACAATGCAAGAAATTGTATTTGTCTCAAATGAGGATTATATCTACAGGTGTTAGAAATTGTTCAACATGTAGAATGCAAAACTTGTTAGTACACCTATGGCTAGACATTTCAAATTGAGAAAAGATAAATGTTCTTCATCACATGAGGAGGTCAAATACATGACACGAGTACCATATGCTTCAGCAGTTGGAATTCTCATGTATGTTATGGTTTGTACCAAACCAGACATTGCACAAGCAGTGGGAGTTGTGAGTAGATATATGTCTAATCCAAGTAAAAATTATTGGAAAGTAGTCAAATGGATACTCAAGGATTTGAAAAGGACATCTATCATAGCACTTTGCTATGGAGGTTTAGATATTTCATTACGTGGCTATGTTAATTTTGATATAGCTAGAGATCCCTAGATTTTCGGAGGAGCACTACTGGATATATTTTCACATTAGGTGGACATGAGCCTTATCTGGATTTTGAGATTGCAAAAGGTTGTGGCTTTTTATACTATAGAGGAAAGAGTATGTTGCAGCTACAGAGGCTAGTAAGGAGATGATATGGATGAGTAGGTTCATCCTTTAGAGTTGGGAAAGGAGCAAGGTAATTATAAACTATTGTTGTTGTCAATCAAAGAAAATGCAATTCATTTGGCTAAATAACTCAGTGGCCTTTCATTAGCTAGAACTGAAACACATTATGAATTGAGGTATCACTTCATACGGAAGGAATTAGAGGATGGACAATTGAATTTGGAAAAGATTCATACAAGCAAGAACCCTGCAGATATGCTCACCAAAAATTAGCAAGGAGAAGTTGGAGCTTAGTCCACTTCTATTGGTCTTCGAGTTTGAGACTTGAATAGGAAGAAACAAAGCTAAGGAAAGATCCAAAAATGACATTGTACAAGTATGGTGTAGTAATTAATCTCCAAGTGGGAGATTGTTGAGTTTTGGAGCTCAATTACTTCAGGATTTAGCATGAAATGTGAAACTTGTTGGAAAATACAGTAACCATCATTGGTCTGGAGGGAGACCTCCATCGGTCACCCATGACCTTAGATATCGACCCCAACATGATAGGATTGGAAGAATGACATGATCACATAGTGGTTAGGTATAACCGGCATCGGTTACCTATGCAAGGATGTTTTAATTAACTCTCAGGAAATATATCTATTTTTAGCATTAAAGTATATCTATTGATTGTAATTACATAGTTAAGTGCCCTAATTATATAAATGACTATATAAGCATGTTTAGGGTTTAGAAGTATGATTAACAAGAATTAGAAATTACTTGCAAAATTTGGTGAGAGAGAGAATTCTTCGTGATGAAGCAAAATCTTGAGAGAAAGAAAGTATTGTACATCTGAGAGGTGTGGAAGATTGTAAATCTTTGTTGCATATTTTTTAGATGCAAAGCTTTGGATAATAGATTGGCTTGTTTCTTGTGGACATAGCCCACATTGGGTAGAACCACCTCTACCAATCTAGTGTTGATTTATGTCTCTTGTTTTTTATATTTCTTCTGGTAGAATATCCGCTTTTATTTGCATGTATGCTTAGATCTGATATATTGTCTATACAATCGGTTTGCTAACCCTAACAATAATCTGCTAAAACACTAGATCTGAAGAAGTATCGACTTAAGTGAATCAACTGAGTCTTTTCATGATTGAATTGTCTTTTGAGGTTGTGAGTCACAATTCATCATTTTTCAAACCATTCACACTCTGATAATGCAAACTGGCCTTCCTTGTGATAAAATCCGATGTGATAGGACATCTAAGTATGGGCATACACTAACTACCTGGGTTCCAGCTTTATTGCCCACAGGGTAATTCACTCCATAATCAACAAAAAGAACCTTCATTTTCTCAAATCATGAACTCAGTAATGAACATCAGTCCAGTAGACTAGTGGCATATGGTTCTTGCATGTTGCCAACTACCGGTTAATTGACTAGTATCATATAAAAAAGTGTAATTGAAATTTACCTTTCAAGATGTATCTACTCAAGGAGGATCACCTTCCTTTGACACTAGTTCTAAATTCATTTTGCATTACCTAACATCTAAATCTTCGTCACCACTCAAAGAGCCCAATTTCACCTATTTTACAGAGCTGGTTCATATTGAAAGCTTTCAAATTTACTTATTTTCACATGATCAAGCTAGAATCAATCATCAACAAGCCTAACTGGCACTAGTTAACTAGATATCGGTTAACAAGCTTTTTGAGGACTTTTTAAAATGGGAAACAGAGCTAAACTATTCCATTCTCCAAGTTTGATGCAATTTGGAGTGACCCATACATCATCAAGTTCTACAAAGAAGCTATAATACCGTTCAAGTTAACTCATCCAGATGGTTTGGACTCACAACATCCCAGTAAGGGATCTTTCAAACTTTTCCATGCTAGGTTTGCTAAATCATGTTATCCAAATAACTCTCCTAGTTATTTGAGATAACTTATATTTTCATCCTAACTCTGTTGTTTCACATTTCAGGTTGCACGCACTCAATATTGTTCTTTTGACACCTTGGCACAAATACAGTTCCTCTGCACACCCTTGCGCACCTTCCTGCTCCTTTTTTCATTGTTCTTATCTCCTTCCATTTTCCCTCACGTAGACTTCCTCCCAATGTGCCCAACTTTCTTTCCTTCTCCTAGTGAGTCAACCCTTTGGCCCCGTCTAAGACCCTTCTATCCAAATATCTCTTCCTAGTATTCCTGGATTTAGGCACTTTGCATATGCGCTACATTATTCTCCCTAAGTTATTCACGCACTTTCATCTTGCCTTGCAGCTTATTTTTCCGCACACCCTTGCGTGCCTTCTTGTTTCTTCCTTCGCATTCTACTCTCCTTCCATTTTCCCCTTTCATACTTCCCTCTTGGGAACTCACCTCCCACACCTTCCTCTTCACCCATTTTCTATCCCCTCGCACCTTCCTTACATGCCCCTTGAGTGTAGACATCTTAAAATCAGTCATCCCCTGAAAATTGGTTAAGTATAAAGGTGCTAGCAGTAGCTTCCACCATGTGTTAGCTCTACGCATCTCCAAAGATTAAATCCAAAGTTGGAGAGCCCAAATGAGTGCCAAGCTTCAACGTGTCCAGAGCCCCAAAAAGTTGCATTTGGTTCAATTGAAAAGTCTTTGACTTAGCGGAGGGTGCCAAGTGTCTTAGCACGACGCTATTTCAAAATAAAAGTCTAGGGACAGTTTCTAAACATGTGCCAAGCTCTATGCCATAGTGTCAACACTGGTCAAAAGGATACTTTTCCGCCCAAAACGAATAATGTAAGAGTCAGGAAGAATACGTGTCAACTTGATGCCCTTCAAAAGGAAATAAAAACGGAAGCCCTCCAAACATGCAGTGTGATCTCTCCATGTGTTTAGAGCAAAAAAAAGGGGCTGAATCTCCAAGAAGCGCAAGGTTTTGTGGACCCAATATGGTCAGAACTCTTTAAAATTTACACACCCACAATCAAATTTTCAAATGAGCATATCTTTTGACTCGGGGCTCGAAATCTGAAAAATCTAACACCGTTGGAAAGATCTCGCCTTATCTATGCCATTGGAGATCTGAATCTTTAATTTTGGAGAAGTTAGGTGGGGAGGAAATGAAGAAATGTCTCTCAGGCCATTAATAGCAGATCTATTTTCTTCAACCACCAGATCTGATTTGATCTGATCCGTCATTCTTCCTCCTTTTACAGTGCCAAACAAGTAATTGATGCAGACATTCACAAATTTGGGGTGGATTTATAGGAGGCATTAATGATGGTGGTTAAGATTCGAATTAGTTTTCCTGCTCTCTCTCTCCTTCTTCCCTCTATGCTAAATCTATAAAGGAAGATGTCAGGGCTCATTGTTAAAGGTTGGACACTCTGGATCCTTACGCATGTTGCTAAGGACTCCATATTTTCTGTATTTTGAGTTGCAGAACCTCTATGTTTGGCTCTTGCATGTGGATATCAACCTCCTTATCATTGTAATAGTTCTGTGCATTTCTGGAAGTAATAGAAGCATCATTTTGTGACTATTCTCTGTCCTAACGTGTTTGCATTCCTTCTTCTTGCCTCTTCTCTTACATTGTGTATTGTTGTGCTATTTCAAGTCCCCTACAGTTCATACTTAGTTGTGTTCTATGAGAGCGATCTGGTGAATAAGTGTATTTCGCTGTGCTACTCGTGCCTAGCCTCCTTCATGCATTCCCTATCAATCTCGCTCAGAATAAATAGTGTTCACCCCTCTTTTCTGGTGCTATCACCTTTTAGTGTAGTTTACTTCATATTATCCTTCTTTCCATGGTCCCTTGGCATTCTTAGCTTAGTTTCCCCTTTCAGCACTAGGAGTAGTAGTAGTAGTAGAAATAGATAAAGGAACTGACCTTCTTTGAAGATCCATCCCAAGTGTGCAAGGTCCCACAACTTGGGGATAGTTCCATTATGGTCTCAAACACCTTTTCCCTTTCAAGATCCGAGACGTGGGTGCACGTTTGAGTAACCAACACTTTCTGGCATGCCTGGTGGGACTAGAGTGAAGAGCAGGGTTCATTTTAAGA
The DNA here is from genome assembly GCA_019776745.2 of Taxus chinensis. Classification (NCBI taxonomy): domain Eukaryota; kingdom Viridiplantae; phylum Streptophyta; class Pinopsida; order Cupressales; family Taxaceae; genus Taxus; species Taxus chinensis. The sequence goes on along the minus strand of JAHRHJ020001233.1, from coordinate 2,300 downwards.
CACCCCTATAAAATTGAAGGTGGAAAATACCTGGCGAATATCCCCGTAACCAGTTTCAGCGAAAGGTGAATTTGACAGTATTCAAAAAAAAAAAAATTTCTTGGTTTTTCAAGGCTCCATCAGTGACATGCGACAACACTAGTCCGTAATGACACACATCACTGGCGCGACAATAGCTCGTAATGATGTGCGACACTCTAGCGACATTCGGTCATAATGACGCGCGACACTGGCGCGACACTAGCTCATAATGATGCACGACACTGGCTTGTAATAACGCGCGACATTGTCTCCTACTATCGCACGTCACTGGCCCCTGATGACGTGTGTCATTTACTCCTACTGACGTGTGTCACTTGCTCCTATTGACACGCAACACAGTCATCAAATGACGCGTGACATTGTCATCTATTGACGTGTGACACTGTAAACAAATGACGCGCGACACTGTCTTGTATTGACACGCGACACTGTAAACAAATGACACGCGACACTATCTTGTATTGACGCGTGACACTGTAATCAAATGATGCGCGACACTGTAAACACATGACGCGTGAAACAGCCTTCTATTGACGCGTGACACTGCCTTCTATTGATGCGCGTCATTAGAAGCAAATGACGCACGTCAATAGGGGACAGTGACGCCCTATTTAGGTTATAAATACACTTGTGCCGCTCATTTTCTTGTTTTTGTTTTCCCGTTCTTGAATTTTTGCAGGTCTAAATCTTTGACAAAGACGTAATTACAGCTATAATGCCGCTCATTTTCTTGTTTTTGTTTTCCCGTTCTTGAATTTTTACAGGTCTAAATCTTTGACAAAGACGCAATTACAGCTATAATGTCAACTTCACATGCTTCCCAATTGCAAGTTCAGCAAGAAAATGAAGAGAATCCAACTCAATCGATTTCCAAGATAACCTACAGGAATCCCTTATGCCCTCACATCCATACGGCTTTAAATATGTCTTCAGAATATCAAGCTATAATGGAAGAGTGTGAATTTACAGGGCTCGTTAATATGCCCCATTTTGAAAGAGATCCGGATCTTTTGAATAACCTTCTGTGATCCTACAATTCCGAGGATGGTATATTTTATGTTACTCTGAATGATGGCCAAATGTTCCAATTCACTATTAAAGCAAATGACATACATCGGTTTACGGGCCTTCCTATCAGAGATGTACCAACTATGACAACCAAGGCAACACTTGTGGAAGATGACAAGAAATTTCTCGAATCAACGTACGGTTTCCATGTTGATTGTAAGTATAATTCATTTTAATTCATATTTTTTAATCTATTTTTTATTCTGATACAATTTTTTGTTATAAATTTATAGTAATTTTCACTGTTTCGCATTTGTAGCCCATGTCAATAAATCTAGGTGTGGTGTAGATACACAATCAATTGCACACCACTTTCTTGCTGCACTTATTGCATTTTTTCAAGCCAGAATTGTTTTGCAGGGTCGCCAAACAAATATACCAAATTGGGCCATTGCATACATTTGTGCCACTATCTCAAAACGAAAATTCGATTGGTGCACATTTCTATCCAAAAAAAATAAGAACTGACATATCAAATTCAAAAATCTCAGATAAACCTTTCATTTATTCAACAAACTATCTCCTCGGCTTCTACTATGAGGCACTTTTAAATTTAAAACATAAACAAATTCCTACTTGCTCTGATGAGGCTTTGAAGAAATTCTCAATTCCATTTGCAGAACAACAGGTATAAACTATTTAGTTTGTAATTGTATTACAATTTTCTTCATTACAGTGCACAGTTATTAAAACTTAAATTTTAATGTTTTGCAGAGAAGATATCTTGAAGCCATTCCCAAAAAAAAAAAGATTTCGAGAGGAAGAGGCCAACTACATGCGGAGGCTTCGAGGGACTCCCAATCTGAAATGGAAGCTCACTCCTCTCCAAACCCTCAACAGTTTGAACACATTAAACGCCAGAGAAGTAATACATTCTCATATATTATTTACAAATTCCAAAGTTGCAGATTTATTTTTCAATTTAAATTTTAACCAAATGAATTGACAACATTTAATATTGATGAATTGCAGGGGACTATGGAACCTTCTTCCCCAACTCACTCCATACAGTCGTATGCATTGATATCTTCTCAACAGCCACTGAGTACAACTCCTACAAGGCCACCCGTATCACCGAAAAAAACAACCCCTCGACAACAAGGTACAACTTTTCTATAGAACATTTAATTTTGTAGTTTTGACTTTATGAATTGTTTTAATATTTTTCATTTTTTTCTTGTACTTTTCAG